>CAUOFW020008824.1:27500-322851 GCA_963454935.2 Ilex paraguariensis | reverse complement strand
GGTTAACCACGTTCGAGCTCGGTTGCCCTTTTCTTATATAGAGCTTATGCATCCCGAACTTGCTGTGGCCTCGAGCAATCGTGAGTATTTGCTATTCTTTTTATACTACGCCATGTCTATTTAATGTGTTCTGTCGAGCTTACTCCTTAACCATCCTTTCTGTACAGTTCCTGCATATCTAATCAGCTAAAGAGATGCGATTGTGGAGCAAGTGGGTCAGAGGAGGCGAGCCCAGGGCCTAGGACATTTGGCGAAGAGGGCTAGACTTATAGAGGATAGCTCGGCTCCGGCATCAAGCTTAACTGCCGAGGTCAAGGTTCCACCCACTTATCGAGGCATCTATGCCCCCATTGCCACCGAGTTTCCTAGTCACGCCTGAGGCGCTACTTGGTGCTGTGAAATGTCGGTGTCTAAACCGACGCCTTGTGCTGAAGAAACACCAATGTCTGAATCGGTGCCCAAGGACAAAGAAAACAACGGTAGGGACAGTAGCATGCGATCCAGATGACGGGCCAGTTCGGTGTGGTTCCTCCCCAGCTAGTGTAAAGGGCCTCAGCTCGGGTCAGGCAATTTTGGCTCCGTTTGTGGACCTTGAGGGGAGCCTGTTAGACGATGTGACTTTAAGTAGCCGAGCGCTTATAGATTTGATTCCCCAAATAGACCTCTATTGCTCTGTCAACCAACCTTTCAGAGCTAGGAGCTAGGAGTCGAGATGCTCTACATGCACTTCTCGAGGTAGGTTCGCCTTTTTTCGTCTTTGACTTCTCATATTTTGATCATGTAATCCCTAATTTTTGGTTTTGGCCTTAAGCAATGATACATGTCTGTGCCCTCGGAGGGGAGATCCACCATCTGAGGGAGGAGGCTCATTAGAGGAGTGATGAGCTTGAGGAGGCTCGAAAAAAGGGCATTGTCCTGTGTTGGGGTCTAGCTACAAAGTCTGAGTTAAAGACGACTCTTGATCAGAGAGATTGAATTTTTTCGACAATTGATCACCACTACCTCTTCTAAAATCTCTTTGTGGGAACCACTGAGGTCCTAATCAGAAGAATTGACCTCTTTGCAGCAGGACCTCGACGTCCAAATAGAAGAGCTAATCTCCTATCAAACCGACAGGGTAGTGCTGATGGCACAAGTGGATGATTCTCGTGCTGTGATTGCCGAGTTGAAAGATTCCTTAGCTACTGAGTTCTAGTTGGTCAAGGAGCCGCGTAAAGAGATCAAGTAGGCTAGGATGGAGACCGCCAAGGCATTTGTAGATGGGTTCTTTAACTTTGTAGATCAGGAGGTTGAGAAGTTTCCTGACCTTTGTCTAGATCAGTTTGAGCCTCGGTTTGACCTTTCTCCGAGCAGCCCTTTTGGCGCTACTCTGCCAGCCAGCCAACCTTAAAAGCTTTTTACTTCCCCCCCCCCTTTTTTGTTTTTTGAAAAGTCACTCTTCTTACTTACTAAAATGAAGAATACTTAACTTGTTTTTGATGTTGTTGATTGCTTGCTACTAATTGCTTGTTGTGTTCTCCCCTTGCCCCCTCTGCTCTAAGGAGGTCTTGACCTTGTCGGAATATGGTTGTTACTTTAGCTACTCTTTTGCCTCCCATGCTCGATCCACACAATCCCATGCAGTGTAATCGAGTTGTGTATCTAAGGTCTTTAACTTTTCTCAACTCTGCTCAGCTAGTTCCTCCCATTAGTGTAGTACGTCTTTAAATCGAGGTGTACAGGCTCATGTGAAAAGCAATAAATTGGTTATTACTCATGCTTACCTAACTTCACCTAACCTTCACACGCGCCGCCTTCATTAACTTCTACCATGATTGCAAAAGTGTCATAGTCGCTTGTTCACCTTTGCCTGTTATCCACTTCTCTTTATCTTGGAATCTCTTCTTTTTGCATTTTCAATTTTTCTTAAGAGTCCTTTGTGCGTTTTGCTATTTCTTTGGCTTCATGGCTTCCCCTCCTACTCCTTTGTTCAAGCAACGAGCTCAAGCTATGATTGATGTGCCATGGTACTCGGTATTTCTGCTTCCCTTCATTGTTATTGCTCCAAAGGCAGAGGAGTTTAGGAGACGATATCTTTTCCCTGGTGGCTTGGCTATTCGGATTCCCTCACTCGCGACTTTTGAGCTGAAAAGCTCTCTTTCGAACTGAAAAGCCTAGTTGAATTTGCGCGGCTAAAGAGCTCGCGACTCTAGAAAACTATTGGATTCATACTGTGCAAGTTTTTCTTAGCTAGAACTTTGGGAAATTTCATTTATTTGGAGATTGAAAATTTACAACTGATTTAGATTACAAAGGTTCTACTGGTAGTATTGTTTCAGATGATCTGCGTTCCAAGAATGCTGCAAGTCTTTCCCTTCCTTAGTCTACAACTTGTAGTTACTAGGATAGACCACTCTCTTCACAACGTACGATTCTTCCCAATTTGGGCCAAGTTTCCCATGTGACTGATCTTTTCTCGTTGGGAGCAGTTTCTTGAGGACCAGATCGCCTGGCTTGAAGCTTCTGTTCCTTCTCGCCTATTGTAATATCTAGAGGTGTTTCTTTGGTAAGAAAATATCCGTTGTAGTGTTTCGTCTCTCTTCTCGTCCAAGAGGTCAAGGTTGATGAGCAGTGATCTCTCATTCTCATCAAGGTATCGGCCGAGTCCGTATCGGCCGAGTCCGATACGACTCGGCCCCCTCCAATACTATAATAGTACACATTACACAAAAATCACGAGTCTCACATAAATCAGTCGTGACTCGGTTACGACTTGGTGGAATCGACTTACCTCAGAGTAATATCGGCATAGGTCAAACGAGTCGTACCAGACTCGGACCGATATGGTAAAATTCTTCCAAAATTGAAAGACAAAATGCAAAAAAAGACCAAAATAGAGGAGAAAGTGGGATAAAAAATTAAGCAAAAAGTGGTACTCAGATTTGTAGAAGGCATACCTTAAAATTGAAAGTTTATCTCCCTTTCTTCTTTTTCCATTCACATAACAATCAGCAACCTTTGTTCTTTCCTTTCTTCTTCTTCTTTGCAGCGAAGACCCAACATCATCGATTGCAGTCACAAATCGCAGATCGCAGATCAATTCAGAAACCCTAAGTTGCTCGACCATGACAACTCAAATTCTTGAACAACCCCTGACTCCCTCTGTTCCTCTCTCTTCGTCTCTGTTGGTATTTATGTTCGATCTTTTTAGAATCCCTCCTTAGCTCTCGCCTCTCGCGTCTCATCTCTCGTTTCTCATCTCTCTCTCGTCTGATAGTCTGAGATGCCAATGGCAAACTGAGTCTTTTAAAGACTCTTTGACTGTGGTTAATAAATTAACTTAAGAATGGTTAATTTATTTTACTTAGTGTGACTAATTTATTAAAGTGTGGTTAATTTATTTACTTAGAATGGTTCATTTATTAATACAGTTTGATTAATTTATTTTATTTAAAGGTAATTGGTTTTTGGGTTCACTTTTGCCCAAGTTTACTCAGATTAAATTTGCTCCTCTCTCTCTCTCAAAATGAGAGCTCTCCCCCTTGCTTAGGGTTTCTCTGAGATTTCATTCTCATTTGTCATTTCTTCTTCTTTGTTTTGCCCCATTTCCCAGTGTTTCCCAAAGCAATGTGTATTCATGGAGTTACCGAGGCAGATCTGATCGTCTCCCACCAACCATATACCTCTCATTTAACTCTTTCAGCAGCTTACATCTCTTTTTCCCTAATCTTCTTACATTCCCAATTCAAAGTTAACCATTGGAAACCCAAAAGGTTTTTTCAGATGATTGTTCAGAACCCTACCCTCACTCCCCTCACACCTTCATCTTACACTTCTTTAAAACTCTTCACTCCCTCTCCACATCTTCACTGGCTCTCTCCTACCTATCTTTCATTCCATCTTTTTCCTCTGGTTCTTACTCTCGAGATTTCCTAAAAACCCCTTTTCTTGTTCTTCTTTGGTCTGGGTTTCGATTGAAGCCGAGTTTCATATTCCATATCCTGGAGATCCACTAGTTTTTCACCTATTGTCGATCCATCATTGTTCCACCTACTAATAACCAAAACCCCTAAACTTAACCCCTTACCTTGCTTCAACTCTCACAGTCCCTTTGTTCTCCTTCCTGTTCCTTTTCCCCCTCTCATTACCCACTGTTACCCTCATTTCCCCTATGGACAAAAATTCGGATGCCGAATCTCGTGCCATTCACCACCCACGTATTTCTCTCTTTATGAACCCCTCTACCTCTAAGACTATTGAGAAATTCTGCCTTGTGGGTCGATTTTTTACAGAGACAACCCTCGATAAACAGGGGATTTGAAACGTGTTGTAGAGCTCTCGGAAGACTTCCAAAGGTTTTTCAATCACCTATTAGGAGAGAAACACCTATATGTTTATGTTCAAAGAAGAGGAGGATAGAGACAGGATCCTTAATGAAGGTCCATGGTCGGTTTCTGAGGCTCTCCTAGTGTTAAAAGTGTATCAACCACAATTTATTATAGGTGATTTTGATTTTCAGCAAGCTGAGTTCTGGGTATAAATCTGGGGGCTACCCCTTGATATGATGACCAAGAATAACTCATGGAGAAAAGGTAAGGTTATAGGTGAGCCAACCCAACTAGAGGATTTTGATGGAGAGGTCCAAATCCAACGAAGCTTTTTGAGGGTGAAGTGTAGGATCAATTTGAATGAACCCTTGAAAAAGGGCTTCTTATTGACACGACAAGACCTGGATGACATTTGGATCAGATTGAAGTACGAGAGACTCTGATTTCTGCTATCACTATGGTCGGATTGGCCACCCTTAAAGCCAGTGTAAAGAAAGAGGGTTGACTGGTTCCAATGCCCACTATGGACTGGAGATGTGTGTGCAAAGTAGCCAACCTTCGGGTTTTTTTTGGGAAACTTGGTCCCTGAAAGCACGTGAGGAGATGGAGAGGAAGGAAAAACTCAAAAGGCAAAATACAGGTAACCGGAGAAGACACAGAGTCGGCGATACACAGGGGACCAGAAGGTGACAAGAATGTAGAGGTTGATTCTCTAACATTCCTAACAACCTGAGGGGAGACGTGGCAAGGCCACAGACTACGAACGTAGGATGTACCATGCCTGTGCAACAAAGTAGATCCCAGAGCCATGCACCTTCAATTCCACTCTCTCTAGTTCCTTATTCCAGGGGGACCAAGAGTGGGACCAGAATCTTTCTCTGTCCCTGTCTAATTCCGAAGAGGACCCGGATACGTTAGTTGCAGTCAAGAAGGGGTCCTACTATGTCTTTAAGCCAACGGACAGTATGGAAGCCTAGGAGGCTTGTCAAAAGGAGGTCCATATAATCTCTGATAGTGAAGAGGAGGTGAGGGGGATGATATGGAGACCCACTTTCAGAATATGTCGTTAAAAAGGAAAGCCCTTTTGGACTGTGATGACATGGAGGCCTAACCAGTGCCATGGAAGAGATGTAAAGCCTTTTCGGACAGCGGCCCAGATGCTCCTCCCCACTCTTTTACGTATTATGGCCCACCACTAGCCATTGATATGTCCCTTGTGAACTTTGGGAGAAAACACGCTCTAAGAAAACGTGCTAGGAGGAGCAAACCTAGTAAGAAAATGAGGGAGGGCAAAATGCCACAGACTGAACTATATGTAGCCTATCTGGGAATTGCAGATCAACAGATTCATATAGACCATGAGGAAGAGAATATGGATCAAGCTAAAGGGAATGGAGAGAACAATCTTAATTGTTGTATGTCTCGATGGTTCACCCAGTTTGCCAGGGAAGTGCCTGACATAGGTGATGCAGCTTGTTGCTCTGACAAGGTGGTGGTGGTTGACCTTAAACAGCCACACGAGCCATGCTGATTCTTACCTGGAACTGTCAGGGAGTGGGCCGACCCTGGACGGTCCGTAATCTACGAGGGCCCATTAATACCCATTGTCCCTCAATCATCTTTCTTATGGAGACCAAAAATAAGTCTCATAAGTTAGATCGATTGAGAAGATCTCTGAATTTCCAGCATTTTGATTATGTGGAGCCTGTTGGTCTTTCTGCCGGTTTGGCTCTTTGGTGGAAAGAAGGGGTTACCCTCCATGTTGTTGAGAAGAATAGGAACATGATAAATGTAAGATGTAGTCTTTTAAGTCAACCTAATTTGTGGCAGTGTACATTCATCTATGCTGATGCGAAGTGTGAAATTAGACAAAGAACATGGGAGAGGTTGAAGTTGATGGCTAGATCTGCTCTTCTGCCATGGCTGGTGGCAGGAGATTTTAAGGTCATTGGGTCCTTAGGAGAAAAGGAAGGAGGTAATGTGAGTAGTATTAGGAGGGTTGAGGAACTTCAACAGCTTATTTCGGATTATTGCCTTGTGGAATTGAATTTTAGTGGACCTTGCTTCACCTGGTCCAACAATAGACCAGGGACTACTAATGTCCAGGAAAGACTTGATAGAGTGCTAGTTAATCTAGATTGTAGCTCCCTCTTCCCCGCCACTCATGTGATTCACGAAGCTAGGATGGGTTCCGACCATTGCCCGAATGTTATCGACTTCGGTGTTAATCAGAAGAGGGCTCTGTATCATTTCAAGTTCAAGTGTATGTGGCTGGATGACCCTGAATGTGAAGATGTGGTTAAAAGTTGTTGGTCTTGCGGGCAACCGAATGTTGCAATAATGAATGCTATTTCATATCTGGACTTGTGCAGACAACACCTCTCAGCTTGGAGTAGACAAAAATTTGGTAACTCTAAGAAGGCCATTAGGAACCTGTTGGGTGAGCTCTCTTATGTTCAAGGACTGCAGCCTTCCGAGGATAACCTGGTTAGGGAGGCTGAGCTATGTTCTCAGATTGACGCTTATAGACGCAGTGATGAGAAATTTTGGATGCAAAGATCAAGAATCAGCTGGCTAAAAGATGGGGATCAGAACACTAGATTTTTTCACATGACTGCTACACAAAGGAGGAACTGCAACCAGATTTTGAGACTCAAATTTGATGATGGGGTTTGGATTGAAGGGGTTTGAGGATTTGAAGGCTCTTATCAACAATTATTTCACTGATTTGTTCACCACTGTGGGGGAAAGGAATTGGGATGAGGCCTTGAATGCGGTTGATTGCAGGGTTACGGAGGAGATGAACCTTATGCTGTTGAGTCCTATCTTTGTGGAGGAGGTTTCTGGTGCTGTGAAGGAGCTGGGATCTCTTAAAGCCCCTGGCCCTGATGGCTTCCCAGGGATTTTCTTTCATAAGTTCTGGCATGTTGTTAAGGATGATGTGCTCAATATGGTGAAGTGTTTTTTCGAAGACGGTCTGTTGGATAGGGATCTTAATTGTACAAATGTGGTTCTTATCCCCAAAGACCCGGCCCCTGAATCTATATCCCGGTTTAGACTTATTGCTCTCTGTAATTTTTTGTATAAAATCATTTCAAAAGTGTTTGCTAATAGAATGAAGGGTTTGTTGGGTTCCCTAGTCTCCCCTAATCAGGCAGCTTTTGTCCCCAATGGGCTAATACAAGATAGTCTTGGTATCACAAATGAGTTGTTCCATCATCTTAGAGGGAAAAAGAAAGGAAGTAATCCAGAGGTGGCAATCAAAATGGACATAAGGCATAAGATAAAGTCGAATGGGATTTCCTGGAGGCAATAATGTTAAAAATGGGCTTTGATCGACGATGGGTGGGTCTTATTATGCAATGTGTGAAAATGGTTTCATTCCAGTTTGTTTTAAATGGTGATTACATCTGTAGGCTTAATCCAACAAGAGGCATCAGGCAAGGTGATCCCCTGTCTCCGTATTTATTCATTCTTATTGCTGATGTTCTTTCATCTATGATATTGAAAGGGGTTGATGGCAAAAGGTTGTCTGGTATCAAAGTTAAAAGGAGAAACCTGGCTGTTTCCCACCTCTTCTTCACTGATGATTCACTGTTTTTAATCAAGGTTAAATTGGGCGGGTTAGAGGAACTGTTGCGATTACTACAATGTTTTTGTGTGGCTTCGAGCCAATGTGCAAACTATCAAAAATCTGGAATTATTTTTTCTAGCAACACATCTGCGGATCAAAGGTCCTCCATCTGTCAACTTTTGGGGATGCAACCCTTTCCCCATTGTGCCAAGTCCTTGGGAATCCCTATTGTTTGGGGACGCTCAAAGAAGGAGGTGTTTATTTACTTGCTTGAGAGGGTTGCAAAGAAACTTCAAGGATAGAAAAGCACATGCCTCTCTCAAGCAGGTAAAGAGGTCCTGATCAAGGCTATCATTCAAGCCATCCCCAACTATGCCATGTCTGTGGTGGCTTTTCCTAAGAACTTTTGTGAGAAGCTTGATAGCTATGTGAGGAACTTTTGTTGGAGAGGTTATGATAAGACTAATGGCATCTGCTGGAGAAGATGGGACAGATGACTGACTCAAAGGCGGATGGTGAAATGGGATTTAAAGATTTCAGACTGCTCAACCAGTCCCTTTTGGCCAAACAATGCTGGCGATTAATTTCACAGCCAGAGTCCTTCTGGGCTAAATTCATGAAGGCGATTTACTTCCCTGAGGCTGATTTCATGAAGGCTAAATGTGGCACAAGACCCTCTTGGATTTGGAAAAGCCTGCTTTATGGCAGAGAGTTGCTTAACCAAGGCGTATTGTGGCAGATTGGAGACATTAATAGTGTCTTGTTTTGGGAGGATAAATGGATTCTTCGGCTCCCAATAATGTCTATTCACATTGCGATGCCCCAGGATTGTGCTCTTCTGAAGGTGGCTGATTTTATTATGGTGAACCCCAAGAAATGGAACATCCCCAACCTTTCATCTGTTATTTCTAGGGATGAAACGAATGCTATCCATGTCATCCCTCTTTCATTGTCTGGGGGTGCTAATAGAAGAATCTGGTGGCCAAATAAGAATGGGGCTTTTACTGTGAAGTCTGGTTATCGACCGGGGGAAAAAGCAGGTCGTTGTCCCTCAGGCAGCTGGCCCTTCTGCCTCTGTCCCTTCTAGGCTTTGGAAGAGCATTTGGAGTATGAAAGCTATCCCGAAGGTGAGACACTTCTGGTGTAAAGCATGCCATAATTCCCTAGCCACACATGACAATCTTTTCAGGAGGAAGTGTGCTTCATCCCCTCTCTGTCAGATCTATTTCTTTGCCCCTGAATCCATCAAGCACCTGTTGTTTGAATGCAAATGGACCAACAGGGTTTGGTTTGGTATTGACCTTAATCTGCATTGGAATCCCTCTTCCTTTTTGTCAGTGGCCAGTAGATCTTCTATGTTACTGTAGCTAGTTGGGAATGACCAAGGAGGCCTTGATGCACTGGGGCGGTTTGCAACGGTGGGTTGGCTTATCTGGAAGGTGAGGAATAATTTCATCTTCAATGGTGAAGTGGTTGATGCGTTTGCTACTGTCCTCAAAGCCCAGGGAATGTGGAAAGATTTGTTTTTGTTTGTTAACGAGGAGGGGTCGAAGGAACCACTGGTCTCACAGGTAGGTGAATCTGAGTCATGAAGCTGAGGTTGAGATCCTGATTGCCTGCGATGGTGCCTTCATCCCGGAGTCTGATGAGGCCGCTTGCAGGGTGGTCGCTTGGAAGGATAGGGGAACTTCTATTTTTGGCAGTGCCAAGTCTTTCCCTGCAGGGTCAAGCTTACTCGCTGAGGCGGAAGCTGTGCGATAGGCTTGTATCCTTGCTGAGGCCCAATTGTCCACAAATGCAACAATTTGGAATGACTGTCTAAGCATCATCAAGCTAAGCTCAACCGAGGACGTTCCATTAACCAAAATTTCCCTACTTAATGAAATTTATATACGTTTTTTGATTGTTAAAAAAAAAAAAAAGATTACTTATTTTTTAATAAATAGTCAAAATATTGTATTTTAAATCAAATACAAAATTATTATTCTTATGGTAGTAATTATCCCAATTTGAAATATCCTAGAGACAATAATAATGATGATATGTTCTTAAGTGCCTACCTTGAAAATTGATAATAATAATTATTTTCGGTAATATCTCTATGTTTCATTTTAATTATGTTTAATGTGTTTTTAGATATATTGTGGACATATGATGCATGAATGGTCATGCTTATATTTTTAGAATTTTTCATAATTTTTTAAAATATTTTTGGAGCTTTTATTTAGCATTTTGAATGTACCGGCCAATATCATGTCGTGACGCCACGACCGATATGTATTAGTGCTCTCCGAGTCGATGGCCAATACCGCGACTTTGAACCATGCTCATTCTGCTAGGGATCAAAGAGTTCTGCTCTTGCTAAAGGCAACTTGACTTCGACTGGCGCCATAACTTCGGTTCCGTAAGCAAGGCTACGTTCGCACTGTCGTTCGATAAGCACATATCACGGCAAGGAGATGATCAACCCATTATGACTTAGAGGCTTCCAACCTTGTCTTCAATGCTAGTTTGATGGTTTAGATGGTAACTTCTGCTTGTCTATTGGACTGCGGGTGTGTTGGTGCCAAGAAGTAGTTTTTGATTCCTAGTTCCGTACGGAACCCCATGAATCTCGGGTTGTCAAACTGCTTTTCGTTTTCTGAAACTATGGCTCTGAGAATGCCGAAGCGGCAGATTATCAATTTCCAAACGAAGTTCTTAACTTTCTACTCAGTTATCTTGGTCAGTACTTCAGCTTCCGCCCACTTGATGAAGTAATCCATTACGACTATGGCAAATTTGCATTGTTCAATGCCAACTAGTAAGGGTCTCAGAATGTCCAGCCCTCACTACTGGAAACACCAAGGACTGATGATGGGTGTGAGCTGCTCCTGGGGACGATGTGGCGGGGGCATGCCTATCACTTTTTCACCATTTCTTTCACGTCTCTGGCCATCGTGGGCCAAAAGTATCCCTGCCTGAGTGCCTTGCCGACCAGGGATCGAGCACCGATATGATTTTCGCATATGCCCCCTAGATTTCCCTCGGGATGTAATCTACCTCCAATTTAGAAACACATCTCATTAGTGAAAAGGAAAAACCTCTTTTGTATAACTTACCTTGTACAATAGTGAATCTTGCAGCCTTATTTTTCAACTTTGCTACTTCCTTCTTGTTAATTGGGAGGAAACCGTCCTGCGGGTAGGACACGATGAGGTCCATCCATGAAGTGGTATCCTCAACTAGCATGGCTTGGTCTTCGTCGGGCTGGACACTGGGTTCAAGTAAAATCTCGACAGGAGTTGTCCCAAATAAGTCGTGCTGGGCAAAAATAGCCAACTTGGCCAATGCATCGGCTCTAGCGTTTGCTTCTCTTAACACCTGAACAAACTCGATTACAACAAATTTTCTCAGCAAACTTCACATTTTCCTCATATACAGAGCTATTTTATCATCGCGAGCTATGTACTCTTCTTCCACTTACCTAACCACCAATTATGAGTCACTATGGATAGTGATCTATTGTGCATCCATCGACAAGGCTAAGTTAAGGCCAGCTATAAGAGCCTCATATTCAGCCTCGTTGTTGGAGGCTTGGAAGTTGAATCTCAATGCATATTTTATGTTGTATCCCTTGGAAGAGGTCAGAATCAAGCCGACTCCACTTCCTTGTGCGTTTGAAGCGCCGCCCACATACAACTTCCATGCCAGGACGTCAAAGACACAATCTAAGTTTTTAGTCTGCTCTTCAGGTACTGGAGTTTTTTTTTTTTTTGGGAGGGGGAGAGGGACTTGAACTCTTGACCTCAAGAAAGCAAAGTCTTCACAAGGTAAGAAGTACCATTAGACCAAAGGTTCATTGGTATTCAAATACTGGAGTAAACTATGCCACAAAATCTGCTAGCACAAAGACACAATCCAAGTTTTCTGTCTGTTCTTTAGGTACGGGATTTTTTTTTTTTTTTTTGGAGGAAAACTTGAACACTTGACCTCAGAAAGGCAAAACCTTCGTAGGATAAGGAATACCATTAGACCAAAAACTCATTGGTATTCAAGTACTGAAATAAACTCTGCCATGAAATCTACTAGCATTTGGCCTTTAATCACTGCTCTAGGTTTGAACTTGATGTCAAATTTACTGAGCTCCATCGCCCATTTCACTAGTCTCCGGGATGCCTTGGGTTTATATAGAACCTGCCTCATTGGTTGATCAATCGGGAATTCAATGGTGTGCACTTGAAAATATGGCCTCAACCTCCTGGCTGTCATAAGAAGGGCTAAGACGAGCTTCTCCATCTTAGGATACTTATTTTCAGCCCCCCTGAAGGCCTTGCTGCAAAAATAGATCGGCCGCTGGGCTCTTTCTGTCTTTCCCTAGGGCGGCACTGACTGAAAGTCAGATAAGGCAAGATAAAGGTTTAAAACTTCTCCCTCTCGAGGGTTGACTAATACAGGCAATGAGGACAGATAGGTCTTCAGAGCTTGAAAGGCTTCTTCACATTCTTCATCCCATTGGAATGCGGCCTTCAGAACCTTGAAGAATAGCTGACACTTGTCGCTGGAGCGTGAGACAAACCAATTGAGTGCCAATATCCTCCCGGTGAGGCACTGCACTTCTCGGGGTTTGCTTCAATCCCTTGACTGTTCACTATGAACCCTACGAATTTTCCGGCTGAAACTCCAAAGGCACATTTAGCCTGGTTCAACTTCATCTTGTATCGGCACATGATCTCGAATGACTCCCTCAAGTGCTGGATGTGAAGTTCAGATTTAAGGGATTTAACCAGCTTCTCTTGAAACATCCGATTAACCAACTTTTGATAGGTGGCTCCAGTATTCTTCAGTCTAAATGACATAACCTGATAGCAAAAACTTCCCTACTCCATGACGAAATAGGTCTTTTCTTGGTCATTGGAATCCATTTTAATCTGATTGTAACCCGAGAAAACATCCATGAAGCTGAGGAGCTCGTATCCAACCGTGGCACCGACTGTCAAATCAATTCTCAATAAAAGAAAGCTATCCTTAGGGCATGCACGGTTGAGGTCGGTGAAATCAATGCAGAGCCGTCATTTCCCATTCATCTTCTTGACTAGTACCACGTTGGCTAACCAGGTCCGGTAATCGACCTCCCTAATTGCCTTTGCTCGTAGTAACTTAGTCACCTCTTCCTTGATCGTTTTCTGCTTCTCTAGAGCAAAACTTCTCCTTTTCTACCTGACTGGCTTGCAGTTCGGGTCAACGTTTAGCAAGTGCACAATTACTCATAGGTCAATTCCCTCCATATCTTCTTGTTTCTAAGCGAACACGTCAACATTTTCTTTCAAGAATAGGATGAGTTTGTTTTTGATATCCTGGAGCAGCATCGAGCCTACAAAGACTACATGCCTGTGGTCATCATCGATCTGTACGGGCTCCAGCTGTTCCAAGGGGGTTGGTTGGGTTTCCAGTTCGTCTCTCATATCTAAGTTCTTCAGTTGAACAAACTCTACTTCTCTCTGACACATAGACGCTACATAGCACTCCCTAGCGAGGCGTTATCTCCTCTCACCACTCCAACCCTGTTCTTCGTGGAGAATTTCATAACTAGGTGGTATGCCGACGGGATGGCTCTAATAGAGTTAAGGGACAACCTCCCGAGTAACACATTGTAAGCAGAAGGGGCGTCTACCACCAAGAAACAAACTGTAGTGGTAACTTAGCAGGGGTGGTCCCCTAGGGTAAGGACTAGCTGGATGGATCCAATTGGCAGGACCCCTCTCCCGAGAAGCTTAGGAGATAGGTTCTCACTGGTTCAAGTTTCGATCTGTCTATACCGAGTTGAACAAAGGCGAAAAGGAAGATGACATCTACTGAGCTTCCATTGTCGATTAGCACACGATGTACAGCCTTGTTCGCAATAATGGCCTTTACCACCAATGGATCGTCATGATAGTGCTGACACCCCTCTAGGTTGGCATCTAAGAAGATTATTTATACATCCCTGCGCGAGGCTTTCCTAACTGCTTGCACCTCACAAAAGTCATCTGAGCTCGCCCTCTTGGCATGTGACTATGTGGATGAGCTGGATTCACCTCTGCCCGCAAAGCCACCCATTGCGAGGGTGGCATGACCACTCGATCTTCTCTTTCTCGATCATTCTGTTCTCTTCCTTCTCAAGCCACATAGTGCCATAAATGGCCTCTCTAGATCAGGTACTTTATCTGCTTTTTTGGCTGAATGCAATCGTCGGTGTCATGGTTAATATCTTTGTGAAAATTATAGCATTTGGTAGAGTCTCGTCTCTTGGGATCAGATTTCATCCGTGGATCTGTGGTGACCACGTGATGAACCTCTCATTCTGGACCTCATGAAGGACCTAAGAGATGGAGGCAGTCAAGGGCGATAGCCAAGCTGGAATATATCTGGGTTGCAATTCCTGAGGTGGAGGTCCAAGTTGGTCTTGACGTTACCCCTCCGCTTTGGGGAAGGCTCTCTATCATTTTTGGGAGACCGATCACTCCGCGGGGATCAATCACGTTTCCTTTCTTTTCTTCAATGACGCTCTCTTTTTCTCTCCTTCACCTGTAGACGATGATCCTCTCTTTAAGCGTAATGCCTCCTCGCCATTGATGTACTTCTCAATCTTTGCGAGCACCTCAGCTATAGTGGCCTGAGGGTTTTGGTAATCGAAAAGAGGAAGTTCTTTGATTGGAGGCCGAGTCCTGACATGAAAGTGGTCAAGACAAATTTATCATCGATACTCTCTACTTTCAAAGATTTCTGATTGAAACATTGCACATAACTCTGAAGGGACTCATTGGGCCCTTGTCTAATGCTCAGTAGATGGTAAGACGATTTCTTGTAAGTTATGGCTCCTATGAAATGAGAAACAAACTATATGGATAGCTCCCAAAAAGAAGAGATCGAAGACAGTTGCAGTCTGTTAAACCAAGCTATCGCCGACCCTTTGAGGGTTATAACAAAAGCTCGGCACCAAATAGGGCCCAGATATCTGTGCAGTTCCATTTGGTTCTTGTATGAGTTCAAGTGATCCACTAGATCCATTGTTCCATCGAATACCTCTGCCTGCGGCACCCTAAACTTCTAAGAAAGGGGAAAATGGAGGATCTCAGTGGTGAAAGGTGATTCGGTTTGCTGAACTAAAGCATCTATGGTGACAAGAGTTTTTCCTTTAACCATTTCTTTCACGTTTCCAAGTTCCAGTTGATCTCACGAAATTTTTGCTCCCAAAAATGGTCTATGGCTTCATGCGGAGGCAGGGGTCGGTCTTCTCTAGGTACGGCTTTGGCCCGACTGTGGGCCTCATCGTCTGTGCATTACTCTATCTGCCTCTACCGGTGGTTTTCCCCTGAGTGACTGTGCTCGTGGAGGTCTGTAACTCTATTAGGTGGTATATGACGATCCTAATAAAAAATATCATTCTGGGTTGGAGGTGGAGGTGGAGGTGAAGGTGGGGGTGGGGGTGGAGATGGAACAGGCTACACAGGTAGAGCCTGTGGGAGATAAAGCACCTGTATCCACGCCACTAAGTCTTGATTCTGCTTCATAAGTTGTATGGTTGTCCACCGGTACGTCTCCAATTCATTGAGAGGTGGAGGGTCAACTGCCGGAGAAAAGTTCTCAACATCCGTTGCTAGGGCGGGGAAGCTCTCTGGTAGATTCGGTGGGACTTGGGGGTTTGAGTGAGATTTACTCATATTTCAAGTCAAAATCATCAAACTAACAAAGGTATAAAGAAACTCAAGGGAAACGATGAAAACCATTTCCCACAAATGGCGCCAAACTGATAGTGCTCAAAAATGCTCAGCCCAAGTCCAGAACAATGTTTAATAAGATGGGAGGTAGTGTAAATCTCTAAGTTAACTGAGAAAAATGTGTGATAAAGGGGGATCAAAAACAATATATAAGTGATTTACCCTAGTCAAAAGACTAGAGCTACGTCTACTATATTGGAGGCTCTTACTCCTTAGGGTTTATATTGCTTGAGGAAGAAGATTACAGTAGTTGTCTTAGCTTAGAGCTATTATGAACAGTGTCTTGTGAGTATAAATTTCTCTGATACCTCTTTTACATAACGTGATGGTGTTCTATTTATACAAGTGGTTTCCTAGGGTTTTCTCCTTCCTTTTGTTGCTCAAGTGGTCCCCTCCTCTTTGTCTTATAGTGATAGTCATTATCCAGACACAAATCGTATCTACGGTCCTTCAATGAAATGTGCGTAAATATTCGCTTTATCAGTGAGTGCGTGTTCAGAAGTTGTCCCCTAGACACGTGGCATGATGGAAGGTGTTCGGGATCTAGCGAATACAAAGCTCCTTGCGCCCAGGCTGCTTACTGCTAAGCTTGTCATGACTGAGCAGGATTGTGCCGACCTGAGCTTTGTTGGACTCCCTTCTTTGGATTATGGCTCATTCCTATTGCAGAGCAAATGGGCTGCGGAGGGGTCATTTGGGCTGTCATGTATCCATTGGGCCCATTGGATGCTCTGGTCTTTGGATGGGCAGCCCATACCAAAATTCTATCATTATCAGTTGTAGAGGATTCCTTAAAGTTGATTGTGATGCGATTTATATGCAAAACTTGTTTGAAGTAAAAATCAAGGTTGCTAAACCAACTTTGGGGTTCCCGTTCCTCACAACTTCTTTGAGCCTAGATTTAGCTGCTAAGGTGCACAAGGTGAAGTTTGGGATTTTGGGCAGGAGAGGATGGAATTGTTATAATGGTTGCAAACGTATGGTTGCTGATGGTAGCACGTTACCTTGGTGTACTAATCCTATGGTTGAAGATGATAAGGTTGGAAAGGAAAGGACTTGTGGCAGAAGGGCAATGGTGGTTGAACAGAGAAATGGTGAAACTAGTATGTGCTTGGATCCAATGGGTCCAAGTTCCAAACAAATGGACCAAGGTGAATATACCGAGTTAAAAGAGATGGGTTTGCAATAAATATGGTAAAAGCTTGAATAATAGTGTGATAATAAAGGATTCAAATTTTAAATCTGTCATTAACAAGGATACTAGGAGATTTACTGAGATTAGTTGCATTAATTGTGGAGGCTTATCGTGCCAGGACTAGGTAGTGGATATGGGCCTTGCTAAAGACAAAAGGATGGGTAATTTTTCTATTAGGCCGAAGGTGGGCTTAAAGGTTCTGGACCAAGTTAACTTGATACCCGATAAAATTTCCCTGTGAAGGATGGGCTTTCAGTAAAACAATTTGCCCCTTTATGTAAAGGTCCGATTAACAGTAGCACAGTTATTTTGGCTTATAAGATGAAAATGAGGGGACGAGACTTGGTTGAAGACTTCGTCGAGTTTATAGCTTCTCAAACGATTTATGGGAGAAGGGCTGAGTTTGACTCGAAGACTAAGAGAATGGAGACTAGGGCTGATTCTAGAAAAGGAGAAGGCCTTAATAGAAACATGCTATGGAATTTGGAGGAAAGACAAATGAAGCAATTGAAATCTAATCCCATCGATGAAAGGGATTTCGACAGAATCGATCAACTACAAGCTCTCAATGCTCTCCTCCTCAGAGATGCAAGGGGTGAAGAGTTAGAAGAAGGCATTTTTAATGCAAATGAGGTTCGATTTGAAGGAGACCTGTCCTTTAAGTGTAATGATTCACTAGCAGACCCTGAAGGAATGGAATGGGGAGCTCTTAGGAGAAGTCGAGGGTGGTTGATTCCCTTATTGGAATTGGGGAGTTGTTGGGGAGTTGTTGATGAGAAGGAGGTTGAATTCAATGCTACTAATGCCCAGGTACAGTCTGACCAAGAGCTACTATCTGGGAGGTGGCTTAAATCTCTGGATGGGTGTCTTGGGCTTAAAAAATCATCTAAAATGGGGGAATTCATAAGATGGGACTGGGAAAATGGAAAAATTATGGGGAACAGAGAGGAGGGGGGTTGTTAGTCTTTCTCTTTTTGATTCTCTGGCTCTTTCTAAACCTTGTGAGGGTGTTCCTGGGGATATTTGTTTGAGTCTTAAATTACCACAAGTTAGGGGACCATCTGGGGTGATTCTCAAGAAAATAGTTGTCTATGATAAATTTAATGCCACAGAAGTTCAGCCTATAGAGTCCATTCAAAACCATGTAGTTAGAGTTTCAGGGATTAGATCTTCTACTATTCTATGTTCTTCCCTGAGGGTTTAGGAGGGAGGAGGCAGTTTGGTTCTAGAATTTTTCTTTTTGATTCTCATTTTTCCATATGATTTTCTGGGATCTATTGTTAATTGATTTGGCTTTTCTGTGATTGATCATGAATTCTGATCAATCAGCACGTCTAATTCCCCCAAAACCTCCGAACATCAAAAAGAATTTTGCTTCGCTTTTCAAGAACCCTTCAATTGTTGAGAAGTCCTTGGAGATGGGTTCTCATATTGGGAATGGTGTTTCATCTTCTGTGAATCTTCCTTGTCTAGATAAAACCTCTGATATGGCTCCTAATCCTCATTTGGCTAATTAAATTCCTTCCTCATTCTCAATGCACTCGATTACCCAAATTCCTTCAATTACTCAAATTCCTCTAGAATCTGGTTATCCGTCGATCATTCATACCTCTTCGTCTATCATTGATTCTTTGTTGTTACCTGATTCTTCAAATACATTGGTTTCCTCTAAGTCGGTTCTTGATAATGTGGCGCCCTTGATCCCTACTGCAACCCTTAAGCCAGTGAAAAGGGTGGTGTATAATAATGGAGAGCCAGGCATGTATTGGACAGCGGAGGAAACTCAAGATTCGGCATCAAAGTTTCAGCAAACCCTAATTGGGAAGTGTGCCTATGGGAAGCCTTCGTTGGGAGTCATTTGTGAGTTCATTGCTACAAGATGGATGCCTAAGGGAGATTTCTCTGTGGGTATTTTGGATCCTTGTCACATTCTGATTAGATTCAGCCTATATGAAGACTATGTAACGACGTGGTTGAAAGACGCAACATATATAGAAGGTTTTTTGTTTAGATTTTTCAAATGGTTACCTGAGTTCTTGCCAAGAATTGAACCCCCTGTGGTGTCAATTTGGATTTCGCTGCCAGGATTACCTATTCATCTGTTTAACAAAGAGAGTTTGAGAGACATTTTGAATCCGATTGGAAGAATTCTTGTCATAGACACGCCTACTTTGCAGTTGACCAAGCAGAGGTGGCTAGGGTTTGCATGGAAGTCAATTTGTTGGCAAAGAATCCTTCTAGATTTTGGCTGCATTTGGGAGGTTCGAGTGGTCGATGGCAAAAAATCGTTTATGAAAAGAATGTGAAATTATGTTCTAATTGTCTGAAGCAGGCATGAGTTGGTTGAATGTTGGAGGGGTAGGAAGGAAGGGGAAAAGAAGGAGGAGGTTCAGATGAAAGATGCAGTGGTGGAAGATAAGCAGAAGTCTGCCTTAAAAGAAAAGCAAGCAAGGGAGTTGAAGGGTAAGGAAATGGAGTGGCAGACGGTGAAGGGGAAAGGGTTGTCGAAAGCTGTGCCTTAAGAATCTGGGCAAAAGATGTATGGTTTTTCTCTTGGAAGGGATTTGGGGGGAAAAGAATTTGAGGGGAATAAATTCAATTTACTGGCTGGGGAGCATTCAGGCAAGGATGATGTTCCTACTGTTGAGCCAGTGGAGGATAAAGGGAAAGAGGAGGATTCTGTGGGGGAAAAGCCTGATTCCCCTATAATTGTGGTGCCTTTGTCAGAGGAGAAGCATAATTTTGAAAATACTTAGGAGGAGGAGGTGAGTGCAGTGAATGGAGGGGTTCAGCAGGTGTTGGGGAAAGAATTGTTTACGCAACTTAATGAGGATAGCATAGATGGAGAGGGAAGGGGAGAGAAGGAGGTGGTGATTTGTGCTTTGAATATGCAACCTTCACTTTCTGCTGGCGCTTCTCTCTTTGTGGAACATCAGTATAGTGCAAGGAAAATTGGGGATTGTTCTTTGGATGATAATCTAGGTTTGGTGAGGAGCAAGGAACCCCCAGATAAGGGTTTTCTCTCGGATCAAGACAGTTCTAAATCATGGGCAGACTTGTCTGAGGATATAGAGTTTGCTGATTCATTGGATGCCCAGGTTGAGGATAGTCCTTCTGATGCAAGTACTAGGCGTTGTCCTAGAGGTAACTCCTCTTTGCCTTTGTTATGATGAATTTTATGGTGTGGAATGTTGGGGTGCAGGTAAGGAGGCACTGAGAAGTAGACGGACAAAATTTATTGTGATGAATAAGGTGTGTTTGTTGGCTGTAATTGAGGCTAAAATGATTCCTTCTAAATTGAGGAGTTTTGCTTTTGCTGTTGGTTTGAATTCATTCATGGTGACTGCTTTGGCAGGAAAGAATATGTGGTTGTTGTGGAATGAGTATGTGGAGGTGAAAAGTGAGTTAGAATTTAAGCAAGCCATGACAGTTTCAATTTCCTATCAGGGAGCTGAAACTGTTTTAATTACAATTGTGTATGCTTGTTGTGATCACTTGTTAAGAAGGCCATTATGGAGGCATTTGCAGTATGTCTCTTCTACCTTTTCTATGCCTTGGTTGATTATGAGTGATTTTAATACTGTTAAGATCCAATGAAAGGTTGGGTGGTGCTTACCCTTCTGTTGTGCAATGGATGATTTTGTTGCGTGTATCCATACTGAAGGATTAATATACTGTGGTTTTGAAGGGCGTTGTTACACTTGGTGTAATGGGCATCAGGGAGGATCTAGAATGTGGCAGAGGATAGATAGGGTGCTGATTAACACTGCTTGGGATGCTAAATTTCATAGTTCACAGGTTTTGCATTTGGCTAGAGGAAGCTCTGACCATTGCCCTTTGTTAGTTAAGATGGTGGACTCTGATAATCAGCAAAGGATATCTTATTTTAAATTCCTTGACATGTGGGTTGAGGATTCTTCATTCTTGCCATTGGTAATGGATAATTGGAATGGGATTTATGCAAGGAATCCAATTGAGGATTTTTTCCTTAAAATGAAATTTCTTAAGATTACAATTAAGAGGTGGAAAAAGGAAGTTTTTGGGAATATCTTTGATAAGATTGGTAGGCAGGAGCTAGCTTTGAGAGATGCAGAAAGATGTGTGGATTCTGAGTATTCTGCAGCTAATGTGGCTAGTTTGGAGGCTGCAATAATGAATTTGGAGGATACTCTCAGGTTGGAAGAGTTGTATTGGAGGCAGAAGGCTAATGTTAAATGGGCCTTACAAGTGGAGAGGAATACTAAATTTTTTCATGCTATTGCAAAAGGGAAAGCTGTGAGAAATAGAGTTCTGAGGATAAAAGGAGAGGATGGGGAATGGTGCTCTTCTGAGAATGATATTGCTCAGAATGCTGTCCCTTTTTTTTGCTAAATTGTTTAAGTCAGAGGAGCATGTGTTAGATGAAGATTTGTATGAGGTTATTCCTAAGCTGGTTAGTGCAACTGATAATGAAAGTTTAACTAGGGCTGCTACTTTAATTGAGCTGAAGCAGGTGGTGTTCTCTATGTCTGTGGAAAGTGCCCCTGGTGCTGATGGTTATTCTGGGAGGTTTTTTCAAGTGGCATGGGAAGTGATAAAGCTAGATTTGCTTAATGCTGTGAATTTTTTCGTAAATGGAGGGGAAATGCCAAGATCTGTGAATGCTACCCTTCTAGCTTTGATTCCTGAAGTGATCAAGCCTACTTCTTTCACAAAATTTAGGCCTATAAGCCTTTGCAAATTTCTATATAAAGTATTTACTAAAATGCTTTCCAATAGATTGGCTGAGCTTTTACCTGCCTTGATCTCTGAGGCCCAGCATGGATTCATTAAAGGAAGGGGGATAGGGGATTGCATTTCTTTAGCTCAGCTAATGGTGGGAGAGTTGCACAGGAAACTTGAGGCTGGGAATGTGATTGTAAAATTGGATATGATGAAAGCATATGATCGTATGGAGTGGGATTTCTTGAAGAAAACCCTGGAGTGTTTTGGCTTTTCAAGCCTATTTGTTTCCATTATTGGAAACTGTTTGAATAATCAATTTGTAACTGTTTGTTTGAATGGTCAGAGACATGGTTTTTTTCCTACATCTAGAGGGTTGAGGCAGGGGGATCCTATTTCCCCTGCTCTGTTTATATTGGCTGAGGAGGTGTTAAGTATGGGTTTGGCCAAGTTGTATGGGCAAGGTAGGGTAAAGGCTTTCCATGCAGGGAGGGGTGCTGTGCTGGTTTCTCATCTGCTCTTTGCAGATGATACTCTGTTGTTCCTTGGGGGAAATAAGATTTCTATGGAGAATCTTATGAAGTTCTTGGAGAAGAATGAGGGCTGTTCTGGTCAGAGAGTGAGTAAACCAAAAAGTTCTCTGATTTGCTCTTCTAGAATTCATGTAGGAAGGAGGCTGGTGTTGTCCAGAATAGCTCAGATCCCAGTTAAGGATTGCCCATTTACTTGCTTAGGTTGTCCATTGATTAGGGGGAGATACAGAGTGAGAGATTTTGAGGAAGTTGTTCTGAAATTCCAGGCTCGAATGGAAGGATGGTATGCTTGTTTGTTGTCCAATATGGGCAGGATGGTGCTTGTGCAGTCAGTATTAAATGCTGTACCTGTGCATTTGCTTTCCTGCTTGAGTTTGCCTAAGGGGATTCGTTCTAAATTGAACTCTCTGATGGCAGCTTTTGTGTGGTCTGGGAAGTTGGGGGAAAAGAGGAGGCAGTGGGTTTCCTGGGTTGATATTTCAAGGCCAAAGCAAGAAGGGGTTTTGGGGATTAGAAGATTTGAGGATATCCAGGTGGCTTTTCGCCTGAAGCAGGCTTGGGGAATCCTAAAGGGGAGGTCTCCTTGGGCTAAGATGTTTAGTGCTAAGTCTTTAAACGGAAAGCATATGTTGAGATGTGTGGGGCCTGGGAGATCCAGAAGTTTTCAAATGTTGCAACCTTTCTTTGCTTCTGTGATAGCCCATTCTCAGACTTTGGAGGGAAATGGAATGAATGTGGATTTTTGGCGCTTCAATTGGCTGGGTTCTGGCACTTTGTTGAATAGGCTGGAAGTGTTTCCCTTGAGCTTTCCAAGACTATCTGAGGTGTAGGAAAGGGGGGAATCAGTGGCAGAAAATTGGAAGTTTAGTTTCTGAGTAAATTAGGATGGAGATTCAGAATTCAGGGATTGGTTTAAGTGACAGAGAATCTTTTGATGTGCATTTCCTAGGATTTTGAAAAAAAACTGGGCGGACAAAAATCCACATTTTTTAATGGTGAAAATAAACACAGTGAATGCACATCAGTATGTAAACAAAGACACAAAATAAATTATTGTACAGTTGTATTGCCATTCCCATCTCCTTCACCCACCAATTTTTCTCATCTGGGGTATTTAGAATTTAAATTAGAGGAATGCTAACACTGACAATAAAAAGCCAAGCTTTATAGGTTCACTATTTCCAACTATTAACCCTCTTTGAGAGTATGAAAAGAAAAGAGACGTTGCCCCCCACATAAGTGCCTAAGGTATCCATCCCATGTCCCATCATATCTCGCAGTGATTTTTGATTCACTCTATGGAAAAAAAAATATTGCTGAAAGTTTTTTTTGCAAATCCACTATAAAACAATTTCTTTCTAATTAATTTATTGCCAATCTTGAAGAGTATTGTATGTTCGCTATTACTGAAGAAGTAAAGCAAAGGCAAAATCACCAAAATCTGAGATGGATTCTAACTTCACATTGGGTTTCCAACTGGTCAGATTGAAAAGGCAAATTGCAAACTTAGGCATAGAATAACAAAGATATTTAAAGCATCAGGGTAAACAAGACATCTTAATATGGGGTTTTCTGAATAATAGACAAAATATAGGTGGAAGACATATCAAATGGGCACATGGCAAAAATATCTGATTAACAATGACTTCTCAATCTCTTTCTTCAGCTAAAAGAATATGTAGCACTGCAATTCAAGATAAAACCACAAGTCAGATATAAATAACTAAATAGAAAAATAGAATCCATATCCACTTTCTGAGTTGGTAAAAAAATGCATGGACGGCTATTATAAGCTTAAAAGGATATATGATAGCTGCAAGTAAACTGCACTCAAGCCTGTCACCCACGAAGCTCTCTGCATTGTTATGGTCTGTGGGAACATGGAAATCCTTGTTCCACATAATGAAGAACACTGAAGTTTTTGAAATAAGAGCCATGCCAATCCACCAAAAACGGAACTTAGGCTGCTATAACTGTATATTTTTATGGGAATGGTGTAAAGAGTTTGAGTTCATCTCACCTGTGAGAGCCAACTGTTCTTAATGCAGAAATTACACCTTGTTGGCCTTCAAAATACCACATTGTAAAGCTGACTTGAAATAGCTATCTGGCTCTATACCCTTAGATGACATCTCATCGAAAAGTATTACAGCTCTATCCACATATCCTTGCCTGAAATAGCCACATAGGAGAACTGTGTATGTCACAATATCAGGCTCTAGACCTCTATCAATCATTTCATTAAAAAGGCCCTCAGCATCCTGAAGATTGTCTGATTTGCAATGGCTGTCAATCAAAGCAGTGTAGCATATAACGTCAGGTTCGATACACCTTGCCTTCATATCTCTGAAAAGACCACAAGCTTCTTGCAAGCAACGCACATGGCAATAACCCTTCAACATCCTCGTGTAGGTTACGACATCCGGAGTCAACCCTCTCTGAATCATATAATCAAACACCTGACGGGCCTTTCCCATATCTCCTGCAAGAAGAAAGGTAGATATCAGTTTACTGCACATAAATTTACAAGAGCCATCATCCGAAGCCAACATGTCTTAAACAACTGAAGAGCTCTGTCATTCTCACCTTCCATACAAAGATTACTGAGAAGTTTTAGGCAAGACGTCTTCCTCACTAGAACTCCTTGCTGTCGCCTATCAAAAAGTTCAAAAGCCTCTTTTGTACTATTTGCTTCAGAATACCCATTAATCTTGGCAGCATAATCATCCAGACGCCTGACTTCCAAACAACTCAAAAACATTTTGGCTTCCTCCACCGTTACTCTAATACATAAGCCTTCAATGATAATGTTGTAAGTAATAGGGTCAGGTCTCTGCGCCATCATATGATCCAGAAGGTTAATTGTCTTTTGTGCAAGGCCATTTCGAGAAAATCCACTGGCCAGCACGTTAAAAGTAACAAAATCAGGTTTTAGACCCTCATCCTTCATATTCTCAAATAGGTTCAGGGCATCAGGAAGTTTCCATTGGTTACAGTATCCATTCATTAAAGTGGTATAGTGCACAACATCTGGGACGATCTTCTGACCCTTCATCTCATCAAGCAACCTCACAGCTTCTTCCATCCTCCCTAGTTTGCAGAACGAATCAATAGCAGTATTGTATGTGACTCCATCAAGAAAAATCCCCAAGTCCTTAAACTTCTGAAAATGATCTACCGCCTCGGAAGCCAAGCCCATCTGACACAAGCACTGAAGAATGGAGCTCAAAATCATGCAATTAGTTTTGATACCCTTTGCTGCCATTTCTTGGTGAGCATCCAAAGCTCTAGCTGTACTTCCAGACTCACAATACCCTTGAATCAGAGCACCATAACAATATGCATCAGGGACCAACCCTTGATCTTCCATGTCAAGCAAAACATCCTTTGCTTCTTTTAGTTTCTTCTCCCTGACAAACCCACGAATCACAACGGCATAAGCAAACATATCAATGGGGGCGTTTTCTCCTCTCCACTCTAACAGCATTTCATAACCCAAAATTGTCATTCCATATGAGCAAAGCCCTTCAATAAAAGTAGTATAAGTGAAAGCACTAGGGGCGACTCCAGCTTTCGTCATCTCTTCAAACACTTCAAAAGCTTCTTCCAAACTACCCTTCCTGCAATATGCCTTAATCAAAATGACATAAGTATAAACATTGGGGCTCAATCCAAGCCTCTTTAATTGCTTGTAAATAGACACTGCCATATCCACTTTCCCATGCTCAACCAACCGATTCATCAGAAAATTAAATGTCAATATATGCGGCAAAAATCCACGCGTTCTGAACAAAATATCTATGGCCTCATAAAACATGCCAGCACTAACGTGCAACTTAACCAATGCATCAAATGCTTTAACCAACGAATTTGGCCCCTCTGCCAGATGTTCCTTTTCCAATGCTTCAAACAAATCTGCAATATCAAAACCCAAATGCCCATTTTTTGACCCAATAACCTCAAACAATATAGAATCCAACCTCCTATCCATGCCCCAAGAACATAATATCCTAATGATTGCCATGTAAGTTCCAACATCATGTTTAAACCCATGTTTTTTCAGCTGGGAAAAGAAAGACAAAGCAAGAGAGGGTTCTTTTCTCAAATCGTTGAGAATTTGTATGACTTGGTGTGTGTTCAATTCAGAAAATTGCTCAGCCACACTAGCATTCTTCTGGATATGCAAAGTGTTTTCATCAGAACTTGAGTCAGATAAGTAGGGGGCCAACCGAGCAAGTGACGAAGCGCAATTGAATCCGACAAATTGACTGTGTTGGACCAATTTTCTGCAAGAAACTGACCTGAGAGTAGAAACCCACATAGAAATTCATATGCACGCAAGAATATGGAAGCTTCAGTTGCTGTTCTTTCTCCTTTTCAATGAAAAACATAGCCTGTGGAGAGAGAGAGAGAGAGAGATCTAGCTTCTGTTGAAGCTGAAGATTTTCAACTATCTGCAAGGTTTTAGCTCCGGGAGTATCTTAAACCCTACGAACGAAAACGAGTAAGAATATGTTACCACTATGGATAACCCGCGGGTGTAACTAAATAAAAATTCATTGAATTTGAATGCGAAATACTCGAGCATGGGATAAACTCGTCGTCCTCAAGTGCCTTCAAAGGCATTGTATATAATTTTTAAACACGAAATAATCAAACAATAAATATAAACATGTATTAAGCTTAAAATTATTTGATCATTTTTAATGTCATAACTTTAATAAAATAAAAATGGTCAAAATGTGAATACTTTGTCAAAATTTGTTTACTCTGATTCAAATTATACAACTAACAAATAGAAAAAGGAAAAAATGTGAATATACCTTAATGTGAGAGACAGGGATCTAATTCACCTATGATAAAACTAGGGTTGCATCATTCATTTCATCTTCCCAGGGACAATTTTTAAGTGTTATCAAGTTTTCAAGATACATTCATTACCCTTTCTCCACGGGAGAAAATGAAGCTTATATTTACCAGGAAAAAATGAAGCTCATCAAACAAAAGGACCCTTGAGCTAAAGCAACATATGTATTGACCCAAAATCCACACAAATTTTATTCCTAACCAAGCAAGAAAAAAAAAACACAAATAAATGCAAATATTTTTAAGGGGTTTAGTGACTTGTTTGAGGTTCTTAAAGCTTCATCCTATCAAATGCATTGAAACAACTGCCTCAAAGCAAATATGTCCCAGAATGACACTCCATCATCTGAAACAGAGCATAAATGGACAGCTCCGTCAAGTATAGCTCATGTTGAATTGAACTACATAAGTTATTGTTTCACATAACAGCAACAGCAATGCAAGACAGCAGAAGTTTTCCTTACCGGTCCCTAGCAATCTCTTCGGCAAAAGAATTTCCAATTTTGTCATTGTAGAGGTCTGCATTCCCACCTGAAAATGGTTCATAGAAATCATCATGCATGTGCATAAAATGGAAGGCCACCAAAAAAACATTCACAGAAAATTACCAGCAATGCCAAGTGAAGTATGCCGGCTATTCACAAATTTTATCCAAATTACACAACTAACCAAACAGGAAAAGAAAAAAAAAGAACTAAAAGTCACTTATGCAATCTTTCCAAAACCATCACCACCTAGCACCACTGCAAAAAATGCCCAAAAGATCACAACAAAATTCAACACAATAGATTAAAATCAAAGCAAGATTCATCTAGCTTGACATATTTGTTCACTAAATATATAGCAACAAGCCATGAACAATTATGAGAACTCAACAAATAGACATATTAGTACCCTGTAGATCATCATTTAAGCATTAATTTTTTTTTAATCACAAACAAAATTTTCATTCTATTCTTGAAGAGAGTAATTACAATCTTTTGATTAAATATCAGCTAACTCTTGTGGTTGGCCATCTATCCAAGATAATGGTAGATTTTGAAATAGACAAGCATTTGCTACCCAATGGGCCGTATTATTAAAAGCTCTAGGTGTATAGCAGAAAGAAAGTTGTAACTGTCTCACACATATCCGAATATCCTTGATAAAAGGTCGTATCTCCCATGGTGGATCATCCTCATTGGTACAAAGTACTATTTCCTGCAAGTTATCACTCTCCACGATTGTTTTGTTCAGTCCAAGGACTTGCACCATCACAGTTGTTTCTCGTACCACCACTGCTTCTGCATACAAGCTTGACACTGTTGGGATTTGCATAGTTTTTCCATTTAGTAAGATGCCTCTTTCATTTCTGATCACAATTCCAATTACTGATTGTTGTTGGTGATGCTTGACAGCTCCATCGCAATTAAGTTTCAGTTGGTCACTTGCAGGAGGAACCCATGAGTTGGTTGCTAAAGAGTCAATAGTTGTTGTTGGAGGGCTACTCACCATTCTACTCCCCATGGAGCTGAAATCTCCCCCACGGACTTTATGCTTGAGAAATTACAATTAACATATAATACACCAAACAGTTACTTATGTGTTCTGATAAACCAAATAGTTACATCAAATAATTATACAAAATTACAACACTAACTCAATTTGTCATTTAATCGTTTACAAAAATCAAAGAGTTACATCATTTAATATCACGACATTGTTACACCAATTATATACACTAAATTGGGTTTATCATTACACAAGAGAGTTTACCATTATACCAATTTTGGTGTATACAATTGGTGTAATCATGTAGTGATATTAAATAGTGTAACTTTTTGGTTTATGTGAACAATTGAACGACAAATTGAGTTGGTGTCATAATTTTGTATAATTGTTTAGTATAACTGTTTGGTATATCAGAACATATAAGTAACTGTTTTGTGTATTATAGATCAATGGTAATTGATTGGTGTAATTGTGTTGTTGTAACGTTGATATAAAGAGAGAGACAAAAAATAAGGAGATAGAGTAACAGTGAGAGAAAATATGGGAAGAGAGATGAAAAAATCAATTACATATTTGAAAAGAAAATAAATTATCAATGTGAGAGAGAAAAAATGTGATGTCCCTAAAACCAGGGGTCTTTTGTCAACCCGTTGATCACCTATCAACCTGCGGAAGTACCTGTGAATGTCGTGTAACCCGACACCACGTCATAACATCTCCTTCACCGAGATCATAAATAATATAGAATTTTGGCAGAGTCTCCCTTTTACCGAACACTCTCAAACGCATAACATGTATACATTTCAATCACTTGACCATTTCAAGATCTAATATACATCAATTTGTCCTTAATATTACTTCATTTATATCATTTGAACAAAAGGACTCAAAGCCCGAAAATTTGGCAAAATTATGGAGGAGCAACCAGTAGCTCATGTATGTGCTACTGCTAGCTGAGTCCTCATGGATTCTGCTACCAGTAGATGAGCCCAATTTTCTCCCATTGCATTCATTTTTCAATTTCAACTCATCCAATATCACACAACATTCACACAAATTCATATAAAATCAAATTATACTCAAAATATAGTCTATAAAGGTTCATTACACAAACCTTTAAACAATATTACATGTCCAAAAACTCATTACATAATTGTTTTACAAAAATGTAATCTAAAGCCACAACTCGAATTTCTTCATCAACGAGGACCCAAGTGAGAACCGTCAACTGACGCTTGTCCCACACCTGAAATGTTATCCCCATAAAAGGTAAGTCACGCTCACTAGAGTATCTCCTAAAGAGGCTACTCTCCAACCTAGATGTATATGAAATGTTCACATGCAATTTGACAAACAAACAAACATTCATCCAAGAACATACAACTTTAAGAATGAATGTCATAATATCATGCAATGTTATGAGGTGAGACTCACACATGCAACACAATTCGAGCCTTCATCGGCTTCCATAATACATGCAATGTCATGCGTATGAATTCAGGCATTCCAAGCCTCCGCCATTGATGTTGCACAATCAATGACCATTTATAAATCTCGGTCTTTCTTGGGATGGGTATTTATGGACTTCCACCAATAGCTCTGTATATGCCGATACACTTTATGGACTCAATACCAATGAAGTGTATATCCAAATCACTAGGTCTTGCACTTGAGAGATAATCTAGCTCTTCTTGCTAACCTTGACTCTATTATCAATACAACCCCTACGACTCAGTCAAACATAAGTCCGACTTTCTCGAGCCTACACATCATCCACCAATAATAGTGTTTGATCAAAACCATGCACACACCCACACCTATGTCACATGCCCACAAATGTGATGTTTCTCGTGCATATGCAATATAATGTATAATTGTATTTCATATCATTATGTAATCAAGATTTCAATTGCAATTACAACATCATGTTCAACATGTCATGAGCACAATATTAACAATTCTAATTCCTTAATGTAACTTATATCCTAAAGCTTATATTTACATTCCAACATCATCACATTCCCAAATTGTCAATTATATCAAAAACATATAATTACAATCCATATTCTCACCAAGCATGTTACAACATTTTCAATGAAGCAAACATGCTACATCAACATAGACATTTTATCAAACACCCAAAAGACACAAAATCATGTCCAATTTATCACATTTCTCATTGATTTACCACACAAGCAAATTTCACAAAATCAATTCATGCAAGATTAGTTTAACGCATTTTTATACCCATTTTTCATACTCTAGTTACACTAGGAGTACATCAAATAAAAGAATTCATTTATAATCAAACTACCCATTTCATACGCAATCCTAGGTTGAAAATAAACCTAGTTAGGAGAAGAACCCTACCTCTTGAAGCATAATACAAGTGGTAGAAACTTCAAGAAACCCAAATCAAGCTTCAAGCCTTAATTTATAAAAATCTCATCTTTGAGACTTTGACACAATCTCTGATTTTTGGTACGTAGACGTAGCTCGCTGAGTAGATGAACTTTAGTTCTTGGCCCGAATCGATTCAATGAACAGTTGGCCCTAGATCGTAGAGAGAAACTTGAAGAAAACCTTGATTCTCTCTCTCTCTCTCTTCTTTCCCTTTCTCTCTTTATCATAAATCAGCTGGGTATTGGGGAGAAAATCTGATTTTTCTCCCCTATTTATACTGTTTGGATACTTAGCCCACAACGCATCACACGTCTTGACTTTTTTTGATCCATTTTTATCCTGAATCAATTAAATCTCATTTTATGTTATGTTCAAAATATTTTATTTAAACTAACTTTAAATTGTTGCGCAATGCCCAATCGCATAGTAAAAAGTGAAAAATTCAACTATCTCAAAATTCAACAAAAATTGACTGAGTAACTAGATTTCGCAAGACGAATTCAACGATAAAGTCTGTTTTATCATTCGAGTTCTATAAAAATTCATATTTTTAACCTGTACTCTATCGACTAATTACCATTTTGCCTTTTTTCATAAAAATTTAAATTTTTCTGGGTTTTATAGAGAAAATAGTGGAGAGATTGGGAGAGAAATAGGGGAGAAAGAGTCCAAGAGTAATGGAAAGATAGAGAGGGTGTGAGAAATAAGGGCAGAGAGAAAGTAAAAGAATAAGAATTATACATAATTTAAGAAAGGGTAAATAAATAAAAGGTCATTTGAATTTTGTACCTAATCACAAGATATTTCTTAAAATATCTCTTAATAGAGTAAGTAATTTATCCATATACTTCCTTTCAAATAAGTCTAAAAAAATGTACCGATACCCAAAAAAACCATAGAAGTAACCCTTGTTTTGAAGATGGAAATCCACCATATGAATTCTTGGAAAGTAAGGCCCCTTAAATTGCGACAAAACCCGGCCCAAGTATACAGGACTTCATAAAAACAAGCTCATCCTAAATACATGATCCACCTACTCTTACTGCCCATTATCAAGCCCAATTTGAGTTGACAAACCCACCTAACCTAACATCTAAAATAGACCAAATAACCCATAACAAAGAAATATTCTCGATAGCCATAGACTAGCCTTGCACCCAACCTTACCATAACCTAGTCCAGCATCAACACCTACAAAACAATAGCTACACAAATTACTTGCCAGCCTCTCCCTCACTGGACTTCCTATATACAACATTCTAAAAGCTCCCCTTTAACAAACCTTTTACATACAGTTAAATCTATCCTAATCTATAACCCAAACAAAATTGTGGACCAGTGTATGACCCTTGTTTTTTAGAATCCCTCCTTGTAAAGGTAGTTACCAGAGGACTGGTCAGAAAATAGAGCTATGAAAATTCAAAATGAGGCTGAGAGGTATCTCACTTTGGAACCTAATAATCAGATAAGGGAATCAAAAACATAGTTTCACAAAGAATTAACATTTCAGTGAAGGAAAAAATAACTCATGTGAGTATAGAGAACAAGAGAATGGTGTAAAACAGCAGAGGGGCTTCTTTGATCAAAAACATTCTTTGCGAAGGTTCAAAGGAAACAAATCAGTCAAGCAAGTTTATTGTAGCAACTCTGATCAATTAAGAAAGGTGACTATCGAATGGTCAACTAAGATTTCAATAATGGCTGAAGAGGCGGGCCGTACCATGCCCCCACCTTCGCCATGAAAATCATAGCTTGTAACTGTCAAGAATTAGGGGCATCTTTGACATTTCTTGCTTTTGAAGGACCTCTATGTCCAATTTATGCCTTAAGTAATATGTCTAAGTGAAACAAAAAATGAAAAGAGAAAATTTTGATTGAATAAGAAGAGAACTACACATTGATAACAAAGTAGTGGTTAAGCTAGTGGGTTTTTCTGATGGAATGTGCATCCAAATATAAAGATCTCGATTTTCCCACCACCTCAATTATCATTGGAAACTTTTGGGTAAAGCAAACACTGCTAGATTTGGGTGCGAGTGTGAACCTTCTTCCATATTTCATTTACTAGTAGCTAGGACTTGGGGAATTGAATCCGACATTCATTACACTCCAACTTGCAGATAGGCGTGTGAAGATATCAAGGGGAATAGTGGAGGACATTCTAGTCCAAGTGGAGAAGTTTTACCTTCTAGTTGGTTTTATAGTTCTAGATACTTATCCTGTTGCAAACCCTATTTCTCAAATTCTTGTTGCAACATCTAACATCCTAATTAATTGTAAGAATGGATTCATGAAGCTGACTTTCGGAAACATGACATTAGAGTTCAATGTTTTCAACATTGGCAAACAACCAGAAGATGACGAAGTGGTTCACCAAGTGAATCTTATATACACTATCATAGAGCAACAAGGAGAGGGGTCAGTTGGGAAAGAGTTGGAGGAGATCTTTTCTATAGGCCTAGGTGCCTAGATTTGAAGAATTACCATCAGTTGATAAAAGAATCCTACCATCCACTATTCAACCACCATGGCCAGAGTTGAAGCCACTCCCATCTACACTAAAATATGTTTTTTTGGGGAGTGAAGAAACTTTTTTGGTGGTAGTTAGTTCATCCTTGCTACTAGAGCAAGAAGAGAGGATGTTACAAATTTTGAAAGCTCACAAGGGGGCCATTAGGTGGAACGTAGTAGATATAAAAGGGATTAGTCCTCTCATCTGCACCCAAAAGATCTTTCTTGAAGACCATGCCAAACTATCCCAATTACCACCGTGGAGGCTAAATCCAATCATGAAGGACGTGGTAAGAACTGAAGTGTTGAAGCTACTTGATGTGAGAAATATCCACCCAATTGCTGATAGCAAATGGGTAAGCCCTACACAAGTAGTTCCCAAGAAGTTGTGAGTCACCATGGTCTCCAATAAGAAGAATGATCGGGTGGAGGGTTTGCATAGATTACAAAAAGTTGAATGCATGTACAAGTAATAATCATTTTCCATTGCCATTCCTTGATCAAGTCTTGGAATGGGTCACAGGGCATGCATTCTACTGCTTTTTGGATGGGTATTTGTGCTACAATCAGATTGAGATAGTCATAGAAGATCAAGAGAAGACTACCTTTACATGTTCGTTTGGAATGTTTGCCTACAGAAGAATGTCATTTGGGCTTTGTAATGCCCCAGGTACATTTCATTTTTTCGTGATTCTTTCGATGGGTGTTTGGAAAATTTTGAAAAAGGTACTTGTGAGAAGTGAAACGAAAGGTTTGGTGCTTAATTGGAATAAGTACCAATTTATGGTGACTTAGGGAATTGTGTTGGGTCACATAGTGTCTACAAAGGGGATAAAGGTAGATAAAGTGAAGGTTGAGTTAATATCTAATCTCCGCACCCCTAAATCTATCAAAGATGTCCAGCCATTTCTTGGTCATGTTGGGTTCTATCAAAGATTTATCAAGGGTTTTAGTGCCTTGGCACGACCTTTGTGTAATGTATTGGCCAAGGATGTCTCTTTTAAGTGGTCTCATGATTGTGGGAAGGCTTTTCAAAATCCCAAAAATATACTTATTTCACCTCCAATCATGCAACCATCAAATAGAGATATCCCTTTTGTGCTCATGTGCGATACAAGTGACTATGCAATAGGCATAGTGCTCGGCCAATGGCATGACAAGTAGCCTCATGTCATCTACTATGCTAGAAAAACCTTGAATGAAACTCAAATGAATTATAAGACCACTGAAAAAGAGCTGCTAGTAGTAGTTTTTGCTTTAGATAAGTATAGGTTATACATTATTGGTTCACCTATTGTTGTGTACACTGACCATGCTGCTTTGAAATATCTTTTGACTAAGCAGGATGCAAAACCAAGATTGATTAGTTGGATCCTCATACTCCAAGATTTTCATATCATCATCAAAGATAAGAAAAGAGTGGAGAATGTGGTGGGCGAACACTTATCATGATTGATGTTGGAAGACACAGATGAGCATATTTCTATCCTTGATTATTTTTTTGGCGAGCATCTCTTTTCTATAAAAATAGTTGTCTCATGGTATGCTGATATAGTTAATTTTATTGTTACAAGGCAGTTATCGGTTCATTGGAGTCCACAAAAAAGAAAAAAATTCTTGGTGGAGGTGAAGTAGTTTTACTTTGATAATCCATATTTGTTCAAATATTGCCCTGACCAAGTGATGAGGAGATGTGTTCCCGATGAAGAGTAAAGGGACGTGAGAGCATTTTGCCATTCAGAGGTATGTGGAGGCCACTTCTCATCCAAAAAGACTTGGGCAAAGATTTTTCAATGTGATTTTACTGGCCCTCTCTCTTTAATGATTGCTTTATGTTTTGTAAACAATGTGATAAATGCCAAAGGCTAAGAGGTGTGACCCGTAGGAATATGATGCACCGTACCCCTACTTGTTATAGAAATTTTTGACTATTGGGACATTGACTTTATAGGCCTTTTCCCTATATCCTTTGGCTATGCATACATAATATTGACAGTTGATTATGTGTCAAAGTTGGTAGAGGCAATCCCAACTAGGACAAATGATCAGAAGGTTGTGATCAAAATTTTAAAAGAACACATTTTATCTAGGTTTGGGATGCATTTTTGTAATAGCCCACTCATGCATAAATATGGTATTACACATAAAGTGTCCACTACATACCACTCATAGATTAATGGCCAAGCTGAGTTGGCTAATAGGGAGATCAAACATATACTTGAGAAAATGGTGAATCATAATAGAAATGATTGGTCATTTCGGTTGACTGATGCTTTGTAGGCTTACCAGATTGCATAAAAGACACAGTTAGACATGTCTCCCTATAGGCTAGTTTATGGTAAAGTTTATCATTTTGTAGTAGAGATAGAACATAGAGCTTAAAACTTTGAATTTCAATTTAAGGCTTCCTGGTAGTCATAGAAGGTTGGATTTGAATGAACTTGAGGAGATACGTAATGATGCCTATGAGAGTACCAAGATTTATAAAGAAATAGTCAAAAATTTTCATGATAAATCTATCTGGTGAAAGATCTTTGAGAAATGCCAAAAAATGTACTTTTATATAATTCATGACTTCACTTGTTCCCAACAAAACTACCTTCTCGTTGAATCAGCCCTTTTGTGGTCCACACAGTTTATCCTGATGGAGCAGTGGAAGTAAAATCCCCAAAGAATGACCAGACTTTCAAGGTCAGTAGTCAATGATTGAAGCCATTCTTGAAGAGTTTTCCTTTAAAGGAGTCAGACGAGGAACTTGTTGATCCTGTTTATCAGGATCCCTTTGTTGCATGATTTATTTACCACATGACTTGTTGCACATTAGTTAGATAGTTGTTTTCTTAATATTTTCATTGATAGTTCCTTTTATTTTTGGTTTTACAGTTAGTTTTTCTTTTTGGAGCTACATCTCAGGTGACCTTGTTCCCATGTTTATTTCATTTTTCTCTTTGCATATGGTTATTTCTGTTGTATTGAGGACAATGCATAATTAAACTTTGTGGGGGGGGGGGGGGTTTACAACACTTTTTGTTTTTGTGCTTGCTTTTTTTTTTTGTTTATTTTTTTCCTAAAAACCTTTGTTGCAACTTAAGTATCTAGTGTATTTACTATGCAATTCATAGACATAATATGCACATAGCAAAGATAAACAATACAGAAATGAAAATGCACATAACAAAAAGAAGAAATAAAGAAGTTGATGTAACAACTATCCCACCCCCAACCTAAATCATACATAGTCCTCAATGTAAAATGAAACATTTAAGCACATAAAAATAAATGAAGATTAAGGGAAAAGGGGTACCTGTTACCTTAACATGTTTACTAAATCCTAAAAGAAGAACTTAAAAAACAAAAATAAATTAAGAAAATAAAAAAATATATTTACTACACTATTGTATAATACAAATTGCATGTCAAATGAATCAAACCGACTTTAACTTCGAATTGACCCCCTTACCACCTTTCACAAAAAAATAGTCTTTTTTTTGTGCTAGTACTCTCTTGTCTTTCATTAGTCATCCATCCACTTCAAAGCCCTATGAATAATGTAGAATAATATCAAATTATGTATAATTAGAATTCTCACCACATTTGACATCAGTAGAATTTTTCAAACACTTTTGAAGAGGATCCAGAAACAATGATTCATCAAACTATTGTTGCACAGTATAGTCAATCATATCAACTTCATGGATTCCATTCCCATCATCATTTGGTTGTTGTCATGTTACCAATCACCCTATTCCTACAATTAGTCAATGTATTAGAGGTAGCAAGGAATTGTCGACCTAGTATGACAAAAAATTGAGTGCCAGCATGCAAAGCCGATTGGGTGTCTAAGACATTGAAATCTACCAGGAAATAAAAATTTTTCACCTGGACAAGAAAATCCTCAACTACTCCCCTTAGAACTTTCACAAACCTATCTGCCAACTATAAGGTGATTCATGTGGATTTAAGCTCACCCAAACCTAACTGTTGGTAGACTGAATATGGGAGAAAGTTGACACTGGTCCTAAGATTGGTTAAAGGCATGAACTTGCTTGTGGTACACTTTCTTAAGCGTTGGAATGTTGGGGCACTCCGATATGGAATGCTTTACACTCTCACAAATTGGGCAAGACTCCTAAGCCTTTGAAACGTTAGACACCTTATGCCTCCTATTGACCTCAAGACTCTCAAATTTCCTAGACAACTTGGCAATTTTGAAAAGCAAGTCTTCTGGTTCTCTCAAGTCATACATCCCTCCCCGATGTGCTTGATTACTACCTTGAGGAGAAGACCTTGGTACATCGGTGAGATCCGTAATATCCTATGATTGTGCATTATGTGTCAATGTATCAAAGTATTCTAAGGCCTCATCGGGGTCTTTGTTAAAAAACTCTCCATTACACATCATATCGATGAACTGTCGATAGCCCGATGTGATTCCTTTGTAAAAGAAACTCACCAATTGTTATGGTTCAAACCCATGGTGTGGAATGGATTGTAGCAATTCCTTACATCGATCCTAACATTGGTAGAATTGTTCATTGGAATTCTCCACAAAGTTTTGAATTTGCTTTTTGAGATCAGTGAATTTAGGCACCGAAAAAAATTTGTTTAAAAACTCGGAGAGCATTTGAGTCCAAGATGTTATGGATCAAGACTTCCAGAAATTGAGCCACTTTTTTGCCTTATCTTTCAAGGAAAAAGGGAACAAAATCATTCTAGCTATGTCTTCCAAACCATGATTAGTGAGGAAGGTTGCAACTATTTCCTCAAACTCCTTTATGTGCAAATAAGGGTTTGCCCTTTCAATTCAATGGAATATAGGAAGTAGTTGCAACATCCCTGACTTAACTAGGAAGCCATGAGCTTGGACCGGTAATAGGATGCATGAGGGTGTAGTGCTTCTTGTTGGTTGAAGGTAATCCCTCATTGACCTCGTTGGAGGGTTAATTTGGATGTTGTTCCCTTCATTCATAGGAGGGGGGAATTGCATTCATAGATTAGGCATTCTAGCATCTTGCGCTCCCCCACCCCTTTAAATGTTCAAATTTGCACCTACATTCTCAAAATTGTTACCCGCATCCTCGGGTTGGTCTTAGTTAATGTCCATGTTGGGGCTTAAGGGTTGTCTAACTAATTAGTTTTGTTTGGCCTATCTCCACATATAACACACTATCTACAAATGAAAATATACACAAACAAAAGTATATACAAGAAGCAACGTACCTCAACCCATGATAAAAATCACGGGACTTACCTCCATTGTTCGAAAATCACCTTCTCAATTTAACACTTTGCCTTCCCTGGCAACGACACCAAAAATGCTTGGTTTATTTTCTGTTGTTGTATTCTAATTTTCACACATCACCCTCAAATATGTGTATGGCATATATGTGTGGGTGAGTGTCACTCTCACTCAGGTTCAATGTAAGGATTGGAAAATGGGTGCGTAGAATGAAATGTGTGTGTGTTTGAACAAAAGTGCTTCTCAAGCACAGAGAGACTTTCGAGTTTCGTGTTTTACTTAGAAATCATATTCCAAAGGTCATTTCCTCAGGGAAACAGGTGAATCGCGTTGAAGGTGATTTTGGTGAAAAATGGTAAAGTGTAAAAATCTTTGAGTTTGAGTTTTGGTGATTGTGTTCTTGCTTAAAATGAAATGGAACAAGGGTTGGTTAATCCGAAGGGATCATTCCAATGGGAATGCCAAATCAATTCGAGACCTTCCTCCAATGGTGCCTAGATGTTCGATTGATTCATAGGAAGCGCGAGACTAAAATGGATGTGAGGATTCAAGCATACCCTGTGATAAGTCTACGGTGTATCAAAAACTCACAACCACGTCCACACTTAACCTAGTCAAACTGAATCAACATACACTATGAGGAGGAAAAAAATGAGTCGAAATGGCATACCCAAGAGGAGTTCTCCCTAGGATTAGCCAACATAAAATTTAGCTACTCATACTAAAGCAAAAAACATGTATAATGCAGAGAGAAATAATAAAGAAATGAAGATTGAAACTTAACTCAATGCAAGAAAACATAAACAATGAAGAGAAATATGCAATACCCATTTTAAAGCTTGAAAATGAAGAAATTAAATGCATTAATGGTGAAATCCAAAATGTAAGACTAAACTTGAAATGTGCTTGTAATAAATGACATTAAATACATTCAATGAAGCTTAAACAAGCCTTACAAGAAATTACAAGTGAAATGATGGAAGAAAATGCAAAAATATCAACTTCTCTCTCTAGGACTTCATTTTCTTCCTTGGAGCTTCTCTCTCTATATTGCAATGTGTATCAATAATGGTGAATGGAGCTTGCCAAAAACGTGCATGGAACTCCTTGGGTCTGTGTGATGGACCTCCCATCAATAGGGGGCAGGCTAGCACAAGCCTAGCCTGCACTCCCAGGCTTCACCCATTCTTTCTCTCCTCATTTATGTCCAAGCCTCCAAAGTACCAGCAAGTGTTGAGGAGGGGATGTCTTGTGTGTAAGGAGTGTCAGGGACAAGTGGAAGACCTAATGGTAGGACCCCAAAGTTGCAGAGTTTGCTTTACAGAATCTAGCATGTTTCAGTAAAACCTACCAACAGGTCGATGAAAACCTACCGTTAGGTTTTACTCTAGTGAGCAAAAACTATTGGTAGGTTTGTGGTAGGTGCACGTCCAGTAGCCAAAACCTACCGGTAGGTTTTCCCTTGTTTTGCTATATTCTTGGTTCCTCCACCTTTCAAGCTATCGTTAAGCCACCATCTCATCTCCAGTCATCTCAACCACCATGATAGCGCCTAACAAATACCATTTAAACACCATTTACCCGTAAACATACCGAGACTCCATTAATAGCTCGAACATTGCAATTCTGCTCATTTTAACCGTAAAAGCAAGTATAAAAGGGACGTAAATTTACATAGGATATGCAATATTTTGTGCTAATTAATGGTTGTCTTGGCCCTAAGGTAATCTTTCTCTTTAAGCATATATTTTTCCAATGGGAAGTTGGAGCTCTGGTATCTAGATTGGTAGGTGAGGCCGAGTCCCACATTTGAGAACTCTCAGTTAAAATATCAAAAAAGTCAAAAGCCTCATCAGGACTCCTTCCCATGAACTTTCCTTGAGACATCATCTTAACAAATTGTTGTAAAGGGGTAGGAGAGCATCATAGAAAAATCCTACCAAAATCCAGTTTTCAAAACCATGGTGAGGGCAAGCATTAAGAAGATCTTTGACTCTCTCCCAACATCGATAAAAAGTATCACCATCTTTAACAACAAAATTTATTATTTGTCTTGTTCATTTGTGTGATGGATTGGGGTAAAGTTCTTAAAAAAATTCCTTTTGGAGTGCATGCCAATTAGGTATAAAGTTTGGCCTCAATATATTTAGCCATTGCTTGGCTTGATCCTTCAGGGAGAAAGGAAAAAGCTTCAGCTAGGCTAATTCAGAATTACCTTGAAAATCCTTCATGTGTTGATGGAATCAAGGCCATCTACTTGAGGCAAAAGATGGATTGTGCTAACCATTCTTATGATTCTTTAATAGAAAGAAATTACAAAAAGGGTATGTTGTTGCCATTTTGAAAGCATTAAGAAGCATCAAAGTAATGTCTAAACCCAATGATTTAAATAAAGGGTCTCAGAACAAGGAAACACCGTTTCAATTGTCTCACTACCTGGATCAGGATAAAAAAAATCTAAAAAACTTTTAAATGAGACAAAAAGGGGGTGCTATGTTGACTATGAAATTTGGTACATTGGCAGGGAAGACAAAATATGACGGGACACTACTGCTTGCAGCTGTAGATATTTCCTAAGAGTTATGACCTACTGGTCAACCTTTTGCATGTGATTATTTCAGTCTCCCATATCACTATCAATTCAACTAAGGTTAAATGTGGGAAAAGTGATTGAATTAGGACCAGAAGGATTAGATGGACCAACGGACTCTTTGAATGGGTATTCGACTTGGTTGGAGTTTGAGTTATCACCACTAGACGTGTAACGTGGACAAAAGATGAATACAACTACTAACTAAACCTAAAACAAAAATAACAATAAAATTAAAAATTATAATGGAAGTAGTAAATCAAAAGCAAACTTCATAATGAAATGAAGCTATCCGAAAAAAGATTTCTTCAAGTAGCTCGTTGGTGAAGGCGGATTCCTCCTTTTCTACTTTTGAATTTGACTTTTGGTCTCCGACAATGGTGCCAAAAACTTGTTTGATCTTAAATAGGTACACCAAAGTACAGGTGGTCAAGAATTAATAAATACTCAAAAATCTAGGGTCAAACCATAGGGATTCAAAAATTTAAATATAAGAAAATTGATTTTGAAGTTTGAAATTGGTTTGTAAAATAAGTTCAACAAAATTAAAAGAAAATTGATCAATTGAAAAAGAGGTACTTTAGTTTTAGGATCTGGATCTATTCAAGCTCACCAAACATGCAAGTTTATGCAATTACAATTTATCTCTATTACTTTCAATGTCAATGTAGTCAGTTGAAAGATTTAACTTTGAAAAAGTAAGATTTGATTAATTTAAATATAAGAATTGAAAAATTAGTTCTATAAAACTTAATCAAATTAGTGAATAATCAAATAATTGTACAGAGTATAAAACTTTACTAAAAATCATTCAATTAATCTTTAGTTTAATGAAGAATATAACATTCAAGAACAAGGAAAGATAATTGCATAACATAAATAATTGGATTACAATCATAGATCTATTACCCTAACAAAAGGGTATAGGGAATTACTTAGGAGTGCAACTTGGGCGAGCCAATCCGAATTCAACCCGAGTCCAACCTGAAAAAAATAGAGCTTAGGTTAGAATTTTTAATACTTGGATTGGGCCTGGGCAAAAAAATTTCAACCCCAATTGAATTTGGGCAAGCCTCAGATTGTCAGGTTCAACCTGAATATTAAAATTGGGTTGAACCCGAATATAGATAAACTAGCGATAACATGTGCCTGAAGGCACTATGAAATTTTTAAAAAATTGAATATTGATCCTGAACACAAAATAAATCAAATACTAACTTGGATGCACACTAAGTTGAAAGTGTAAACTGCATCCTCACACTCACACTTTATATACATGGTTAACAAAATATTATCTATATAAAGATTCAAGTGAAGACAAATTTCAGTGACAAAATGGCAATAACCCAACTTTAATAATCAAACGGTAATTAAACAATCCACCTTTTATATAATATTAATTAAACAAATAAATTATGAAACCCACGTAACATTCCTCAAGTTATATTGCACCAATTAATGTGTGTTGCCTATTCTAAATGAAGACCCACAAATCAATATGTGTTTCCTATACAAAGGATCAAGTAAAATGGATGTGATTAAAAAATAAACATCATGTCTCTTTTATGCATCTAAAACACCTAAATACTGTTTTTCTTACATGAACAACTAATCACAACAACTGTACCATATGAATACTTGAATAAGCGACAAACCAAACATGAAATTATGAAGTATCTACAAACCAAAGAAAGGAGACAACCCTGGATTCAATTTCAAATACCTAAGCACTAATAGAGCAATGATCATATTGAAATGAAGAAGAGAAAATTAGAGAAAAAATAGAGCAAACATGTTTTCCCTTCACAATTTGAAAATAAAAAAACTTACTGATTGTTCAATTATTGGTCCATCAGATCTAGATCCCTTGGATTGCTAAGTAGTATCCTTTAAAGCAAATATAGCAGCAACAATAGTTCTTGGATTTTTAGAAGCCAGATTTAAACTGTAGTGGAGAAGGGAGGTTCTTTATATGAAAGATCTCTAAGAACTTTTAGTTGCATTGTTCCAACGTACTCTCTAAATCAATATAAATCAAGCAAGATCAAATAACTTTAAAAAGTAGAAAAAAAATATAATTAAACCCTAATAGTTCAACTCAAAAATTTAATCCTCCTCGATCTTGGAGTAAAACAAGATGTCGTCAGCAAAAATCACGACGAACTGATCTAGGTAGGGCTGGAACACCTATGCATGAGATCCATGAATGCCGTCAGGGCATTCATCAATCTGAAGGGCATCATGGTGAACTCAAAATGCCCATACCACATTCTAAACGTCGTCTTAGGGATATCTGCCTCCCTAATCCTCAATTGATGGTAGCCAATGCAAAGATCTAACTTGGAGTAGACCCCGCGCTCTTCTCAGCTGATCAAATAGTTCATCAATCCTCGGCAAAGAGTACCTATTCTTGATAGTAATCCGATTCACTACCGGTAGTCTATGCATAGCCAAAGGGTATTGTCCTTTTTCTTAGCAAACAATACCGGAGCGCCCCAAGGTGAAGTGCTCAGTCTAATAAAGCCTCTGTCCAATAGCTCTTGCAGTTGGACTTTGAGTTCTTGCAACTCCGCTAATGCCATCTGATGGGGAGTCATAAAAATGGGAGATGTATCAGGATGTAACTCAATGGTAAAGTCGATATCCCTATGTGGAGATAATCCCGGTAGTTCATCCAGAAAAAAGTCCTCAAACTCACAAACGACTTGAGGCAGACCCAACTCCTGTCTCGCTTCTTCCTTTAGGGTAAGGCTAGGAAGCTAGCCCATCAACTGCCCGTGTCATCGGGAGTCATACACAGCTTGGGGCAAAGCTTCGTGCTTCTCCCCCTAAAACTTGAAACAAACACCGTTCAATGTGTATGTAGTGACCATCTTGATATCACAGTCAATGACGACTCGGTAGGCCGTTGATTCGTGCGTAAAGTTAACAATTTTTACTATACCTTTTTGGACTAATTGTACTTTGATGGAGTTTAAGTAATGACATTTCAGGTCCTAAAGAGAACAAAGGCTCAAGAACAACAAAAATCACACTTGAATGTAACACCAGCACAATAGGGAACAAAATTATAGAAGGTTGGAACAAAGCAAGAACATTCAAATGTCAACCCACATTCGAACGTCCTCTGAAATACTACCAAGACCAGCTGCTGAGACATGACATGTTGCAGTCAACAAAGGGAAAATGTTGAGGTACTTGAGTACCACGTTCAAACGCCAACTCACGTTCAAACGTCCTCTGGAATCCTGAGAAGACTACACCACTGGAACCTGGCATGTTGCAGTAAAGAAAGAAGAACCATGAGTACTTGAGTACAACATTCGAACGCCACTCCATGTTCAAACATTGTCTTGAGTGACTGAGGACCAAGTTGCTGAGTGTAAAGTCAAAGTTGTTCAAGACGTATAGAAGTGACCAAGTCAGAGACCACAGGCCACTTGAGTGGAAGGAATCAGAACCCATCTAGCGTTCAAACGTCCTCAAAGCAAAGACACAGACAATGTTCGAATGGCATCTCATGTGCGAACATCCCTAAAGAAAAGATAGACTTAACGTTCGAACGTCAGATCACGTTTGAACGCCCCCTGTAGATTGCTTGCAAAGTAGTTGATTCCCATGGGCGGCAAACACTATTCACTTATCCTCTATTATCTCCTACCCCTCCCCTTCCTTGCCTATAAATACTCCCATGTTGGGAGCTTAAAAGGCATTCTTCCTCTTGTAGAGAAAAGGGGGAGCAATCCTTGTTCTTATAAAGTAAGAGTGTTTTAGTAATCTAGTTCTTGAACATTTCATGTTTATATTTTCATTTTGCATTTCTATCAACCATGTTGGAGGCTTAGACTCCCTTTGTAGTTGAAGTCTTTTATTTACTTATGCTAAGTCTTTACGTTCATGTTGTGACAACCATGATGGAGGCTTAGACTCCCCTTGTAGTTGTACTTGCTTTTATTTACAAAGTGTCAAGAGGGATAGATCATCTTTTGGTTGCAGTAGAAACCCTCCAAAAGTAACTACCTTTCTTTTACTTTTATTGTTCATGTATGTCACTTCCATTTCTTGAGCATCATTCTTTCTTAGAATAGTGAAACTCTTCCACTTTTCTAGAGCTATACCAAAGCCATGAAGGGTGAAAAGTGATTCACTTATTCTTCATTGAAGATAAGCTCTTGTTTAGTTTACTTCATTTAGTAGCTCCTCTACTTAGAGGGATCAGTAGCATTCAATTTTCTAGCTTTGCCAAGATCATGAAAAGTGAGTAGTTCATCATTCACTCTTTAGTAAGAGGTGATGAATATGTAAAGATTATCCGAAAGTTATGTTTGTGCAACTTCTTCATGCTTTAATGCTTTATACTCCACCTGTTCATTGGATAATTGAATGTATATAGCAAAGTTGAGGTACTTTGTATAACCAAGGGCTCTATCTATGATACGGATGACTCCTTCATAGTAAGACCCGTTAGTTCAATGCAAGTACCCCGGCTAGCTCTTCATGACAACCTTTCATTCCCCACCATTATTGTGCTTTATTCAAAGAATGGATCATTAATGTCATAGTTGGATGCCTTGTAGAAACACTTGCCTGTTTGTAGACGGATTAAGTCTCGGCACAGACAATTCTTGTAAACTTCTAGAAAGGCATTGGAATCATATGCTTAATTTTCACAGTCCATCTTTATCTTCCGATTAACTTGTTGTTGGCACAAGAGTTAATTGATTTATAAAACACAAACATAATAAAACGGATACTCTATTACATATCCTGATCCTCGAGCTAAAGGGTGGCTGTTACATTTTGAGAATCTTATATTTTGTCTAAAAAAATCTTGAAAAAATCTTATATTCTATTCAAGAAATCTCACCACTTCAAACTCTCAAAATTTTCAGTTAGTTGATCTCTATTATTGCTTACTTGAAAACACCAATCATAGTTCCTTATGAATTCGATTCCGGATTTAACCAGATTATTACTACAACTTGACCACCTACACTTGAGTGTATACATTTCGAATCAAGTCAAGTTTTTGGCGCCGTTGCCAGGAAGCCATAAAAGGTGTTTTATGGTAAAAAGGTAAAAAAACCTCACTTTTTGTATAAATTTGATTTACTGTATATAACGTTGTTTTAATTACTTTTATATCTGAAAACGCTCCTCATTATCAAAATTTGTCAGTTGAATCTTCTGGGTCTGTGAATCAATCTGAACCACTTTCACCTAGATTAGTTGCAGACTCTTGTGATAGTAAAATGGCGAATGGTGAGAGACGAGAAGAAATTCCTGTAAGAGAGGGGGAAATACCTGACATTCAAACTTTGAGGGATTACTTAAATCTCACAAGGAATAGTGTCCCCTCTTGTTTTATCGTTCCTGAAGATGCACCCCTCTATATTGTAAAGATGGGGACAGTTCAACTACTTCCTCTATTTCATAGACTCGAAACAAAAAACCTATATATGCATATAAAAGATTTTGAGGAAGTATGTGGAACCTTTCAAGACAATTCTAAACTGGCCAAGATGAAAATTTTCCCTTTTTCCTTAAGAGACAAAGCTAAATAATGACTAAATTCTTTAAAAGCCCTTTCAATACCTGACTGGCGGGCATTACAAAATAAATTTTTCAGAAAGTTTTTTCCTCTACACCGCACTAATGCATTGCAAAGGAAAATCATGAATTTTTTTATCAAAGAAGGAGAAACCTTTTACCAAAGTTGGGAGAGATTCAATGATCTACTCCAGTCTTGCCCACACCATGCTTTTGAGAATTGGACCTTGGTAGGATTTTAAATGACTCCTTGCCCACTATACTACGTCAGTTTGTTGAAATGATGGCTCAAGGAGAGTTTATGAGCAAGAGTCCGGAGGAGGCATTCAATTTTTTCGATACCTTATCTGACAGTTCTCAGATGTGGAACTCAGCCTCCCCTACCATTGTTGAAACCAAACCATCTACTTCCCAAGGGGGTAAGTTTTCTTGAAAGAGGATGATGACATAAGAGCAAAAATGTCCACCCAGTCTCGAAAGCTTGAAGTTTTGGAGATGAAAAAGGTTCATCAAGTTGATGTCAGCTCTTCCACAGAACAAGTGTGTGGGATTTGTACGCTGACAGGACACCTTACTGGGGAGTGTCATACAATTCCAGTATTCAAAGAGGTTTTGTTGGAGCAAACAAATGTTGTCTCTAATTTCAACAAGCCTTACTCCAACCCATATTCCGAAACATACAATCCAGGGTGGTGGAACCACCCAAACTTCAGTTGGAGAAACACACAATCAACTCCCATGAACCAACAACAAGGTTCACAACCACCACCTCAAGGACCTCCCACATACAAACCATATCAACCACCACAAAAGAGGACCTTAGAGGACACACTAAATCAGTTCATGCAAAGTCAAATGAACTACAACCATAGTTCCACTCAGGCTTTCATTGATTTCAAAACCTAGACCACTCAATCTTTCGAGGATCTTAAAAGCCACATCCAAAAGCTCACACAATCCATGACCACACATGAGAAGGGCAAGTTTCCTGCCCAACCAAAACCACCACAAAGTCAATTTCAGGTGAAAAATCCTTCAACCATGGAAAATCCACAAGGTTAAGCCCAAGTTGTCACTACACTAAGAAGTGGCAAAGTGATTGACAAGACCATTAGAGACATACTGATTCCAAAGCCAAAATCCATCTCAGTCAACTCACCAATTGAGCCTGAACCAACTGAGCTTGAACTTGTGAGAGAAGAGGAACACGAGCCCATGATTAAACAAGAACCAGAGCCATCAAGGGAAGAAGAACCCTCGTGTTCTATTCCTGCTCCTTTTCCTCATAGACTCAACATTGCACAGAAGTTGAATAATCAGCCAAAAATTTACGATCTCTTCAAGCAAGTAAAAATCAACATCCCACTTCTGGATGCAATGAAACAAGTTTCATCTTATGCCAAGTTTCTAAAAGACTTGTGCACAGTCAAGAGAAGCCAAAATGTTCAAAAAAGAGTCTTCCTAATAGAGCATGCTAGTGCCTTGCTTCAACACAAAACCCCTCCAAAATACAAAGATCCAGGGTGTCCAAATGTGTCGTGTATCATTGGAAATTTCAGAATCGAACAAGCACTGCTAGACCTTGGAGCAAGTGTCAATTTGCTCCCATTCTCTGTTTACCAGCAATTGGGTCTGGGAGAACTCAAACCCACAAGTGTCACACTTCAGTTGGCAGATAGATCTGTTAAAATTCCTAGGGGTATTGTTGAAGATGTACTTGTCCAAGTGGACAACTTTGTATTCCCTGTTGACTTCATCGTCTTAGATACTCAGTCAGCAAAACATTTAGAGAATCCAATTCTTGTTATTCTTGGTCGACCCTTTCTAACAACTGTAAATGCACTAATCAATTACAGGAATGGAGTTATGAAATTAACCTTTGAAAATATGACACTTGAGCTGAATATTTTTAATGTTGTCAAACACCCAAGAGAGGACAGAGAAGAAAGAGAAATAAATTCCATTGAGTCTTTGATCCAAGACCATCTGAATAAAACATTTTATGAAAATTCCACTGAACTTTCTTTGTCAAAGTCCATCACATCTGAAACAATAGATGATGATCCAAAGAATTGCCCAACTCATGTTGTTAATACATGGGCCCCCAAATTCGAGGAACTTTCACCAAGTGGCACAAAGTCATTCTCATCAAGTAACAAGCCACCAAAGCCTGAATTGAAACCTCTGACATCTGACCTCAAATATGCATTCCTAGGAGAGAACAAGTCATTCTGAGTAGTAATTTTGTCTAAGCTCATAGACTTGCAAAAGTCTAAACTGATTGAAGTTCTTAAAAGCCACAAAAGCACCATTGGGTGGACCATCACTGACTTGAAAGGTATAAGCCCGTTAATTTGCAATCATGTCATATACCTTGAAGAGGACTCAAAACCCTTTCATTAAATGTAGCGATGACTAAATCCTCACATGAAGAAAGTCGAAAAGGCAGAGGTGTTAAAGCTCTTAGATGCCAAGATAATCTTCCCCATCTCCGAAAGCAATTGGGTTAGTCCAACCCAAGTTGTGCCTAAAAATTCTAGAGTCATAGTAGTCAAAAATGATGCAAATGAACTGGTACCAACTAGAGTCGTCACAGGATGGCGGATGTGTATTGATTACCAAAAATTCAATTTGGTGACTAGAAAAGACCACTTCTCTCTTCCCTTTCTTGACCAAGTTCTATAGAGAATTGCAGGCCATGAATGTTACTATTTTTTGGATGGGTATTCCGGATACAATCAAATTGAGATAGCACTCAATGATCAAGAGAAAACCATTCACATGCCCCTTTGGCACCTTTGCATTCAAAAGGATGCCTTTCAGGCTTTGTAACGATCTTGCAACATTTCAAAGATGCGTGTTGAGTCTATTCAATGACATGGTCGAGAAATTTTTGGAAGTGTTCATTGGTGACTTCTCTGTGTATAGTGACTCATTTGATCTGTGTCTAGCCAACCTAGAAAAAGTGTTGATAAGATGTCAAGAAACCAATATGTTGCTTAATTGGAAAAAATGTTATTTTATGGTAACACAAGGCATTGTCTTAGGCCACATTATGTCGTCTGAGGGCATAAAAGGTGACAAGGCCAAAATAAAAGGTGACATGCAGAGTTTTACAGAAGATTCATAAAAGATTTCAGTACCATAGCTAAACCCATATGTCATCTCCTAAGTCAGGACATAATCTTTGACTAGAATGAAACATGCCAAAAATCTTTTGATCAGCTTAAAGGCATGCTAATTTCTGTCCCAATAATGCAACCCCTTGACTGGACTTTACCCTTTGAACTAATGTGTGATGCAAGTAACTGTGTTGTAGGTGTTGTGTTGGGTCAACGAAAAGATAAGAAGCCACATGTGAATGATACTCAAATGAACTATTTAACAACTGAAAAAGAATTATTTGTCGTAGTCTTTGCTTTGGAAAAATTTCGTTCTTTTCTTGTTGGTTCTTCTGTTATTGTATCCATTAACCATGCAACACTGAAATTTCTACTCACAAAAAAAGATGCTAAACCAAGGCTCTTGCGATGAATATTCCTACTTCAAGAGTTTGACTTGATCATTAAGGACAACAAGGGTGTTGAGAATGTGGTGGCAGACCATTTGTCCAGGTTAACTTACAAATTTCATGAGGATGAAATGTCAATCAATGAAAAATTTTCCGATGAACAACTATTCATAATTGATGAGACCTCATGGTACGCTGATATTGCTAATTTTCTTGTTACTGGAACACTTCATCCGTCCTTTTCCCCTACGGACAAAAAGAAATTTCTGAGAGAGGTTCGCAATTTCTTTTGGGAAGATCCTTATGTATTTAAGTACTATAAGGATCAAATCATAAGACGTTGTATCCCCGCTCAGGAAAGCAAACAGGTAATAGCATTTTGTTATTCCGAAGCATGTGGTGACTATTTTTCATCCAGAAAAACCGCTGTGAAAATCCTACAATGCGGATTTTACCGGCCCACACTTTTCAAAGATGTCAATGTTTTTTGCTTAACTTGTGATAGATGTCAAAATTTTAAAAATATTTTAAGAAGAAACATGATGCCTCTAAACCCCATTCTGGTAATTGAAATTTTTGACTGTTGGGCTATCGATTTTATAGGACCATTTCCCCCCTCATTTGGCTATCTATACATTTTTGGTAGCCGTAGACTATGTATCCAAATGGATTGAGGCAATTCCATGTCAGAATAATGATCACCAAATGGTGATCAAGTTTTTAAAAGAAAATATTTTTTCCCGATTTGAAATCCCAAAATTCATCATAAGCGATGGAGGTACTCATTTTTGTAATCGACCTTTCTGGAATCCAATGAAAAAATACTTGATTTTTCACAAAATTGTAACTCCATACCATCCAAAAACTAGTGGACAGGCAAAATTGGCTAATCGGGAGATCAAATTAATTTTAGAAAAAATGATAAATTCAGATCACAAAGATTGGTTGTCAAGACTAACTGACGCACTCTAGGCATATTGTACTGTTTTTAAAACAATTTTGGGCATGTCTCCTTACCGATTAGTCTATGGGAAGCCTTGTCACCTACCTGTGGAATTAGAACATAGGGTATACTAGGCTATTAAAACAATGAACTTTGACATGGACAAAGCCGGACTAGCAAGAAAACTTCAGATTAACGAATTAGATGAATTAAGAAATGAAGCATATGAAAATGCTAAGATTGCAAAATTCAGGATGAAAACTTTTCATGACAAGAACATAGTGCGAAAGTCTTTTGAACTGGATCAAAAAGTTTTGCTTGTCAATTCAAGACTCCGCCTTTTTGTAGTAAGTTGAAGTCAAAATGGACTGGACCATACATTTTCAAAAAAAGTGTTTGAACATGGGGCAGTGGAAGTGCAGAACCCATTGAACGATAATATCATAGCGATTAAAACCCTTTGTGGAGGACTTTGTAAAAAATGTGGAGACCATTCTTTTAATGGATCCAAACAGCGCTTCGAGAAAAGATCCTATCGACACAAAAAGGGGTCGAGTTAGGGAGAACCCGGTCCAACCCGAACCACACCACCACCTTTATAAGGCCTCCACCCCCTTTTCCTCTTTTTCCACACATTTTTGCCCCTCTCCCCTTTCTTTTTTTTTTCTTCTTCTTCTTCTGTTTTTTTTCTTCTTCTCCGCTGTTACGATACTCTAGAATCACGACCCATCTCCCAACAACACCATGACCATACTACCTGAAGACCCCATCTTTTGTTTCACGATCTGCGTGTGTTTACTCTATTTATACATGACTATGCTTCTTCTGTCTACACTCAGAATCAAGGGTTATCATCCTAACCCAGATCTGTAACGAGATGTTTGATTTGTGTATTTTGCTTGTAGGTTTCGGCTAATGAACAAGATCTCTACCATTCAACCTCATCTCCAAAGCTCACTAGATCGGTAAATTTGAAACATTGGGGACAATGTTCAGTTTAGGTTGGGGGGAAAGAACTACAGTTCATATGTGCCCGTAGAAAATTTTTAAATTTGTGTTGTTGTTGTTATTGATCTTGATCAAATTGTGTACTGTATTTTGACTACCATGTTTTGCATTTTGATAGTTATGTTTCATCTCTGATCGTCTTTGTGACTGACAGATGTTAAAGAAGTCTTAATAGTATAAAAAGCATGGATGTTAAAATTTTTTGGTTTAGTTTAGGAGTTCTACGCACATTTCCTTTTGATGTGCACACTATGATCATGAGAAAAGCAAGATTGGTAAGAAAGAATGAGATCCAAGAACAAAAAGCGAAACCCTTGTGCGGTCAAAGCACCTATGCTAAACAACGTCGTGCCAAAAGACTTGGTGCATGTAAACAGTGTGGTAGATACTTTCACGAGAAAAGATATAATCAGTGTTCTGAACCAATTTTCGGTCGCTCACTCGTTCGATTAGACTGGATAGTGAATGGGCAGAGTAAGGATTATCCTGACACGCCATCCTATTCCGATACATTGCTTAGCCAATTTGTGAGATAAGAAATTGGGAGAGTTACTGGTTGTTCAAATGGCACGGAGACAGATAAAGACTCGGATTAGAATAGTTGGGATGACAGCCAAGGGTCCGAATTTGTGTAAAAAAGTGTAAAAATTCCTTTAGTTTTGTACAAACTCTTTTGACTGAAATGAAAATATGGGCCGAGTAAGGAATGTCCCAAAATACCAACCTTGAGCGTGGGTAAGGATTTGTCCTGAGATGCCATGATTTTTTGGTTCAAACTTGAATGTTTTGCCCTCTTTTATTTTGCATAATGTAGTGTAGAAAAAAAATTAAAATATTTTTGTGTTTTGATCCGACGTTCGAACGCCAATTGACGTTCGAACGTCACTTGCTTACAGTACTCTACCTCTGATAAAGTCTCTGATGGAAACAAAAGTACTGGGAGCTCACCACGTTCGAACGCCAATAGCACGTTCAAACGACAGAAACTTACAGTACTTTGGTCTCTAATAGAACTCAAAAGTACTGGGAGCTCACCACGTTCGAACAATATTTTAAAATCCTTCATACTACGTTCGAACGTCAACCACATTTGAACGTTCCTCCTCAGATTATAAATACCTGGATCGTCTTCCTCAGTTCAAAATTCCAAAAACAACTCCAAAATCCTCTAAACCCTAGGACCCCTTTTCACTCCCTAGCCCTCAATACTCCACTCATTCCTCATTTTCACCACAAATCAACCACCCAAAAGCTTTTTCACATAAAAAATCCCCAATTTTCACCAAATAACCAAGACTTTTAATACCTTCTCAAGCTCAAAATCAAGAGCAACACAATGCCTAGGGTTAAGCTCTCTGTCATGCGCACTCCACCAGTAAACCAAGAACCCAACTTCGTAGAAGAGGTCATTCAAGAAGGAGAAGGGAAGCAAAGAAATAAGAGGTACGATCGCACCAGATTTCCCAGTGCCCTTAAAGCTGAGAGGTATGAAAATTTCTTTTAAAATCACGTTGTGGTTTGTGAACGAGACATTGTAATCACTGATTTTGCTGAGTTGGGCTTGTTGGAAGAAATGGAGAAGAGGGAGTGGGTGTGGCACTTAAGAAATGGCAGAGATGTCGTTGTTGACTTGGTGAGGGAATTCTACTCCAATGCCGAGATCATCAACAGTGTAATCCGAACATATGTACAAGGCACTCACATAGATGTAGATAAGGCATGTCTTTTGGAGGTAAGGAGAGAGATACCTCGGGTACAAAACCCGACGTACTCATCAAAGAAAAATGTGGCGTTGAATGTGGTTGGAAAGGAGTTGATGGGGCTGACTGATTTTTCATGGGGAGAGAGAAATTTTTTAAAACAAGAAAAGCTCACCAACAAGTACAAAATGCTTAATTTGATTGTGGTGGTGAACCTAGTCCCCATAGGAAGAAAAAATGAGATTTTACTCGAGATGGCACGCTTACTCTATGCACTAGGGCGAGGGCATAGCATCGACATCCCCTCATTGATTTTGACTGAAATGAAGAAGGGGTGCGATGCAAAGAGGAGTGCACTCCTATTTGGCACACTCGTGACTAAAATATGCACCGACAATGGGGTGAGGGTGAGGCCAAAAATGGACATCCAAAAGCTAATGGGGCCGCTGAACAAAGGGTCGTTCAAGAGAAGCCAAGGGCATAGTGGCGCCCCAGCGGCTAGGCAAGAGATGCCCCCTTCTCAAGGAATCGATGAGGTGCAGGAGGAGTTGGACGCCGAAGAAGAGAGGGAGATGAAAACAGAGAGAGAGCAGCCAGATCAAGCAGGCCCCAGCATGACCACCCGACGTTCTCTACAGGACATCATGCTTAGCATTGAAGCTAAGCAGGATGACATCCTGATGCTTTTGAGGGGTGGTGCTGGTGGAGCTAGTGGTGTTGATGGAGAGGGAGATTGAGATATTTGTTTCAGTTCTTGAGGGAGAGTAGTTGATTTCTGTTCTTTGTTGTTTGTTGATTCTTCTTTGAATAGTTTCTGGGAAATTTCTGTACTGTTGTGAAGGAGTTTCTTTTGATAATTCTTGTGGATGTTTTTTGATTATTGTGGATACTTGTACTTATGGGGGATGTATACTTCTTTTTAGAGTTGATTGTGGACAGTTGAAGTTATGTTTTGAATGGATGAATTGCATCATTGTAGACCCATTATCCTTTATGGAATGAATGATTCAGTTTATCATTTTTATTTGTTTAAAATGCATGTATAAGATTAGCACTGTAATTCTTGCTAATGACGAAACAAATGTGGATGCTAAGATTGCTTATGAAAAATGACTAAGCACATGATCGGTTTGACACCTCAACTTAACAACCAAGACGTAAAACCTCATTTTTTTTTTGAACCTCGATACTATCTCTATGACTTAATTGTCAAATGTACATCAATATGAGCTATTCTTGAGGTATACGGTGATTAGACTCGAAAATTGAATCGCTATACAATTAACATTCCTCATAACACTCAACATAATCAGTGGAGATGACAAGGAAAACCATAGTGAGTCTTGAGCTTTACGGTGCTTTTTAAGAGGATATCAACAATTACTCAAGGAAAACTCTTTCACTTCTAATATCTTTCAATAATCTCATTAAACTTGCTTTGATTGATGCAACTAAAGCGATCTATTTTCATAACCCACAGGTAACTTTTGCATACATATATACATATGCACATACTTGGGAAAGGATCTTAGGCCATCTTTGGATCGACTTTGAACCTTAGCTAATTCTTTTACAAAAGTATATCCCTAGTCAGCCATGCTTGAGCCTTAAACTGAATGAATTCTTTTTCACCCGTGTAATAACCAAAGCCACAAAAGCATATATTTATCATATCTTGCTATCTAATTTCTTGCACCCTCTTGCAAATCAATATGATAACAGAAAGACAAGAAAAATAGAAAAGAAAAAGGTGGCTACTGTTCAATAAAAGGAAAATCAGTGGAGCCAATCAAAAGAAAAAAGATACTATGAGACAGGAAATTGCCAAGAAAGTGAAAAATAGGAAAAATGAAAGAAAGAAATCTCATTCCTAGGCAAAATTTCAAGAAACTAGAAGGTGGTGTGTAACAATGTGTAAAAAGATAGCCTTTGATCACCATTGACATTCTTTCATTAGCCACTAACCTTTGGCCCCATTACAACCTACAAAAAGCCCTAGATGATCTCTAGTGTGATGCATATGTGTATTATCTACTACAAGTGGGCGTGTTAACTAGAATTTCTCTATTTGCATCAATATTCTTCCATGAGATTATGCTAAGGTTAAGTCTGTTTTCCTCAAAAACTTCACTCTTATACTAATGATGCATGAGATTTTTCGACTGGCCATCTTCTGATCACATGCCACATTTGAGAGATATGTCACATTAATCGGAGCAATTTGTTTTGTTGAGAGCATTTTCAAAGAGGTTTGTAGAATCAAAGCTATCCATGGAAGGTGAAAAAAGGGAATGATTGTTATACACTAATTCTTGTTTCCAATATGACCATCCTACTACTCAAGGAATTCCAAGTGCTGATGTGACAGGTGCTAATTTTTGCATAGAATGAGTACCAATGGAAAAGAAATGTAGGGAAAAGTCACGATTGAGAGTTGAGTGCCTCAACAACCATAATGCTTATTCATTTTTAGTCAGAAATCTCACATACACACTTGTTCGACTGAAGTTTGTGGGTAGTTTCACTGAAAACTCTCACAAGACAACACTCGTCCACTAGGGTAAATCTAGCGGTTCAACGGCTTGTTGCATAAGCTAAATGCAACCAGATGATCTACAAAAAAGGCATTAGAAATAGATTTGTCTTTCATTGTCATTGTATTACTAGAGACTATCAATATTTAGGTTGGAGGTGTGATTCGTGCGTAAAGTTAACAATTTTTACTATGCCTTTTTGGACTTATTGTACTTTGATGGAGTTTAAGTAACGAAATTTCAGGTACTAAAGAGAACAAAGGCTCAAGAACAACAAAAATCACATTTGAATGTAACACCAGCATAATAGGGAACAAAATTGCAGAAGGTTGGAACAAAGCAAGAACGTTTGAACGTCAACCCACGTTCAAACGTCCTCTGAAATCCTGCCAAGACCAGCTGCTGAGACATGGCGTGTGGCAGTCAACAAAGGGAAAATGTTGGGGTACTTGAGTACCACGTTCGAATGCCAACTCACGTTCAAACGTCCTCTGGAATCCGGAGAAAACTACACATTGAGTACCACGTTCGAATGCCAACTCACGTTCAAACATCCTTTGGAATCTTGAGAAGACTACACCATTGGAACCTGGCGTGTTGCAGTAAAGAAAGAAGAACCAGGAGTACTTGAGTACAACGTTCGAACGCCACTCCACGTTCGAACGTTGTCTTGAGTGACTAAGGACCAAGTTGCTGAGTGTAAAGTCAAAGTTGTTCAAGATGTATGGAAGTGACCAAGTCAGAGACCACAGGCCACTTGAGTGGAAGGAATCAGACCCCATCTGGCATTCAAACGTCCTCGAAGCAAAGACACAGACAACGTTCGAACGGCATCTCATGTTCGAACGTCCTTAAAGAAAAGACAGACTTAACGTTCAAACGTCAAATCACGTTCGAACATCCCCCAATAGACTGCCTGCAGAGTAGTTGATTCTCATGGGCGGTAATTACTATTCACTCATCCTCTCTTATCTCCTACCCCCCTCCCCTTCCTTGCCTATAAATACTTCCATGTTGGGAGCTTAAAAGGCATTCTTCCTCTTGTAGAGAAAAGGGGGAGCAATCTTTGTTCTTATAAAGTAAGAGTGTTTTAGTAATCTAGTTCTTGAATATTTTTTGTTTATGTTTTTATTTTGCATTTCTATCAACCATGTTGGAGGCTTAGACTTCCCTTGTAGTTGAAGTCTTTTATTTACTTATGCTAAGTCTTTACGTTCATGTTGTGACAACCATGATGGAGGCTTAGACTCCCTTTGTAGTTGTACTTACTTTTATTTACAAAGTATCAAGAGGGATAGATCATCTTTTGGTTGTGGTGGAAACCCTCCAAAAGTAACTACCTTTCTTTTACTTTTATTGTTCATGTATTTCACTTCCATTGCTTGAGTATCCTTCTTTCTTAGAAGAGTGAAACTCTTTCACTTTTCTAGAGCTTTACCAAAGCCGTGAAGGATGGAAAGTGATTCACTTATTCTTCATTGAAGATAAGCTCTTGTTTAGTTTACTTCATTTAGTAGCTCCTCTACTTAGAGGAATGAGTAGCACTCACTTTTTTAGCTTTGCCAAGGCCATGAAAAGTGAGTAGTTCCTCATTCACTCTTTAGTAAGAGGTGATAAATATGTAAAGATTATCTGAAAGTTATGTTTGTGCAACTTCTTCATGCTTTAATGCTTTATACTCCACCTGTTCATTGGATAATTGAATGTATATAGCAAAGTTGAGGTACTTTGTATAACCAAGGGCTCTATCTATGATACGGATGACTCCTTCATAGTAAGACACGTTAGTTCAATGCAAGTACCCCGGCTAGCTCTTCATGACAACCTTTCATTCCCCACCATTATTGTGCTTTATTCAAAGAATGGATCATTAATGTCATAGTTGGATGCCTTGTAGAAACACTTGCCTATTTGTAGACAGGTTAAGTCTCGGCACAGACAATTCTTGTAAATTTCTAGAAAGGCATCGGAATCATGTGCTTAATTCTCACAGTCCATCTTTATCTTTCGATTAACTTGCTATTGACACGGGAGTTAATTGAGTTATAAAGCACAAACATAATAAAACGGATACTCTATTACATGTCCTAATCCTCGAGCTAAAGGGTGGCTGTTACATTTTGAGAATCTTATATTTTGTCTAGAAAACTCCTGAAAATAATCTTCTATTCTATTCAAGAAACTCCACCACTTCAAACTCTTAGAATTTCTAGTTACTTGGTCTCTATTATTACTTACTTGAAAACATCAATCATAGTTCCCTGTAAATTCGACTTCAGACTTTACCGGATTATTACTACAACTTGACCGTCTGCACTTGGGTGTATACATTTCTAATCAAGTCGGTCGTCAACTAGTCCATCAATTGGATTTGTCACAAAGTCGCCTCATTCCAATGTCATATACCAATTTCTTTAACGTTGATGATGGTAAAGCTTTAGTGAATAGATCTGCAAGATTATCACTAGATCGTATCTATTTTACTTCAATTTCATGACTTTGTGAGAGTTCATGAGTGTAGAAGAACTTTGACGAAATATGCTTGGTTCTATTACATTTGATAAACCCTCCTTTAATTTGTCCAATGCAAGAAGCATTATCTTCATATGAGGCTATTCGTGAATTTGTAATCAAAGGAAGCCTACAAGTATCTCAGATGTGATGGACTATGAACCTTAGCTACACACTGATGCAAATCACAACACGAAAGAGTTCAACCAAGGGAAGTAAGGGAAGAAGATGAAGAGCCTTATAGGGCTGGTTTTGATGAGGAAGATGATCAGAATTCTGTTGTTAGGAGACATGTAGGGCGGTTTAGAGAAGCTAGGAACCGGGAAGATAACAACTTGGGTGGTATTAAGATGAAAATTCCATCCTTTCAAGGTAGATCCGATCCTGAAGCATACCTTGAGTGGGAGAAGAAGATGGAGTTCATAGTTGACTGCTATAACTATTCTGATGCAAAGAAGGTAAAATTAGCGGTGATTGAGTTTTCTGACTATGCTATTACTTGGTGGGATCAGCTTGTTATAAACCGGAGGCGAAATAGAGAACGTCCAATAGAGACATGGGAGGAGATGAAAGCGGTGATGAGAAAGCGTTTCATTCCAAGCTACTACTATCGAGAGTTGTACAAAAAACCTAGCCATGGTAGCCTCTCGATCTTCCTCTACATTAGCTCAGATCATAGCAATCTCCACACACATTCATGGCTCCCTTCATGGAGTGCAAGCATCTCAAAATGATTGGAAGATGTAGCAATCAGATTCTACCTCGTAAATCACCATGAGATTGTTGTGTCACCCCATGTGAAAACATACCTAGTTTGTGAATAGCCTTGTGGGGATCTGATATGTATCTAAAATCTGCATATCCGACTAATTATAGACCATTGGTTGATTGCTTTGAATTTAACAAACTCAAATCTGCAGTTCCACGAAGATAGCGTAAAACATGTTTTACACCATTTCAATGTCGTCGAGTTGGTGCAGAACTAAATTTTGCCAACAAGTTGACTGCAAATGCTATATCAGGCCTAGTACATTGTGCTAAGTATAGCAAACCATCAAATTCACTTAGGTATGATACTTCAGGACCAAGAAGCATTTCATTTTTCTTCTTAGGACGAAAATGGTCCTTATTGACATCAAGAGATTGAACAACCATTGGAGTGCTTAACGGATATGATTTATCCATGTTAAACCAATTCAGGACCTTTTCAGTATAAGTTGTTTGATGAATAAGAATTCCGCTTAATGTATGCCCGATTTGTAGGCCGAGACATACTTTTTTTTTTCCAAGATCTTTCATCTCAAATTCCTTTTTCAAATATTCACCAGCCTTTATCAACTCTTCAGGAATTCGAATCAGATTCATATCATCAACATATATTGGGGCATATAGGATTGTTAACATACCCTTCCTTTACCAAGTACTCACTGAGACTATTATACCACATTCTTCTAGATTGTTTCAATTCGCATAAGGATCGTCTCAGCTTAATTGAGTACATATTGTGTGGTTTTTATATGTTTGCTTCAAGCAATTGCAATCCTTCAAGGACTTTCATATAAATACTAGTATCTAACTTTTCATATAAATATGTAGTAACAACGTCCATAAGATGCATGTTGAGTCCTTCTGAGACTGTTAGACTAATAAAACCAAAATATAATTGCATCAATTACTGGTGAATATGTTTTTTCATAATCAATCCCAGGTTTCTGTAGGAACCCTTGCGCTACTACGCGTGCTTTGTATCTTGTGATCTCATTTTTGTCATTCATTTTTCTCACAAAAACCCATTTATAACCAACAGATTTTACATCATTAGGTGTTAGGACTACAAGTTCAAACACTCCACGCTCTGCAAAAGAATCCAATTCTGCTTGGATTGCTTTTTGCCAGTTTGGTCAATCATGTTGATGTTGACATTCATCTATTGTGCGTGGTTCGAGATCATCATCATTCAAGATTTTAGTAGCTACTGTAAAAGATAATATCACTGATGCTTATTTTTATGCGATCTCACATCTCCCATGTACATGCATAGTTAATAACAGTCTCTTCATTGGCAAATATTTGCATATCTTCAGGAGTCTATGTCACTTCAGGAATTTTTTTTCTCTTCAGGGGATGTCATTTAAGATGATGTGGTTTATCTTTATTCCCTAATTCAACAACTTTTTCAAGAGTTATATGTGTTTTCATTTTACTCTTCTCTTCCGAGAAATAGAATCTTTTGAACCCATGGGTCGTTCACGCTTCAAGTGTGTAGTTTATGATTCATTTGTTGCCATAAAATTTTCAATTAGAATATCAATCTTTGTCAGAGTGTTCATAGCTGGCACATAAGAATTGGCTACTCTTGCAGTATCAGTAAATCCATCAGGCAACTGATTAGCAATTCTTTAGAGGTGAATAATCATTTGTACTTCAGTTTCACATTAAGGAGTGTGTAGATCAAGATGAGACATAGTTTTTGAAGTCCAAAAAAGTTCACGCCATTCTTTAGCAAGCAACATATTTCCTCCTCCTAACAGCGGGAATACTGTCTAATCAAAATGACAATCTACAAATCTTGCAGTAAAAACATCTCCTGTCAAAGGTGAATCATACCCAACATAAATTCCTAGTTGACGTTGTGGATCCACCTTAGTGCATTGTGGGGGTGCAATTGGGACATATATAGCACAACCAAATGTTTGTAAATGAGAAATATCTAGGGGTTGACCAAGTACGAGTTGTATTGGAGAGTATTGGTGGTGGTAAGCAATTGGTCGAATACGAACTAAAGTTGTTGCATGTAATATTACATGTCCCCAAGTAGAAATTGGTAACTTTATTCGCATAAGTAAGGGTCGAGCAATCAACTGAAGTCTTTTGATGAGAGACTCGGCTAAACCATTTTGGGTATGGATGTGAGCAACTGGGTGCTCCACATCAATCCTAACAGACATGCAGTAGTCATCAAATGTTTGAGATGTAAATTCAACAGCATTATCAAGACGAATTGTCTTAATTGGCTAATTTGAGAATTGTGCTCATAATCAGATTATTTGGGTAAGAAAACAAGCAAAATCAACATCCCGAATAGATAATAAAGAAACATGTTACCATCATGTTGAAGCATCAATTAAGACCATAAAATATTGAAATGGTCCACATGATGGGTGTATAGGTCCACAAATTTCTCCTTAAATTCTTTTTAGAAAAGTTGGGGATTCAATATTAACTTTTGTGGGAGATGGTCTAATAACCAATTTTCCTTATGAACAAGCATGAGATGTGTAATCACTTGACAAAAAAATCTTTTGATTCTCAAAGGATGTCCATGTGAGTTATTGATGATTCAATGCATCATTATTGACCTAGGGTGATCAAGTCAATCATGTCAAAGTACAAAAGTCTTTGGATTAGAAAGTTTCTGGCTCATTACATTGTTTACTTCAAATGTTCTTATGGTTGTACAGTACAACCCAGAGGAAAAAGTGGGAAGTTTCTCTAATATAAGCTTCAGCCCAGAAACAATTGAAGTAATATAAAGAAATTCTCCATTATTATCATTCATAGTCTCAATATGAAATCTATTACGACGTATATCTTTGAAACTTAGTATATTTCTTTTGGATCTGATCGAATATAAAACTTTGTTGATATGGATTTTTGTTCCATTTGGTAACATGATAATAGCTCTTCCGGAGCCTTCAATCAAGTTTGCAGAACCTGATTTTAATTTGGAGAAAAATCTTTTATGTTAAAGTATTGTATGGGTTGTATCACTGTCTACTAGACATACATTTTTACCATTCATTTCAAAATTGAACATTTGGTAAATAAGATCCATTTATTTTCATTCATAAAAACAAAGTCACAATAAGCTTAAATTGAAATAAAACATTGGGAAAAAAAAGAAAGAAATCATGTTTAACATCTTAAAAAGATAATATGATAAGAAAACTAAGACTAATCAATGTGCACATTCCCATCACCGATCAAATGATCAATTTTGTCATTAGGATCGACAAAGAAATTAGAAACATCAAGGTGAATTATGTCAATTGGACAGGGAACATCAAAGCAAGTAAGATCCACTGGTTGACAGTGATAAATGAAATTTGTTTCTATCTTCTTTTCTTTTTCCTTTATGGATGTCTGGTAAAGGTCCACTAAATACTTAGGCGTACGACAGGTACGTGACCAATGTCCTTTTCATACCACACCTATGGAAAATTTCTTCATAATTATTGCCCGGTTTATTCAATAAACTCTTCCTTTTATGTTGATTTGCATCTTTGTTTACCCACTTCTGGTGGTGAGGTGCATTATTATGACTACAGTGTCGATTGTCGTTTCGACCACGACCACGTTTCTTACCATGACCATGGTATAAGGTGGCATTCGCTTCAAGGAATGTTTTAGAACCAATCGAGCAAGATTCATGATTTTTCATACAAAACTCGTTATTTTGTTCGGCCACAAAAAAAAGTAATATCAGGTCAGAGTACTTAATGAACCTGCGCTCTCTATATTACTACTGCAGGAGCACATTGGAGGCATGAAAAGTAAAGAATGTTTTCTCTAACATGTCTTTATCAATAATTGTTTGTCCACAGAGTCAATTGTGGGCTGATTTTAAATAGTAATGAATTATAAACGCTCATCTTTTGAAAATCTTGCAATCTCATATGCATCCATTCATGTCGAGCGTTTCGAAGTATAACGGTCTTTTGGTGGTTATACCATTCCTTTAATTTATCCCAAAAGACAAGTGAATCATTTTCCGTGAGATATTCGTTTTTCAATCCATCAAGAAGGTAATGACGAATAAATATCATTGTCTTTGCGCGATCCTATGGGGATGCGATTTTTCCTTTTTTGATAGTATCACCAAGATTCATACCTGTCAAGTGAATCTCAGTCTCAAGGATCCAAAAAAGATAATTGTTGCCCAAAATATCAAGAGTAATAATCTCAAGTTTTGTTAAGCTCGACATGATCTAAATATGATAAAAAAAAAAAACTTATTTAGAATTGAAAGAAAAAATGATATAAGTAATAATCTAAACCTGTAAACATAAAATATCCAATGTAGCATAAGTGAATAATTAGTTAATAAAAAAAACACTTGGTTCATAAAATTAAAATATTGCGCCAATGATAGTAAAACTACAATCAAAATAGATATAAGAAATGAATACTAAACAAATATAACATTGATTATAGTAGTAATACTTACCATCTACCGCAAAAACTCAAATTTTTAATTTTGTATGACTTGAAACTGAATCTCTTTTTTATGAGAGAATGAACGAGAGATAACGTGGTGTGAAAGCAGGAGAATTATATAGATTTATAAAGATAATATAAAGAATATACATGTGCTAGAGAATGACCTTCTCAACTAGTGTACTTCTCAATACGGTGAAAACCTGTTTTTATAAACCTCAAATCATAATGGTCATCCAATACAATATTAACTATGAATAAAGTAATAGAGTCAAATACTTACACCTATTAAATTTGTAGGCGAGAACTCATTCATATCTATATACAATATATTTACAACAAAATTATTATCCGATCTCCCCACCTTCAACCTACATTAACTTCCCCAAAAATCATTGTAAGGTCATCCCAAGTGGTGTTTTTCCTCACGGCAAATAATGGTAAATTTCAACCAAAATATTTATAGCATTGTTGATTGGGATCTATCGTAAATAGCTTTGATCGATCAAAAAAGCCTTTGTTCCAACTGTTTGGGGTCGGCTCACGACTGTGTGAAGTGTTGGGCAAACTCACCAGCTATCATACCATAGATTACATCACATACAACAATGCAATTTGGATATTCACAAAATAATCGACAACAGCATGGAAATCAATATTTGCAGCTTTGCCTCGTGTATCTCCACATAAACTAGTAATTTCCTGCTGCACCCTTATTTTTTTTTCATATATAGGATTCACTGAGGTCCTTTATCATGAAATATGGTTCATCATTTGAAATAACCAAACAAAAGACCACTATGGCAATCAAAGACGATTTCTGGACAATAGGTATATAGTGGTACAAGCCAATCTGATCCCTCCAAAATGTTTGACAGACCAGTGAGAAACGCAGATAGTATCTTGCCCCAGCCAACTCCGTTTCTAACCACGAAGGGATGCATGAGGGGCAGCAGGTAAACCCAGTTCATCCTCAGCCTGTGAAGCATGAATTGGCAGAATCAAAACACACATCGACACAATAAGTGCCCACATACAGTACAGAACACAAATGTGAAACTGCATATATTATTCCAATTTTCAACAGAGCATAATACGAAATGGCCTTCTCAAATCTCCAACCAAACCACAAACAGTGGAAAGAAAAATGCACAGATGTAGAACACAATTGCAAACCTATAAAAATGTCATTCCAAGTTCCAACAGAATATAATGCAGAACGCCACTTAAACAAGGGGGAAAAGGGATACAACCAATGCATGAATGCAAAACTAGCAGCAGTACATTATTGATGAAATAGATGGTATCTGTTTATTAAAGCAGAAGACCATTTCTAAGAAAAGAAAAAGATTTCCATCATATCACTCCTATCATGTAAGGAAAAGATCCCGGATAACAGGTGAATGACATTTTACCTGGGTGTTGGCTCTTCCAGCTGGAACTGCTCCATGCCCTGTTGGTGCTGAAGGCATGTTGAGTTCTGCTTCTAGATCAGGTTCTTTATCAGGTTGAAGATACGCAGGTACCCCATCACCTTCAGTCTCCATCCCCATGTCCGCTTCCAAAGCATCAAGCTCTGCATCAAAAAATCACAAGAAGATAAATGAAACACAGCTTTAAAAACCTTTTTTTTACCATGAATCCTCCAATTCTTTTGCAGACACTTTCTATAAACAACCAGCTATGGAGGACAACTTACATGACAGATATAGCTCTCTCCATGCATATAACTAAATTGAATAGGATTCTAATAGAGAAAGACCTGTGATGGCCCACGGCATTGGGAATTTGGGACCACTCAGAATATCCCAACACATAGTTGAGTGGGAGTTCGAGTCTCCAACCACTCCACTCTCCAAGGGTGTGCGAGTTATATAAAATTACCAAGTAATTATTTCCTCACATAACCCCAAAAAAAAAAAAAAAAAAAAAAAAAAATAAAAGGATTCCAAGAGGTACTCCCACTAGTCAGAAGAGAAAACTCTTACAATATGTTTATTTTTATTTTGTGAAGTTATTTTGTTTCAGACACTTAAAACGTCCTTGTTTAAAGTAAAACTATATAGGCCCATAACTTTTAAGCTCACGAAAAGCATCAAGTCAAATTAGAAATTTTTTACTTTCATTCAAGTAAGGATCGAAATTTCGTTTCGAAGTACCGTTTCGATCGGCTAAAAAATGAAAACGTTTCGGAAACGCAATGAAAACGCATAGAAACACAAATACAATCCATTAATTTATAAAAATAAGCTAAATAATTGATTAATTCAACATATATATTGGGTTAATATCCATTTATACAAGAATAAATTTAAATTTAAGGGGAAAAAAGGCTTGACATGAGGCGAAAATCACTTAAATTAGTTTCAAACACTTAATTTTTATGAAATAAACACATTTTTACATAATATTAAGGTCTTATAATACACATGAACTGCTAATGAGTACATACTTATATGGCTACATCCATCCCCCTGTGGAGTGTCGAGCAAGCTCATACATCGGTGTAGGCTCTTGGTAGCTACTTAGAGAAACTCCATATGTGACATAAATATGATGACAATAGTTATTCCAACTCATATTATTACGGTAATATTATCCAAATAATAATACTATTTTATTATAATACTAATAATGAAGTGTATCAAATTAAATTAATGGTACTTATGTATATTAAAAATTAAATGTAATTGCAGTGGGCATTAAATGTAATTACAGTGGGTATTAAATATAATTATATTAGGGTATTAAATGTAATTGTTAATACTTATAACCAAAAAAAAAAGCAAAATTCTTGCACAGCAGTGGGGTATTAAATATAATTGCAATAGGGTATTAAGTGTAATTATTTATTCTTATAACAAAAAAATTATAAAAGGCAGAAGAGCAGTGGGAATTAAATGTAATTATAGTGGGGTATTAAATATAATTATAGTAGGTATTAAATGTAATTACAGTAGATATTAAATGTAATTATAGTGGGATATTAAATATAATTATTCATAGTGAACCAAATATATCACTGTTTCGTCGAAACGGTACTCTTTCGATCGAAAAGGTCCGAAACAGTGCCGTTTCGACCGAAACACTGGAATTTTGTGATTCAACTGCTGTTTCGTTTCGGAGTGTTGAAATTCCAAAACGTTTCGGACGTGTCGACACGACATTTTGATCCTTGCATTCAAGTAACAATCCCTCCAGTAAAGTTCTTTCTTCAATACCAAAGTTTACATGCGGATAAAAATAAAAAAATAAAAAAATAAAAAATATATATCTAAAGTTTACATATGACGTCTAAACTTACCACCCATGAGTTCTTCCTCATCAATGTCATCAGGTACACTGTAGCTTCTACCAAGTGACTCTTGAATTTCGTTGCTCACATCCATCAGGTCCATCATCTCATCTTGCAAGCTCTGTAAATTAAAATCATTAGTTGTCGGTACTAGTAAATTTTTACAATTATGGTCACCAGAAAAGAGGAAGAAAATATCAACAATATACTAACATCTACATCGTCAATTTTCACGGTCTTCATCATTCCTTTCAATTCTTTGTTTGCTGACTTCAAAGCTGACATCTGGACAGAATGCAACAAATTTAGTCTCTTGGCACACCAAGTCATAAATGATTGTATTTGAATGCCAAAAAATTCCTTCAGGGCACCAATCTCCTTATGAGTTAAAACAGATACTGATGAGAAAATCTAGCACACAAATCAACACCACAGTTTAAAAAATCCATTCCTACAGACAAATGGGTTGTGCCCTACCTCTCATGAGGTAGGCAGCATGTTCCAAACAGGTTACAGAATAAGCTCCGCCTTACAAGCCTTGAACTTTGCCCCGTGGGGTGCTACCAAGAAAAAAAAAGATTTTACAGTGAATACAGTGTAACCCCAAAATAACCATACTGGATCCAGCATTGCTATGGTGCACATCATAATTAATCAGGAGGGCTGATGTCGTGGCATCTTAGAATACAAGTGGATAGACCATTAAGATCCATTAATCAGAATTATTCATGTCTTTGCTCATTACCTATGAGGCCCATAAAGTTAAACACTTTTTGTCACAAACTAATGTAAACAGGTTCTAGGTAGAATTCAGGAGCAAATAAACATCAAGATTATTCAATGTCTTCCCTTTCATTTAGTACTCCACTCACATACTACGATTACATATATTTTAGATTTCATGATATAAAAAGCCCATGCTCACTCATAAATAACAGAGATTTTACAATTGATAAGGCCACCATACTGCATAATTTTTTATTCCTTGGCGTATCCAACCTCATAATTCTTGGTTAAAGAAGCCCAAAACATGGATAAACAGCACGAGTCATGTATAGTAATACTTCATAGCAGTCATTATCAAAAAGGATAATACAATTGAAGCTCCTTGGGACATACTGTTTGTTGAGCATCTTTAATCCCCTCAGCAGCAAATGCAACTTGGTCCAGGTTGAACGTCTGGTTGTATAGCATATCGCGCTGTCCTTCATACCTGCCCAAAAACTTAATGGGTTGGATGTACATCATAGGAAATAACAATACAAATCAGGCAACTGTTATATTTTGGCGTGCTATGCAAAATCCAATTCAAACTGCAACTAAAAACATATTTGATGGCAATAAAAAAAATCCATTGAACCAAATAGGGTGCCCTAATAATATAATTGAGCCTAATTTTGCAATCAGGGTGTCCGAATATGAAATAAATCCTGTGTAACCTATTTTACTTCAACTAGTTGGTAGGTGATTTCCATATAATGATTCATGTGCACAATGAGGAAATATAGAAGTATATTTCTTGTGTTCCAAAAGAGTAACGATGACTATATAATATGCAGACAGTGCACAATGTCTAAAAAATTCAACTTTCAACTTCGATAAGATTTGTATATGATAGCAACATTACATCTACACATTTATTTAGCAAGTTCATATTCAGCAACGGGTTGTTAGATTCCCTGAAGTACCTATCAAGTCAGATCTAAAAAAACTACATCTAGATGTTTCCACTATCTTGATTATGGTGCTTACGTGACAAAATGTTACAAGTGAAACATTAGCCAACCTTGAGATATATAACATGTCATTGCCAATACATGTAAGGAACTCAACAAAATGCTTCCCAATACAACCAGCGTACAATTGTTGCAACATTTCAATTTTCAAGCAGCCTGATTTAAATTATTTTTCAACTAATTAATTTATTGTACCCTTTTATGAAGGTACCTTAAAGTTTAGAGAAAATATATCCAAAAAAGAAATTGAAACCCTTCCAGTTTCTTTCTAAACTCTTATGTAAGAAACAAATTCTTTCCACCTAGCTCAGATCTAGAAAGCAAGGATACTTCCCGGCCGCATTGAACACATGTCCAATACAACTAGAAGTGTCCTTAATAGTGAGCTTAGTCGGACACGGCCAAAATACGGCTAAAGTACAGGCAAGGCCAGGCCAGGATATGGACACAATTTTTTTTTTTTAACTATTAAGAGGGATGTGATTTCTTTTTTTTTTTTTTAATGTAACTTATAAACTGAATGTTAATGAATGTAATGATGTTTGACGAAAATGATGGATGTCTATTTTGATATATTTCAATTTTAATCAACAAAATTAATAGTTGCTAAGTCTTATTATTCATAATTTTATAAAATATGTTTTATTTTTAATACATTATAATTTTATTCTTATCTAAAAAATATACAATATTATTTTAATTAGTCATATTCTAGCCATACCCGTGTCTTGTACTTTTCAACTTTGCCGTATCACGGTGTCTGTATCATATCGGATAAGACACCTATGTTCGTATCTGTGCTTCCTAGATTTCATATCAAATTTCAATTATTTTGTCCCCATTGATCAAATGCCAATTATTATGTCCCCATGTTAAAAGACGCCCGACTATAAAAACCACCTTAACTTGTGAGATATCTAAAGGCATGTGATGTATATGAGATTCGTAAACCTGATGCATTAAAAAAATGAACTCATACATGTGATATTACATTACAAGAAATAAGTTTTTACATTTCATACCACCCTTTTCCTCCTTTTCTTATCTATCGAAACAATTAAGGTATTAAATGCTTCATTATTTAATTTCTTTTAAACAAAACCTTTGCCCCTCAATCAATCAACACTACATGAAGCCCCATGTCACGTGAACCAGGTAGAAGCATGGGTATAGGATGCATGTCCCAGATGCCTCCTATAAGAAAGGGAAGGACATTTCAACAAATTACTTTCAATTCTCATATAAGACTATCCCACTTAGTTCCTCTTTAAATATAGTTTCAACCATTTTACCTTAGTGAGTTCTGTTTGGCATTAAGAGTATTAAAAAACTATGACATCAACATCCTTTTAATTTAAGGATTAAATAGATCATCCATCCCAAATGGAAACGTAAGTCAAATTAACCTAGAGTATGAGAACCAAAAGGATGCAAATATAATTATTTATTAAGTTTTGTCCCGACCTTATTTTGAAGGAAAGAAATGGACTATCATATTTCAAGAATACATCGTTATCAAAGCCCTAACTTACAAATTTACACACTTTGGAACATTATCTATCATTAACTAAATATTACTTGTAGAATGATATATCGAGACAACAGAATCTATTTCCATCTTGAAAAAAAAATGATCTGATACTTGAGGAAAACAAATACCCATGATCTATCCCACAATTTATTTTCAAGTGACCTATACATCAAAGCCTGAAGCATCACCTTTTCTCAAATAAGAAATGGATTAATCAATAATCCCTAACCACTTTCTCGAAAACGAGATAAATAAGGTGTGCAGAAAGAAAAAGAAGAATAGTTTTTTGCTGCAAATCATATATCGCCAATCCCAATAGGATTTCATGAGTAATAGGTATTTTTCCTTTTTTGGGGTGGCATGCATTAATTTGTTTCTTTCGATGTGTACTAGGAAGTTCGAATGTCTTCAAACATCATAAGATATACCACGTGCCATCCATAGCTTGTGCAATGACTTTATGAATTCCACATGATACACATCACAAAAGATCATTTTATAAGCATTTTTGCAACTGTCAGGCAAAAGCAATTGAAAAGTGTACCCAATTTTTGGATTATTTTGGTCCAAGGGGAACTAAGGATCATTCTAGAAGGTTATCATCCTAGAAGCACGAAGCTAAAGTAAGAATGTTTTGGCACAAAAGTGTCAGTCACTGCCGCAAACTAACATCAATATTTTGTTGATTTTAATGGGACTTAGATATAACATCACATCCCCCATCTCCAATGGAATGGCAATGATTTGCTATAGCTAACGTGATTGGCCTTAATATTGATACTAGGTGTTAAGTTTAGAATAGAGACAGACTTAACACACTATAAGAGAAGCAAAGAAAGGCTTAACTTACACTACCTCTCACTATCAACTTGTATTTATAGTTGTTGAACAAACGTACTAAAAACAAGTATACCCTTTGTGAGGTACATATTACAATAAGTGTAAACCCTAATAATATTATAGTAATACTCTCAACAATCCCCTCAAGCTGGACTCTATATATCGTATAATTCAAGTTTTGAACAAATAGCTGTAAAACGAGTTCGACTTAATGCTTTGGTGAAATGTCTATTGGTTGAGCCTCAGATCTCACAAATGAAATTGTAATATCTCCATTTAGTATCTTGCCTCAAATAAAATGACAGAAAAGCTGTCTAATTATCACATAACAACTGTAAAGGAAGTTGAACCGGAAAACCAATTTCCTGAACGAAGTGTAATAATCATGTCAACTCACTAATTGTATGTGAAATGGCTTATATTCGGCATCAGCTCTGGATCATGCTACCACTGTTTGTTTCTTACTTTTCCATGAAATAACGTTACCTTCCAAGAAAGTACAATAACCAGTAGTTGATTTTCGATTAGAGAGAAAACAAACCCAATCAGCATCTGAAAAACCTTCCACTTTAAGATATCTATTAGCTCGATATAACCACCCAATAAATGGAGCACATTTGAGATATCGAAGAATACAAATGACTGCATCCCAATGTGGTATTTTAGGGTATCTCATAAACTGATTTATCGCACTGACTGCGTAGGCAATATCTAGTCGAATAATAGTGAGATAATTAAGCTTTCCAACCAACTTGCGGTACCGGCATGGATTCTCAAACAATGCACCATCATCCATCAACTTCTGATTCGAATCCATTGGGACATCAATTGGTCTGCCCCCAGCAAACCTGCTTCTTCTAGCATATCGAATACATATTTCCTCTAAGACAAACAAATACCCTGCTTAGATCTGGCAATTTCAATTCCCAATAAGTACTTGCATTTTTCTAGATCCTTAGTATGAAATCTATCTTGTAGGAATGCTTTTAACTTGGTAATACCCTTAGAATCATTACGGGTAATTTCAATATCATCAACATAAATAACCAATAGAGTAGTGTCTGTGAAACACACAATTGTCTATCTAACATTGAAGAAAACCAAACTTTAATACTACATCTAAAAACTTTTCAAACCACGCCCTTGGTAACTCCTTCAAACCATACAAAAATTTCTTTAGCTAGCACACATTTTTACAACACTCACCCCGAGCAATAAACACAGTTGGGTGCTCCATGTAGACCTCCTCAACCAAGTCACCATGTAAGAAAGTCTTTTTAACATCTAATTGAAACAAAGGGCCAACCAAGATTAGCAGTCACATAAATTAAGATATTTGCAACAAGAGAAAAAGTCTCCTTAATCAACACCATAGATTTGAGTGAAGCCCTTGGCAACAAGAAAGACTTTGAGATGCTCAACAGAACCATTCAGATTAAATTTAACAGTATACACTTATCGACAACTAACAGTCCATTTACCAGGCAGTAAGGGAATAAGATCCCAAGTTCCATTATGATGTAAGGCATCCATCTCCTCTTCCATAGCTTTTCTCCAACCCGAATCAGACAACATAGCCAATAAGGTCTTAAAAACAGAGATAGTAGAAAATTGAGAAATAAAACAAGAAAAAATAAGAGACAAGACATCATAAAAAACAAAATTAGTGATGGAATGTTTAGTAACACACGATCTAATACCTTTCCGAAGAGTAATAGGTAAAGAATCGAAAGTACCTAAGGAACTAGGATCAAGAGAAAGTAAGGAAGACGACAAGGGTACCTAAGTTGATGATCGCTCACAACGTGAGTATACACGGAGCAAAGAAGTAGATGATAACACAAGAGGCAACGGAGTATCCGACGGTAAGGGAAACGGTAGTGATGGAGTGGATGGCCCAAAGTCAAGATCCAAAGGTTGATCAGATTCATAAAAGGTGACATCAACACTAGTGAAGTATTGACAAAGGGTGAGACTAAGGTAACGATACCCCTTCTGTGTGAGAGAATATCCAAGAAAGACACATTTGGTAGCGCGAATGCCAAGTTTATCGAACCTAGGCCCAAAGTTATGCATATAACAGAGACACCCAAAAACTTTAGGGGTTAGGGAGAATAAGGGAGTATTGGGTACAATAACAGAATATGAATTTTGTCCATTTAACACATAAGACAGCATACGATTAATAAGGTAACAAGTAGTAAGAACAGCATCACTCCAAAATCAACAAGGAACATGTATCTAGAAGAACAATGTGCAGGTAACTTCCAACATATGTCAGTTCATATGCTTAGCAACACCATTCTGCTGAGAGGTACTGAGAGGTATAGGCGCAGGAAGTTTGATGATTAATGCTAGTTTTAAGAAGAGAAGACAAAACAGGATCAGATTCGTATGTTCAAACATTATCAAACGTAAAATACAAATACGACAACCATATTAGGCTTTTACTTCTTTATGAAATGTCTCAAATATAGAAAATAATTTAGAACGAGCTTTCATAAGAAATAACCAAGTCACGCAAGAATAATCATCCACAAATAACACATAATAAGAAAATTTATTAAATAAAATATTTTTTATTGGATCTCATACATCATAATGAACTAATTCAAATAGACTCAACACGTGGTTATTGACTTTAAACTGAAAGAACACACGGTGATGCTTACTGAGTTGACAAATTTCATATGACATAGACAACCCATAACTAGGGTTAGGAACTTAACGATTCAAATTCTAGAGAGAATGATGACCAAGATGACTGTGCCACTGAAAATGAGATGACGAGGCAAGCCTAAGGAAGTGGATTAGGGTTAAAGTAATAGAGACCACCATCTTCATGCCCCATACCAATCTTCATCTTCGTCTGTAGATCCCGAAACACATAATAAGAGGGATAAAAAGTTACTAAACAATTAAGAGAGCGGATAATCTTGCTAATGGAAAGTAAGCTAAAGCGAAATTGAGAAATAAATAAAACAGATTATAAAGACATATCAGTACTCAATTTGAGTAATCTCCAAAAACCTGAAACTTTAAAAGAAGTATCATTAGCAAGAGTAGCACTATATGGGAAAGTAATGGACTGATAAGTAAAAAAGACAAACCAGTCATGTGGTTAGAAGCGCCGGAGTATATATTCCAAGGATTGCGATTGGAGGACAATAAACAAGTTGAAGTGATACCTTGACTGGGCAAAAATAGCAATAGAGGAAGATGAAACAACATGCTATTGAGACAGGAACTAAGCATACTCTTCTCGTGTAAGAGTAACGGACCCAAAGTCAAATGGAACCGACAAAGGTATAGAAACAGATAGGGAGGCAGTGTCCTCCTAATTGCCCGAAGGCTTGTCATGTAAATCTCAACAATAATCAACAGTATGGCCTCTACAACCACAATGAGTCATAAACGAGAACCAATTTGACCTCCAGTACAGCTTCCCAGACCACCGCAATTGTCACGACCACCTTGAGTACTATCATTGTGGCCAGTAGAAACAACAAGTGCTGAGTTGTCAATGGACAAACCACGATCAATGCCTGAAGAGCCGGTAGACAAAGTAGCACACTATAAACGGGAGAACTGGTAGACTGGAACCACCCAAAATCTGAGAGTGAATAAGTTCATATTTAGGTTTCAAACCCATCAAAAAACGAACAACATTCAAATCTTCATGTTGTGCATTAGTAGTGAACGGGTGGTAAAACTTTAATTTCTCACAAACTCCCCAAACGTGAGAATAATAATCCTTGAGACCCAAAGTACTCTAGTCCAGGTGAAAATACTGTTTGTACATCTCATATGCACGACTAAAATTACCTATGGCAAAATATATAGAGGCCAAGTGATCCCAAATTTCTTTGACCGTGTCAAGATAAAGCAAAATAGAACTAATACTGACCTCCATGTTATTCAATACTAATGAAATAATCTGAGCATCTTCATCTTCCCACTGATCATACCCAATAGTGTCTTCCTTGGGTTTAGTGTCAACTAAATATTTCTCAAAGGTTGTGCCTTTGAGAAACACTTGGACCGATCGTGACCATAATACATAATTAGTCTCATTGAGCTTAACACAAGTCATTGGACCATTAGGGAACATCGTAGGAGAAAAGGGTGATGGCACAGGTGTAGTAACAACGAACTGATTATCATTCTTGGGTTCCATAGGAATACCACAGAAAATGAAAAGAATAAATCAAATAAATATAAGGAATGTCACTGAAATAAGGCAGAACTAGGTGAAGGAGGATCTGGACACGGAGGAGCCTTGGAACTAGTCGAAAAACACAAAAAATCAAGGTAAACCAGACTAAGTAACTACTAAACCAGGCCGGAACCGATCGAAAAATTGCTGAGGAGAGCTTAAACAGCTAAATAGGTGTTGAACCAAACCAAAAGGAGCCTGAACCGAACTGCAAATAGTGGGAAAAGGCCTAAATCGGGATGACTAAACCGAAACTAGACTGACTAGACCTGAACCGAGCTTAGAAGGATCTAAACCAAACTTGAACCAGTCTAGAATGAGATGAACCTAGACTGAACCGGTCTGAAAGGAGCTGAATTGTCCTAGGAGGGTTAAGCTCAAGGAGCAGTGGACCAACCCTTCTTGGGCCTGACCTAAACTAGGCCCAACAGAGGCGTGTTGGGCTTGTTGGGCTTGCTGGATTATTTAAGCCCCCACCCGTGGACTATCCGAGCCGCCCCAATAGAATGAGTCGTCTTCTCCACAATGAGGGTGTCAATGAAACCTTAACTTCAACGACGCCTCACACCAACACCATTGAAATACTCCGTTGACCACAACCAAACTACGACAGTGACCCACTACCCTTGACTACTTTCGGCAACCACAATACCACAACCCACGCAAATCACAAACAACTACACGATGACAATATACATTGCCGGCAACGGGAAGGACAGATACGCACTTCACCAATTACTTCGATGACCACCAAAGCCACGAAGCCTCCAACGACAATCGACATGACCACCACCACTCAATCACCAAAACTCAACCACACAACCACCACAATCACAAACCACTACACCATCGGCATCAACAAAACCAATCATGGGAAGCACGATGGTCAAGACAGAGACCTCACGGGCAAAACGGAACAGAAAAAGAAAAGAAAAAAGAAAGAAGAAAAGAAAAAGGATGATTAATGCCAGATTAAACTTGGACCTAATTGCTCTGATACCATGTTAAGTTTAGAATAAAGACAGGCTTAATAAAATATGAGAGAGGCAAAGAAAAGCTTAACTTACCCTACCTCTCACTATCAACTTGTATTTATAGTTACTAAACAAACGTACTAAAGACAACTATACCCCCTGTGAGATATACATATTACAATAAGTGTAAACCCTAAAAATATTATAAAAATACTCTGAACACTAGGAAATAAAGTTTCCATCAAACAAGAAGCCACGTGAACTTTAGTTTCTTTTCGAAGAGAAGAGATAACTAGATCAAATAGTAACACCAAGGGAGCACAAACAAGAGACAAGCGCAGTATACAAGAGTTCAATAGATTGAGTGCACCATCTAGTCCTCTCAACAAGTAGACAACAATCTCAAAGCAAAGACACGTCTATACATACATCATGATACAATTTGAATAGATTAAAGTAATACCAGGATGCACATGTTAACTAGTCCATTAATAATATTGGTATCAAGAGGTTCTACTGTATATTCCGAAAGTACGTAGTAGGTTATATGAACCTGACCACTTAATACATCTGCATAAAGAGGCGATGACACCAAGAAGATAACCTACATTCTTTTTTGCTTGAGAACCCGCATGGCTCGAGCTTTGACTGCTTCTTGAGCTGGTCCTGGTCTAGTTTTCTTGATCTGTTCTTTATATCGAGCAAGTTCAGCTTCAAGCTTTTTGATCTTCTCATCCACTGTGTCCCCTCTTTTATTGATCTGGAAGGAACACATATAGGGAAATATAGTTTAGGCACCTCTTCAGACAAAAAATCCATTGGACTACAGAGAAACTTAGACTATCAAATCTCAAAGGGACACAAGAATCAGAGATTGAATATGCAACCAGGGTTTAAGAACTATAGCAGCAGAAAAAAGCTCAAAGATTATACACAACTAGAAATGATCATATATAATCAAAAAATAAAATGTTACTAGAAGAAAGGTTTACTTCAACCATTAACAAAAAGAAGATTCATAGTGATGTCACGTGAAGGCGAACCTATGCTTCCTCTTTTAGACACCTTTTCTAATTATTCCCAGAGCACAAGATCCGAGGTAAACCTCGTCGGCTGGTTTTTGACTAGTTCTTAAAGGATGCAGAATCAAACAATCCAAAGATGCGATTAAGAATTTTGTCACCTTCCTTCCCTCCCTTTAAATCATATTTAAAGATTCAACTAGTTTTCAAAAAGGCACAATCCAAGAATCAAATTATGCAAATTCTTTCTCGCACCCTCAAATTACAAACTTAACATATTCCACCTCAAAACAGCTTCTATAGAAGTTCCAATAAAGCAGAAAACTTTTAGATAGTTATTCATATTTCACTTAACTAAGGCCACTTTATTGTTGATCTTGAAGAAAATACAGACACACTGAGCATATTTGGATATTATGAGCCAGCATTTATTTATGCCTGGAATCATCTAGAGGGGGTCCAAGGATGAAAACAGTAACATGATCAGCGATCAAGGAAATGCAAAGCAGAGCATTTTATTGGTGCAAAGTGATTACATAAATGTATCAAATTGTTCTCAAACAGATTGTCCTTTTTTGTTTTTTGCCATTTTATTCTTCAACTTATACTGTTAGAAAAGCTTTAAGCCAATATGGGTGTGTGGTAATCTAGGAAGTATGGACATAGACAATGAGACAGGAGACAGTTTATGGAGTACTAGTACTGTAAGATAGGGATACAACAATACAAAAAAAGCTGAAAAATTAAGATACAAATACAACGAGGATACGTCTACGATAGGATGTATTTAATTTTTTTTTCTAATAAATTCTTTAAAAACTTCAAAACATTAGTAATTTTACTTTGGAAGAATATTGATCGTCACGTTATAGTATATTCATATAGCAAACTTGACTGATTAAAGAAATTAGAACCAAGTTCGAATTAGTTGTTTCCCTTAGAAATTCTTGTTGCCAAGATATAGAGTGTAATTGACGAAAATATCTGTGAAAAAATGGAGATAGCACATAGGAGACAAAGATCAAAATTTTATTTTGGTGTATTGTTTCGCTCATCTATGAAACATAAACGTTTCAATGTAATTCGGAAGTGTTTCGATCCGTTTCAGAAACATAATGAAAAAAAAAATTAAAAAAAAATTAAGAACTATTTTTTCAAAACATTGGTCGAAATATGTCTAAATATCTTGAAATACCTTGAAACAAGCAAAAATAATTGTGCAAATGCATTGAAATATTACAAAATATTTCAAAACATTATGAAATACCTTGAAATATTAAAATTTTGATTTCATTACTAATTCGTTTAGGTCTCCTTAGAAAAGCAAACGTTTAAAAACGAAATTTTGATACTTAATTGGAGATAACTTAAGGGAGAATCAACTTGGATGGTTTGGAGATATTTATAGACGGTTTACTATGGCACCGATAAGAAAGAGTGATATAATACCTAGTAATGGTAAACGTAGAGGTAGAACAAGACAAAAACTAACTTTAAATGAAATAATAAAAAAATATATAATAACTTATGGTTTAACTGAAAACATGGCTCAAGGGCTAAACAGGATTCACATAACCAATCCCAAAAATATTAGGAGAAGGCTTTGTTGAATTAAATTGAGTTGAAAAGATATATAGCGTAATTAACACATTTAAGACTCTTTTAATATGTGATAGAAAATAATACTTAAAAAACACCCACGTGTCTTCATAGTCATAAGAGTTTATCTTTATGTGTTGCATTATATATGAAATTATGAACACTAGAGGATAAGGTAAAGTCTAAAATAAAAATCATACATATTGCTCTTCTATGCACTTTCATGTCTAAAGCATATGCATCGTTAATTCATATCAACAAAATACACAAGTATTTTACTATTACCGGATAAGTATGGTGTATATCGGATATATAGGGTGTGTATCGGACAAATATCGTATTTGATAAAGTATTACATGCAAATACGTCGACCTCAATGAAGAATCTATGCTTCATAGATGATCATTTTCTTTCTGGTCTACCTTCTCTCCGCACTTCAATAATATTAACTAATTTATTTAGTTGATGAAACACATAAAGCATTAATGCAAATTTTTAGCTGAATCTCAATGCAACTCCAACTTTCTTAGTTGTTTTCATATTTTATTCATTATGGAAAGAGACGTCATTTCCTTTTTAAGGAATATATACATTATACACCATTGGAACCATTTCAACAATTGAACAATTACAAACTCATTAACTCGACTCAACTCAATACTTATCCCCCAAAAAAAAAAAAAACTCACCTTAACAACAAAGTTTTAACATTACGGATCGACTATATGAAACTTCTTCCTCTATTGTGCTATGTCTAAGGACCGCTAAATCACAAGCTATTGTATCGTTTTTTATTATCATCGTCGACATTCTGACATAGGCAAATATAGTATGATTTGTTAACCACATAAAAGGGCAGATTTATAGTTGGGGAAGTTGCACCCATTGCAGTTTGGAAAAATTTTAGGGTATAGTTAGTATTTTGAAAATTCTAAAACTTGTTAAAGGTTGTCCCCCATTGAAAAGCTTTCAAAACATTACGGGTAGTAATGTCTTTTGCACAATATATGGGGTTCCTTTAATAAATGTTAGAAGTTCAGAATACTAATCCCGGTCCCAAGTTCTCAGTTTCTCTTCACGCTATTTCTCATTTTTCATTCGTCTCTCTCCATTCCATAAGTCATTCTCATGTCTCCATTCTTTTTCTGCCTCTTCATGACATTCTATCTTCAATTTTCTCTCCTCTTCTTTCCCTCTTTTATATCTTCCGTCTTCCCCCTCTTAAATTGTTCCTCTCGCCACTTTTGACTTCAATAGTTGTTTATCTAGGTCGATTGAGAGGATAGCTTCGAAGGAAACGAAACTTCAAAGCTAGCATGTCAACAAGTAACCCATAACCATTTCTTCAATTTCAATTGTTTTTGTAAATATTTAATATTCAGGGCTGTGATTAGGATTTCTCTTTTCCTACCCATTTTATTTTCTACCTAATTGAAGAAATTAGAACCTTGATTATCTGATGTTGAACTGAATTATGACGATTCCATCATTTGTTTATCAATCCACTTAGAATATCATCCGCAACGACGTGATTCACATCAATGGAAGGTGGTATCAATTGTTTAGGTCAATTGTTTGTAAACAACAAATAGGTTCAAGGATTGAGCTAATATGATTCAAAATCAATCAACTCTCTCCTCTGTGTTATTAAGTTACATTACTTGGCACTATTTTTTTGTTATAAGGATTTTATTGTTAGGAATTTTATACCGATGTGCTTTCTTTTCTCTTTATGTGTCTACTGGTTGCACCTCTTATTGGCAGTTTTTAGTGAAACTGCACCTATAAAAAAAGAATTATTAAGTAATACATCAGTGGAAGTAATGTGAGCATTGTGAATTTAAGGTAATAATGAGTATTAGGTAGCCCCAGCCAAAACATCCTGCCATAGTGGAAGAGAGGCCAAAAAAGATACCAATATAAATGTCTGCATTTAGCAACACGGAATCTGAGACTTCAAACTGAAAGTTAAAGATAAAACGAACACCATTTTAGATCTAAAATTTTCTTCAATCCCAAATTCCATGGCCCCCATTCCATGCTTCGATACTCGGCATTAGTCTCTTTTAATCTTAACAACATTCAGCACCAAGCCCACTTGCCCAACAATTTTTCACTATCAACATGGTCTAGCATACAATACTTCTCATTTTCCTTTTACCCAGTCTACGTCCCATCGATCGAGGGTTCGGGAAGGGGTGGACTTAATGGCCTAACCATCGCATTATTTGCACAAAAGCTGCCGCAAGATCCACAACTCAGAGGTTGTTAGCTTAAAGCAATGGCCCAACAATAGCCTTATGTAAATTGACAGATAAAAAATAACAATTCAACAGAAATAATAAAATCAATGAAGCCATAATACAGTATCAGTAAACAGACAAAAGCCACACAGGCATATATGGAGAGAGAGAGAGAGAGAGAGGAATTGATGATTACTCGATCGGAGGCGTCGTTAACGGAAGGAGGGGGTTCTTTGTCTTTCTTTACCCCGAACACTCTCTTCATGTTGTTTGATTGAAGTTTTAGGATTCGATCTGTTCAGACAATGATCATCCACCGATGTGAGCGAAATTTCCCACTTAGCTTTGATCGAATTGTATGGTTGTCTCTCTGACCTCTATCACGTTCTCACGTGAGGGATGGGGAAGGGGAAAATGAAAGTGAAGGAAAGGATGCGACGCCGATGGTTTCTATATTCCTATCGTGGAATCTTCGTTCGATTTTATTTTGGCCCCTGAAGTTTTTAAATATAACATTTTAGTTCTTAAAGTTGTTAGTTTTTTTTTTTTAAAATACAAGGTGCCAAAGTTTACATCAAATACTCTCTCGAATTCAGTGATTAATCGCGTAGCTTGGGTTAAATTAGAGCAATTTCTTAAAAGACAAGAGTGGCTAACCCTTAAGTAGGGGTGTTCACCCTACTCTACAGGTAAAAAATATGGTCTTGCGTCTTCCTATCCAATATTTTACAAAAAAAAAATTTTTTGGTCAAATTTTCTTGATCTATCCTACCCGATCAAGTGTGGTATTCCTACTCGACTTCCGATTAAATTATTCGAGTAGAAAATCGGGTGAACACTTTTGTAGTTATTAATTTTTGGATTATTTTAACAATTTAATTAAATAACATGCATCAATTTAACAAAACAATAAACCATTAATACTAAAATCTAATTACAATAATAATTACAATAAAACACAAGAAAACATAAACATCAATTCATCATAATTGTTGCACAATTACAGTAACAATTATTTTAAGTTTAAACCAAATAGTAATAGAATTAGGGTTTTTAGTTTATATATATATATATATACAAATTAATGCAGATAGGATAGGGTAGGAATACAAAAATTAATGGCTATTTTGCATTCCTACCCAATTTTTTCGGTTAGCCGTTCAATTAGGTTGAGTAGGGTAGGAAATTGTGGCTAATCAAAAATTTAAACACCCCTACCCTTAATCAAAAATTTGAACACCCCACCCTTAAGAGGTGTGGAAATGGATTAAACTTAAGACCTCTAAATTATCAATTGTCAAGTTCAACCACTAAATCATCGCCCCTAAAAAATAAAATTTTCTTATCTATATGTACTAATAAAGACAAAAGAAAAGGGTTTGGTATCCACATTTAAAATACCTGTAATGGTCACACATTTTTTCTTATGCTAACTGCTCTTAACTACTTATAATTATATATAATTGTTCATAATTTATTTTTTATAACTCTCATCTCTTTCACTCTCCCTTGATTTCAATCGAAAATTAAATATATGATAATTGTGTGCAAGGCCACTAGTTAATATATGATGGTGCAATCGTTACTTTTGATCCTTTTATTTTGGCTCCTTAAGTTCTTAAATAAAATGTTTTAATTCTTAAAACTATTAGTTTATTAGTAATACTAAATGGTTAATTATTTGTGAAAATTGGGATTGAGTCCTCCTTAAAAAACTTTTAACGAGTTTAGTTCATCAAGAAAACTTGTTTGGGGATAAGTATGCTTTTAATTTTATTAATAAGTAGTTAAGTTCACTATTTTTTTAAAACTCTAAAATACCCTTCATTAAAAGTAACTTTAAATTAGTTTCCTAACTTGAGAATTATTATTCTTTAATTCACTATTAATGAAATAATACCATAATTTTTTTTACATAAATTTGAAATTTAAATTCAAAGAATAATTGATATTCTATTACTCTCTCTCTCTCTCTCTATATATATATATATATATATATATATTTACCATGTTACTGTTCATGTTACTATTTTATTGGACATGTTACTGTTCATATTATTGCTTTTGTTGAAAATGTTACTACTGTTATTTTCACAAATATTAATATTTGATGTTATTATTTTTTTATTTTTAAATATTATTTTTTTTTTGTTTAACTGTTACTATTTTTTTGTATTTAAATGGTACTATTTTTTGTATTTAAATAGTACTATTTTTTGTGTTGAAATGTTACTATATGTATTAATGTGTATATATATATATACACACACACACATATGAGAAAGAGAAATAAAGAGTCATATTCTTTATATGGATATAGATATGAGAAAAAGAGAGAGAATTTTAATGTTAGTCAAATTTCTAAATTTAGGAGTTGTTAGTTTTTAAATTTGTTTTAATTAAACTTAACTACTAGGGGTATTTTGGACAGTGAAAACCAAAATGGATTTAATATTAAATAAGTTTATGGACTTATCACCAAATAAGTTCACAAAAGGGGACTAGCCTCCATATTTCCCTAATTACTTTTTACTTCCATATGGTTTCGACTAAAAATATCTTACATATTTAACATTTAAAATTATGCACATTACTTCCTTATAGTTATGTACCAAAGTGTACCATAGATTGGATCATGTGTATCACTGTTGCATTGATTACTGATTTGTAAACTTGGCTTATTTCTTGCAAAAAAGAAAATCGTTCAACATGAAGGATTTTTAGGGCCTTCTAGTCTAATCACAACATGTTTTGAAAAAAAAATATAACCATTTTGTTTATTGTCTATGTGTGAAAAAGGTAGCGTAACCCTACAAGCAAGCACAACTTTACAACGTAAACAAATTAATGTCTTGACTAGGGATTGGCCTTCCATCTGACCAAAAAAACAACAAATTCTAGCTAGGTTAATATGTTCTCTATTATAGGTGTAATTGGATGCCGAATTTCATGATTTTCAACACACTTCTTTCATATGAAGGGTCGTGCAAATTTGTGTTAAGTAAGGGGATCGCTTCTTCAAGCTCTACTTAGCCCATACAAGGTGTTGCTCATTTTCTCTTAGCCACTAGTGACTTATGTAGTGGCTAGCATTCATACGTTCTCCTCCTTGTTCCATTCTTAAAAATTCAAAGGTCATCTTTTGATGTTTTCAAGAAACTTTACTTCTAAAGGTTATCAATGGTAACTTAAACACAACCTAAGAGGATGAGAATTAGTTTATTGTAACTAGTTTTGAATTTAATACCTTTGTTTCAATTTCACTATTTGAGAAATTGGTTACTAATTGTTTACACCAAAAAATAACAAAATCAGAAGGTAACACATGGAAGAGATCCAACGGTCAGGAAAGAGTTTGAGAGAGTCCAAGATTAACAGAGTGATTAGGGAAGTAGGACTCTAAGAATCTCGAGAATCGAGGAGATATAACATCATGAGCCGCTAGTTGAAAATGGTTCAACGCACTTCTACACATCTCGAGGGTAATGGTCGTGATCACAATAATGGCCGAAAAAAATGGCTTCGGCGGTTAAAAGTCATCCCTATAAATAACAAATGCCAAACCACAAAGAAGAGATCTCACAATCAAACACAATAAACTATTCACAATGTCAACCTACCTTATTCTTGCTTCTGAGCAACTTTTTTTTTTTTTTGTAACTCATCACTCTGATAATCTTTTAGTGTTTTCATTTACAGTTCTTGTTTCATCTTCTAAATTTAGTCTACTCGTTTCTTTACATTCCAATGATTTTTTTTTTTGGCATTTCAGTCCATCATACTATTAATTAAGAAATAATTTAAAGTCCTTGTACCCTAAGGTATAAAAAAGAACTCAGAGGTTGCATTATGTCTCACTACAATCGCTGAATAATCACGATTTTAGGCCCTCACACCAATTCGAGTAAGTAACGTCGTACGTGTTTAGATCTTAAGTCCAATCGAATGCCTGCAATCTGAAAATACACCATGGCATGCCCAGTGGAACTCCAAGCAATCATATGACGAACACTAGTGGAAAGGCCAAATTTAGCTCATCAGAAGTGCCTCCAATGCATGAGGTTATTGAAGAAAGCAGGCCTGACATCCCCAACCTGCAAGAAGAGTTGCCTTCACTCGGGGGGAGGGGAGGTAATAGAATCAAGAGTCCAACTTAGAGTCGGAGACCTCAATTAAGGCTTTGTCACATGAAATCTCTCAACAAGTCTCTGGTTTATCAATAGTCTAGGGAATTTAATTAAGGAATAATCTGATTGCATTAGGCAGGCAATAGAGCGGCTACTTGATAGTTTGAGTAGTCCAGGGGGCGTGAGGTAGCCATTGTTTCCCCCTACATAAGTAGCACCCATGGAAGCACCACAAACCAGTGCTTACTCAGTATGTGCCACCACAAAAAGGCGTAGCAGGCCAAAAATGGTCATCGGTCCAATAACAATCCTCTTTTTTAGGAGAAAGTGGGCCCCAATCCTGAGTTCAGGGAGCAAAGGAGGTAGCCTTCAATCGTTCTTCTAGTGGCACCCCAAGTGGTCATGAATAGAGACCAACTAGACGAACTAATCCAGGAGTAAATCGGCTTCGTGATAATGCAAGTAACTAACATATCGAAAATCATATCTTAACTAGGTGGATAGAGAATACAAGTATCATTAGGAATACAAGGTCCCAGTATTAGCTACTTTTTCAAGAGAAGACGGTTAGTTGACCATGGAGCACATTGGTTGTTTCACTATGCAATGCGATGAAGTAGGGGACAATGAATTTTTGAAGTTCCAGTTGTTCGTCAATTCCCTTACGGGAACGCCTTTCAGATGGTATATTGATTTGCTGCCCATCTCTGTACTAGGTTGACAGTAACTTGATGATAATTTTCATGCTCAGTTTTACCATACTAAGCCAAAAGTAGCTATGACTGACTTGGCCAAGTTGTATTAGATGACCAGAGAGACGATAGAACAATACATCACGTAGTTCAAGAAGGCAAGGAACCGATGTAGGTTGGCGTTGCCTGACATGGAGTATGTGTGCATTACGCAGAACAATATGGGTTTCGAGCTCCAAAAAGTTTTTGAGGGGATGGAGTTCAATGACCTATTCAAATTTACAATGCGGGCAACACGATATGAGCAAATCCTACGAGAGCAATTGAACCAAAGAAATGCGTCTAAAGGTACGTACTCTAGGGATCCCAATACAGAAAAATATTCATAGTCGAGCTAGACTAGGAGTTGGAAGTGAACATAGCAGAAATCGTGGTCAAATGGCCGCATGGGTGCAAGTCCTTAACTAGGCCCACGACGAAACAAACAAAGCCTACGCCAAGTGCTAATTAAGGAGACAACAAAGGAAATGGCCAAAAATATGAGTTTGACATCTCAAAGGATGATCAAATCTTTGACCATTTGTTAGCGGACGATAGTATTATTCTGTTGTTTGATCATAAGATCTCATCGGCCACGAAGTCGAAGAACAAGACGCACTGCAAATGATACAATCTATGGAGCCATTTGACTAATAACTGTGTGGTGTTTCGAAATGCCATTCAAGATGGCCAGATTGAAGGCCATTTGATCTTCGGAAACAAGGGGAAGTCGGAGATGGGGGTTGATAAGGACTCTTTGCAGAAAACAGTTACTATTAACATAGTGGAAATGGGGTAGTCAAAGACCCTGCAAAAAAAATAATAAACTTAGATAAGGACAGGTCGACTAGTGACAAGAAGCCAAGGGGAGAGAAAGACAACACTCCCAAGGATGAGTTGACAAAGGAGGACTTTGAGGGAAAGTTGTATACATCGCCAGGTCTCCAAGAATAGCTCGATACGGCCAAGAATGGTTTATATGCAAAGCCTTTTATAGAATCGTTCTGGACGAGGAGGAATGAGAAAAATTGCCCCAAAGTCCACAAAAGAGATGGCGTTACAAGGGTATCCATTAGGAGCAGCCAGATGAGTGGCCACTGCCCAAGCGAGAGCACTAAGATCAGCCTAATAAGTTCACGTGGCCATGCTATAGAGAGTATGATATAGATTTATTGCAACCACCGAGAGGACGACAATGGCCGAGCTATGAAGTGTTCTCCACAAGGATGGCTCTTGAGCTATTCAAAGGCATTCGCTCTTCTATGTCGTATGTCTCATTCTCTCTTCCTCAAATTTCTCTCTCCTTCTCTATCCCCAAGAGATCTCTCTCCTTCCCAGTCATCCCATTTTTATCTCTCTGTTCTTTTTATAAATTGCTCTTCCTTCCACCCCACTCTCTCCATCCTCTCTTCCTTAAATTCCTCCATCTCCTATCTCATCCTTAAATTTCTCTCTCTCTCTCTCTCTCTCTCTCTCTCTCTCTCCCCCCTGTATGTCTCATCCAACTCTCTCTCTTTTCTATCTTCTTAAATTCCTCTCTCTTCTCTCTCTTTTCCTTAAATTCATATCTCTTATGTTTCTCTTATATATTTATCTTTTTTCCTCTTCTCCATATCTCTATCTAATGTTTCTCTATATGCTCTATTTCTCCTCTCTCTCTCCTCCATCACATTGTCTCTTTCTATGGAATAATGGGATTAGTGAGATCTGGTCTTAATTTGAAAACAAAGTTAAGGGATTTTAGTTGCAATTGAGAATGATTTTTGCTTAATTAATAGAGTTGATTATATTAAATTTCAGTATCACTGCCAAAATTGGACAGTAAACACATGCCCAAAATATTAAAAGTTAGCATATTTTATTGTCCGAACTATGGTTGTGAAATAAGAATTTCATTGCAATTAGTGAAATAGGTATATGTGTGAAAATTCAATGTCTTATTTTACAATCCGAACAGTGACTAAAATCAACATAGTAGTGTAAAAATTTGCTATACAATTTTAGTATGATATTGAAATGGGGTATACTTTAGTGTCCAAATTGTGATAGTGAGATAAAAAAATTTTTGCAATTGGACAGTGAAATTAGTCCATGAGTGGGAAAATTCTCTATCCAATTTCATTATAACAGTAAAATTAAGCGTTTTTATTGTATGAACTTTGAAATAGGCCTATTTCACTCTAAATAGACCTATTTCATTATTGGGTCAATGAAACTTACCTTTTTCAACTGACTGGGATGGTGAAATAACTCATTTTATGATTTAGATTACACCATCCATGTAGTGAATTAAACTTAATCCATGTGAAAAAGCTGTCCAGCACTTAAAAAAAGGGAAGAAATCACTTGATAGTGAATGTTCTAGACACTAAAGTACCCACACCAATGCATCAATTTTATCATTACTGCTATTAAAACATAATTTGAGAACTTGATATATCGTGATCATTAGATTGATAGTAGTTGGGACCCACTGATAATTTAATATTGAGACTCACTGATAATTAGTGATCACAATCATTAAGTCTTAAAATTGCATCCTCAAATTATTTTCTAATAGCATTGCTCCAATTTTATTAGGGTGCATTGCAAATTACACCCCTTAAAGTATTGATGTGGTTCTTATTTAGTCCATGGAGTTTCGATTTGCTCAATTTAATCCTTAAACTATTGATTTTATTTTCATGAGAGACTTCTATCCATAGAATGATATTTTCGTCTAACTTTTCCATTACATTCATCTACCACTCTAACCATAGTTATATTAGTGATTTTTATCCTTAACTTATATCCGACGAGTAATGGAGTATTTTGTTAACTCATTTAAAATAAATTATTAATAAATTTGGGCACTGGCAGTGATAATAAATTTATAAAATTAATAAAAGGTCAATTATAATTAAAATTTATAAATATTTAATTTTGGGTAGTGATAATTAATAATTTATTTTATTTTGTTTTGTTTAATATTTGTTACAAAATATTTCAGATGTATAATATCATGTTTATATATATGTGAATATTGATAAATTTTTATTAATTGCTTATTTCTTTATTAATAATTTATTATAAATGAGTTGACCTTAGATTTGGGTTCAAATCTGATAAAATTTATTAATAAATTAATTTATTACAAAATTTAATAAATTATTAATAAATTTATTATTAACTCAGATTTAGGCATTTTCAATATTTCTATGCTTTTTTTATGAAGCAATGGGAAAGTTAGACAAAATTCCCCTCGAAATTTGACAAATCGTTTGGTGTTTGTGATGAATATGAACGGAACTTCAAGGATTAAATTGAAACTCCAAGGACCAAATAAAAATCGCATCAATACTTTAGGGGTGTGATTTGCAATTCACCCATTTTATTATCACAAAAATAAAACCAATCAAACTTGTCTCAAACACAAAATCAAAGTTTATGACAAAACCAGTAAAGATTACATCGAAGATAGACAATGGAATGTTGGTGTGGCAACGACATCTACCACAAATGAGTCTGTCATGGAATTCATCCCCATGAATTTGTCCACCATAGCAAGCTGGGTATTACATCAAGGAAGCTGAACAGTGAATTCGCCATACAGTTTTGTCAGCAAGCAAGTAGTACAGTGAGTTCGACTTCCAGTTCGCCTTCGCCTTCGCCTTTTGCTTCTATTTCCATTCTTGTTCCTACTTGGCTTATGTCGTTTGGGTTTTTGCTCAATATATTGAAATGGTAATGGAGATTTGCATATCTATGGAATTATTGATGAGCATATTTCTGATCCATAGCGAGAACGAGAAGTGGTGGACCTCGAATTAGCGTGGTTTTGATCCATAACGAGAACGAAAAAGCCAATAATGGGCAGGAATCAACAGCATCTACATTCTGAGATCTCAAAGAGAGAGAGGAGAAAAAAAAGAAGAGAGAGAGTGGGGAGAAGAGAGAAGATTTCTTAAAAAGAAGGAAACTAATGTGATGAAATCAAGTCTTCTAGTAATTTGAAAAAATAATTTAGTTAGATAAGACTCGAGGATAAAAATAAATAAATAAATAAAATTTAGACATATTCATATCGCCTTAAAAATACGTTGTTCAATTAACGACTTAAAAGAATGACCGACAAATTTTTGCTAAAATAAAACTTTTTTCTTTGACTTTCACCCTCTTCAAACAACAATATAAAAAATTCTCGCTATTTTCCTTTTAATTTGTCACTCTAACCAACTAGGCATGAGAATGTTAATTTTCTTTTCTTTTTCTTTTTTTTTATTTCAATTTTATAGTATTTTCACTATCTATCATCATTTTCTCCCTAATCAAACGCAACCTAATATGCAAGCAATTGAATCATAAATTCTTCTAAAAATGCCCAAGTAGCTAAAATAGAATAGTTTAGGACATGAAGCCCCCTCAATTATGGAACCCGGAGATAATCAAATTTGCATCGCCTTACCTCCTTATGCGGCGGACGTGTTTCGGTGACTCAAATCTGTAATGTCCAATTTAAAATGGAATAGATTTATCATTGGGTACCTTTCCAAAAAAAAAATTACCACTGGGTAAGGTCCGCCAACAAGTAGTTACATTATAAAATAGAAACCTACATAATAAAGCAAAGAACAGTTGTCTAATTCATACAAACCTTGAATTTTCATTCGATGCACCTTCGGTGCTAAATTTTGCAATTCTAAATCAACTACTATAATGTAATAACTCAATCTATTAAGTTTTCTTTTTCTTTTTTGCTTAGAAACATGGGGAAGGCGGAGAATAAAAAAAGAGCAATTCATCTCACATGTTAGCCTACCCGAGATTAGATTTTAACCCAAGTTGCTTCCTTGTCTTCCCCACAAACAAGTCCTTGGACTTTACCATGCCAGGAATGCGTCCACTTATTGTTATACAGAAAATTTGCGCCACTGCATCTCTCCTCCCGAGTGAAACAATGGCCATCGGAGGAGCGGGCCTATAAATAGCCATTCCGCTCTCTTGTCCTCCCATTATCAGCAACTTCAAATTCTTGGCAACCACCAAGGCATGCCTTTCTGCCAAATATCCCTGTTTGGTTTCCTGAATAAGGTCATCATATAGTAAGAAACTCTCTCGCAAAGAAAAGCACATGACTATAGATATAGCAACGCACTTAAGTAACATGGCACTTATTACTAGAGAAACTAATCAACATAAGGATTTACAATAGATAATCCTCTCGCAGCAAAACTTGTTTTTGAATAAGGAATGAGCTCACTAACTAGTGAAAAGGTGGGAACATCAATGCAATGTCCTTTCGAGAATCAAATCAAACAGAAATTATCATTCAGCATTTCTAGAGAATAACTCCGATTCCCTTAATTTCAAGTACCTTATTATTGATCTTGCAAATCAACAGTGCTTTGTTCTAAGGTAAAAGTGGAAAAGACCCTCACCCTCTTAATTAATTGAGCACTAGAAAATGGTAAGTGGTATGTTATGCTGGCACATCCAAGTAAAATGGATTGCTTGGCATCTTTGACTGAAAGCAGCTTTACAAAATTCAAAATTTATTTTCCGAACCCTTCAAAAATTTCACATCTGATCATATGGACAGAAAATGACAACTTGCACATGTATCCAATAGCTAATTTCTTAATGGAATCTTCTAGACAAATCATTTACTAGACCCAAGAAATATTACAAGTAGGTATGTCAACGGATTGGTTTTGAATCGGATTCTGACTCGTCCGAATCCAAATCCGATTTCAAAAGTCTAATTCGATAATCCGCAGAATTTTATTTTCATGGTCCATATTTTAATCCGTTAGCAATTTGAAAATTCAATCCAATCCAAATAACTTAATTAACTAAATTTTAACAAATTATTCCTAAATTTCAACTAAATTTCTTTAAATAATCAATTAATTTCTTTAATATTTATATAAAAATATATAAATAATTCGGATCGGATATAGTTATATCCAAATCCGAATCTATAAGATATAAGATATCGGATACAGATTATCGGTAAAACATATAAATTCAAATTCGGATAATCGGATTCAAAATCCGATTTATTGACAGACCTAATTACAATAGACGGAGAACTGAACAATTACCATGAAAGAGATGTGCTCTCATGAAAACCATTAACAAGTGAAGATCTAAGCATACCTATATTTAGGGGTGCAACTCGGGTGGGTTGAGAGATCAACCCTAGCCTAACCCTAGATATATAATCTTCAACCCTAATTCTACCTCAACCCGAGTACTACCTAAGTTTAATTCGGGCGAGCTCGGGTTGAATTCGGGTTACTTAATTTGGGCTGATTTCGGGTTAAAAATCGGATTGACTCAGGTTACTTAATTCGGGTTAATTTTTTGAAGTGTAGATTTGATTTTTTCAAGTAAAGATCTGAATTTTTCAAGTAATCGGAGATGAATGACGAGGTGTAGATGAAGAAAGAGGGAATGAGAGAAGGAGGAATGACGAGTGAGAGAGTGAGGCTGAGAGTCTGATACGACTCAGACGAGTGACGATTAAGAGAAGGAGGTTGAGAGAGAAAGGAGTTACGAATGAGAGAAGGATTTGAGAGTGATGGAGACGCAGGGGTGAAGAATTGAAGTGAAATACTAATCCTAATTAAATATATTTATATATTTATGTATATTCGGGTACAACCCGATTTAATAATCGGGTTCGACCCTATTTTAATATTCGGGTTAAACCCTATAACCCGAGGCTTGCCCAAATTCAATTCGGATTGGAGTTTTTTTTGCCTAGACACAACCCAAATATTAAAAATTCTAACCAAAACCCTGTTTTTTTCGGATTGGGCTCGAGTTGACCCGCCCAAGTTGCACCCTTACCTATATTCAGATGGTGACTATGGTTAGGAGGGAGGATAGTAGATTCACAGAAGTGGGATTCAATCTCTTCTCTAAGAAGTGTGGTGTCAAGATGGGAGTGGAGGAGGCTAACAGAAGTGGGATATGATTGCTTTTGACAAAAATAGGGTGATAACAATTATTTGTATCTATGTCCTTATCGGTATTCCTCCGCCGAAGAAAACATTTCTATGTACAAATATGTACCAGCAACCATCTGGACCACCAAATATATATTTCAATAAAAAATAAGTAAAACGATCATATAACAGACTACTAAATGACGAAAAATCAAAACTACAGCACAAAAGATTGGATGTACTTACAGGAACATCAGTGATGTCGCCAATACCAAAGACATTCTTGTGACCCTTGACCCTCAAGTTTGCATCAACCATTAACCTTCCATGACTATCCAAGCTATTCTCCAAAATAGTCTCCTTAAGCCATGATGAGCCCATTGGCTTGCCTGTGCACTTAAAATGGCAATCAGCTGTGATTGTCTCTCCGCCAGATGTTAGATAAACACCATCTGAGGCAGTGGTTATGTCAACAGACTGTCCTAAAATGACTTCAACCTTCCTTGATGTCAACCAATACAGTGCCTTTCTGCTAGCCCTATGTCCAACAAATTCTAGCAACCTTGATCCTCTATGCACCAGTGTGACTCTTTTTTCAGGGAAATCCACAGCAATTTCACCAGCCAATTCTACACCAGTGGGGCCCCCACCAACAATCAATATGGAATTAGCAGATTTTATCCTTGCATGCTCTGGAAAAAAAAAGTAGGATTCAAGTTGATGCACAAATTAAAAATACAGCTGCCAAGGTTATTCTGATGGTAATTTAAAACTAAAACTTGAAAAAGGTTGTGGATGAGCAGATGTGAAAGCATTTCTGAAATGGCATTAATTCAGGTGATTGAAATAAAACAGCGACTTGACAACACATCATACATCTTAGTTCAAATGATTGATTGCATATGAGAGTAAAATGCCATCCAAATGGGTTTTCTAGTCTTACTATCATCGATATGTGATTTTCTCTGTAGAATTTTGATATATTTTTGGATCTTCAAATCTCTTAAAGTTATTCAACTTAGGAGAGCAACCTTCAAACCATTAATAGACTAAAGGTCAAAACTGTTTTCCCATGAGAATCAGAAATTGTAATCAACAACTTCAATGGATTTACTCCAGGCTATATTGTTAACGCTGTTAGCTTTCCTAGTGAAATATCTCTTTGTACATTTATCAGCATGGTAGTAACTGAGCTTCTCTGTTAAAGTTTGGGGGGTCTATATCCATGCAACATGTGGCTAAAATGTCATTGTTATTTCATTATCACAAATTGGAAAAAACCATTCTTCAACAAAATATTAAAATGTAATATCTTGCGGACAAATTAGAATTTTAGGCTCAATGCATCTGATAGGTGAATCTAAAAAAAAAAATAATGGATCAAGCACTTAGTTCATTAGTACAAACCTAGAAGTTTAAAATCATGATCATGCAATCCATGTAATTACCTGCTTGGTACTCCCTAAGCTTCTCAGTTTTTGTAAGGGCACCAGTATCCTTGTGACCTGTAGCAACTACAAGATAGTCATATGCAGTTATACAGCCTTGTGCAGTCAATACTTCATTGTCTGTTATGTCAATTGCAGTAGACACAATAACATGTGTGTTTGGAAGGTATTCAGCATGGTTAATCACTGATCTTTCAGCAAATGATGGTTCAACCATTGATCTCAAGCTTGCCCATGTAATCTCAAAATACTCTTTCCTGTGGTCATTTACGGTTTTCATTAGTCAAAGTAGACAGAATATGGAAAGAAATTGGAAAGAATCCAACGGCTAAAAGGAAGCTCAATATCCGAGGTCCTTTCACATTTGTATTGGTGTACATTGCAAATGAGGAACAACACAAGGAAATTATGAAGTTGCTCATTGAAACTAGCTTATCTATCATCCCACCTCTCCCTTGCCTCTCTTGTTCCACCCCTCATCCCTCCAATATGACAAGAAGGAAAAAAAAGACTGAGAAGGATGTTCCATCCCAGCTTTTCCTTTACTACAAATTGGGGAGAAAAAACCGCAAACTAATTTAAGAATATTTTTTTACCTTTTCCTTTACATTCCCACACCCAACAGCATTCAAGTGACTTCTGCCAAGATCAGCAAAACAGAGAACAACCCATCCTAAATCAAACTAAAAAAAAAATGAGCTACGCAGAACAAAAGAAACTCCTGTGCAAAAATATATCACCATTTCTCTTCCTAGAGATCTGAAGAACTCATAACAAAACCTTCAGCAGTTTGCATACAGTAAACCCCAGGGTCCTATAAAAATATTCTCTAGGAAGCAAACTGCCCTTAATTCTCCACTACAAGAGACATCTATCTATGGTGCATATGGACATCTCTTGGATTTGAATGGATAACCTACAATATTTATTGCATTTGAAGTAGAAGTTCAATACTAAACAGGAGTCACGAGGGACAATAGGACACCTCACGTTATATTCCAGTTTGTGTCCACTTTGGGTTTCCTTGAATCGACAAAATTCAAAAACTATAACACCGTTGAAGTATTAGTCACTTTCCTTGATGGATTCGTCCAATATGACATGCTAGTAATGCTACTACTTTGAAATGTTAAGGCAACCATTCATCTCTTATGGAACATTGGATACCACCCTTCCACTACAGTATCCCCGAGCCTAGCCAAATATTATTGAAGCAAAGGCTACAATAGGGGTATTATCATTGCCTCAAATCTGATCATCATAAGTTCAGCAACCTTACTACTTCGCCAATGAGTTGATTCCGATATACCTTGTTATTTTGCCTGACCTCCACAAACTAAACCAATAGTCCAAGACCTTTGGAACATAAATTTTAAGTAACCTAATACTCAACAGGGCCTTGCAAATAATTAGAACTAGCATTTTGCTCCATATCATTAACTACTCCTTTTCAGAAACTTCTGTAAACTATTCATCAGTCTGATTTATCAAAACTATTTAGCGGTGATTTGAAAAGTGATTTCTTCCAAACCATCACCAATATTCCCTAATACCCAGTGCATGGGTTCTTTGGTAACACCTTAGTTGAACAAGCTAATGATCATACTGTTGCATATTGGATTCTATAAGATAGCAATTTTTACTAGGAATTTTCCAACCCAAATTAGCAACCCAACATATTACATCGAGAGTATTTATTTGCCAATCAAGACTAGGCCCTTCTAAAAAAAATGCCCTCCACCCCCCTAACATGTGCAAGATAAACATAAACAATCAAAGAACTAAAATTTAACACTTAAGAGGAATTAGACACCATATGCTTCAGGTTGAAAACCGACCTTTTCAACTTGTCAAATGTGTGCCTATTCCAGTTCAAAATGGTAATTCAGTCAGGGCACCAAGGCACTGATAACGGAACCCATTGCACTCCAAACAGCGAAAACAACATAATCTACATGGCTTTGGCTACTCAATAAGTCTAAATCCTAACAATTAACTACTTACTTGGTTGGGCTGCATGAATTTATCTTTTTATTCAATTCTTCACACAGCCATATCTTTGGTTAAATCCAGTGGAATTATGTCCTTTCTCACAACCTCAATCCTTTTGGCCTCTTATCTCGTTGGCACATCTTGGATCAAAATACTGATCATCTCACTTGATGCCTTACCACATGCTGTCAAACCATCTCAAGTGAATTCTCCTCATTATTCTCATCTGCCATACACCAAGTTACCATCTCAAGTAAAGGGCTCATCATCTTTTATCACAAACTTTTGGTTATTTAAACAAATTAATAGAGCTTGAGAGACCACCAAAACAAAAAAAAAACACATTGTTTAACTGTTTTTAATTGTAAATCAAGCTTTGGAGAGGTTTAACACTTAAATGCATTGTCTTATAGAAGGAAAGCAATTCGATTCACTTAATATCACAGGAGGCTGCTCTTTGAGTTTCCAAACTTTTCCATCTGACATTCATTGCCCTTTGATTCGAGTTGAGTCTATAATTATTTAAGCTCCTAATCCGCTTCCCATCGCATCTCATCCCATCAGTCAAAGCAACATCTTTCATGAATGATCTTCCAAAATCATCACTCCTACAATATTGACAGGTCAAATATACACGCTGCAAGCACCATCAACCATCCACAGCACTGCTTGGTATTGGAAAACCTGCTTCTCTGAGACAACACAGTAGATGAACAAGCACACATGATCATTTCTTATCTATCATCACACGTGACTTCTATCATTTCCTTAGCCTACTCGTTTGTTTTTCATTTTATACCAATACAAATCCAGCAAATATTGTACATTCATTCCAATTGCAACAGTGTGATTGTTCACCAATTACTGCTAGCCATTAATTTAATAATTTGAAAAATTACAATATAAAGTATACATATGTCTTCTTAATAGTGTAGAACACATATGAATTGGAACAGGAATTATGTGCCAAGTTTGCATTTGGCAGGGGAGCAATCCAATCCATGTCATAGTAAACCAACACGAAGCAATCATATCATAGGTCCTCATTAAACAGGCATTCACTTTAATGAAGAATTTTCATCTGTATTAGGAACACATCGAGAAAACAAAAGCAGCTGAAATCAATAATAAAGGAGGAGATTAACAAATGCTTACGAATCAATCAGGACAACATGGGCAAAATTTTGGAGAGTTTTGGCAACAAGGGAGCCCGCAACTCCACCACCAATGACCACCACCCTCTTATTCTCTCCTTCCAAATCCTCCATCACCCACTTGGAATTCAAACAGAGTTCACAACTGAGACAATTAAGAGAGAAACAAAGCCGCAAATTACCCTAAAGCTCTCTACTCCAAAACGAAGTTGTTTCTGTATTACGAGTAAACTCGAACAATGAGATGATACACCTCAGGATTGAAAGAACCAGGAGAGAGAGAGAGAGAGAGAGAGAAGCGGCTCAGCTTAATTTCAGGTTTTAAAAAAAATTAATAATTTTTTCAGCTAGGCTGTTACGTAACAGCTTATGCATATCTATTTATATCGGTCCTGCCTGCCAGCGCTGTGAAGCTGAATGGAATATCAAGGGGAGACTGAAGAGGCAACCTTCCCCACGACAAGCAAAATGATTCCAATTTTTAATGGCCTGTTTGGTACAAGAGAAAGTAGGATGGATGGAAAATGGTGAACGAGGAGTTGGATGAAAAATGTAATTTTTTTTTGTTTGGTTAGAAGGGAAAGACGGAGGGAAAAAAAATTCATCCGGTCTATCATTTTTAATTCCTCCATTGTTGGGCGGAAAGTGGCTGACAAGTTGGTCGTGATGGATCCCATAACTTTTATGTAATGTTTAATTACCATTTATTCCAAAGAACTCATCTCTCTCAATAAATTATTCATATTTTATTAAGAATATTTTTGATATTTTACAAGTAATAATATTCTATTATTTTTTAGCATGATCAAAATAATCCAACCAACATATTTTTGTAGCCAACATCTGATAAGAATCTTTTCTCTTTATTGGTTGCACTCACATATTAATACTATTTGTTGTAACATGGACCATTTTTACTTATAATTTTTTTTTTATATTTTTAACTTTATTAAAATTATATGACAACTATATTATCAAATATACCATTATGAATCAAGATAGAGAGTTACAACGTAGCTTCTAACTGATGTTTTAAAATCCAACATAATCTTTGGAATGTAAGAAAATGAAATTTTTAGTTGGTACGATGGAAATGAAGTTTCTAGTCGTTTTAAAATAATCAAGATACAGACGATAACGATCGGATTCTTTTACCTAAACATATTTTTTTATATATTCAATGGCCTACTTTATGATTGCATGAATAACAATTGAATCTCATAAATAATGAGAGTAACTTAAAACAACCCATTGATTATTTTAGTAATTGTGCTTCTATAGAAAATAATCGTATTGTGTTGGAGTGGCACTGCTTTCAAAATCCGTACATAAAGATCAATGTCAACACCAACTTAAGCTAAAAATCAATTAGACTTCAAAAGCTACATCTATTGCATCCAACTGAGGCAAGTAGTCCCATACAGGTGAGACAGTGCTAACACATCCAATTGTTTTACATATCTCAGTAAGCATAAATTCAATATTTTTTGTATTCTGTTGTTTAAAATAATTTTTTTCATTTAGATATGTTATGAGTTTAGAGCTTTATTCCCTCATCAGATTACTGCGTTTTTTGGGTCAAATTGACAACTAAACTTAAAATGGAGGGGAAGCACTTAGCATGCGAACTGGTTGTGGGAAGTGGCGGTAAAAATGGGGGCAATTACAACTTGAGTACAAGGTATCCACGAATAAGAGAAGAACTAAAAGGCAAGTAAAGAAAATTAGAATAAGAAATACATATAGTTTTGGTAAATTGCACAATCTGATTTTTTGATTTGATTGCGAGGAGAAACAATCCTGCCATTCAAAATACAAGACAAAAAACATTAGTCAGTCCCGAACGACATCAACTAAGCAACTTCAACTTCTCAAAGTAAAAGTCCATTTTTAAGATAAACTTTATAAAATGGGCTTTATGAAATACCTAACTTTTTGGTAAAAGTACTTTTGAACCAAAAAAGTCCATCTAAGACATTAAAATGATGTGTTGGTGGCAACATTTAAGCATTTCGTTGATTACACATTCAACAATATTGTACTTGTTGGAAAAACAATGTTGACATTGGGATTGAATTGAAATTTAAAGTGATTATGCGCATCATAAAACAAATAAGTTGCAAAAAAAAATCAATGCAAAATGAGAAAAATAGAACATTAATGAAAATAAATAAAAAAAAAATATCATTCATATGGCACTATGAAATATTATAAGAATTTGGTCAAATAGAAAATCTCTACAAGAAAAATAACAAATTGCAATAGTCTAAACGAAATAAGCAAACAAAAAAAAAATGTCCCAAATATGGGAGTGTTATTAAATAAACTTTGATTAGTTTTCCCTTACTTGATTTATTGAATTGGCGAGTGCATCACACCTAATATTCATTCCATCAAGTTGTTGTTCATTTATTAATTCAGTAAACTCATTGTCATCCACATCTATTTCCCTCTCTTCATTGTCACTAAAATATTCTTCGTCTTCGTCATACTGTCTAAATTCTGCATCAGCTATTATCTCTTGTCTTATGTAATTCTATAATGTCATTGAAGCAACAATGATCAACCTTTGTGTCTCAAACGAAAAAAGGGCCATGCAATAAGAATTGGCCAATGAGACTTCCACACACCCAAGCAACATTCGATCACATTTCTTAATGATGAACGATGATAATTAAACATTTCTCGTACTCCCTTTCGTTGTCAAACATTTTGAAATTGTGGTACATGATAGCATACTCCTTTATAAGGTGCCAAAAATCCTGCATTTTTCGACTTATACCAAACTTTCCAATCATGTTTTGTATTATCCTAATGATTTTTCATTTGCTTCTTATCATAGTGCAATTTAGTCTTTTGAACAAACTAAGAACAAATATAATTCCAGCTTTCAGTGGTGAAAGTTGTTGACTTAAACTAAGAACAAATATAATTCCAGCTTTCAGTGAGTAAAGAAAGTCGACTTATTCCCCAGTCTGGCAGCGAAGTGTTAACATTCTGGCTATTGTTCATCTATTACATGAAAAAATAATGTCATGAAATACCTTCAAGTGTCAATAAAAATTACAGTAAAAAAAAATACACCAATTACACTACCTGATTGGACAACTTCAAAGATTCTCAATGTGTACTCTCAAAGATTAAATTTCTTACATTGTACCTTCAATGTATCAAAAATGTTGCAATGTGGTCCTTCTGTTAACTTCCATTATTTTTTTCATCAAAAGCCAACTCATTGACGCTAATGAAAAAACTAACATAAAGTTTATAGTTAAGAAATACGGAAGTACGATCAATATGGTTAGGATATATTAATCCATTACGGTTAATATCAAAGAAGCATTTACAAGGATTGACTTAAAGATATTACAATGAACGAAAACTCATAAGAGGAAATGTAGTGGGATGCATGAATAAAAAAAATATGCATCCAGTTCGCTGTTGTACAATTTCACTTCATAACACAAACTATCAAGCCCCCCAAAAAATCTATGCCTAATTTGTGAGGAAATTTGAATCTTAATAAATTAAACTACAACAGGATGTGAAGTTCTCTAGCAAAAAGGTAGAGTGGTCAACAATAAATTTGGGGACCACCACAAATATCAGATAAGCATGACTGTTTTTATATCGTCAATTTATACTTGTACAACAACCATGGAACTGAAATGATCAAGGTAGAACAACAAAATTAATAAATAAATGCATGTTTCATGCTTCATTTGGAACACCATTATAGCCTCAAATCCCAAAAATCACGTTTTTTTACCTACGAGAGCATAAAAGGCACCAAGAAACTTTTGTTAAGTGGATCCATCTCTTGCAGCAATTTTGGATGACTAAAATTGAGAGGAATAAATATGACAAATGAATATGTGCAGAACAATGTCTTTGGCTGCTTTGATCTTATTCACATCAAGCAACAATTTAATCATGCTTATAGCAATGAATGGAAGATGAATATTTATGAAGATGAGTTACAAATTCAGATAAATTAGGAAGTGTAGGTATAAGGAAAATGGTTTTGTCATGAAAACCATATTTCGCACATCCTAACACAACTAGATTAATCAAATAGAAAGAAGTTTTGTTAAATCCGTACCCATTCAAACGGTTCTATCAATTTCCTAATGCACGGACACAAGATTGCCTTGAGTGAGACCCGCCAGAGTTTTTCACCTTGTATGTTATGTGAAGGATACAAGAACAATATGAAAAACGTAGTAGAGACAACATATAAGAGCAACGTGTCAATCTTCTTGTGAGGAGCATATCAACAGATTTAGTGAATCACTTCTCCTTATTTTACATCTTAGAAGGCTTATGATTACCAACTGAGGGCTCAACCTAGTCTAAATTGACGATACAACAATATAAAAAATTGTTACTATATGAACCCAATGAATCAAATGAACTCAATTTATCAAAGAAATTACCTCAAAACGAACTCAATTCACCTCCAAAATTTAGACCCACTTCACCAAATTAGCCCCCACGTGGACAAAAAAAACCTTTTCACTTTCCCCATATCAACTCAACTAATAAAATATATTCAATTCGGTATTTATTAGTAGTATAAGTAGACGTATACATACATACATACATATGTGTGTGAGTAGTTAAGTAATAGCAGTCCAACCGTCCACATAACAGGCACAATTATAAATTGCACTAATATTGATTTTATATAAAAGGATAGTATTGACATTAGTTATTTGATTAAGGTTATTATAGTCAATCAAAAGTTTTTCACTTTTGTTGACATTTTATAGTAGCATAGATATATATTGTTCAAGAATGATATCACCTACAAAGTTGTTAATACAAATATTAAGAATGAAAGAAATAAAAATCTCTATATATACTAGTTGATGCACTCGTTACACGTGAACCTTTTACATATTAAATATTGTAAATTGAAGACCTGCACCATTTTTTTCGAAATCCAAATTTTAGTAAAGATTGATAATTAATCAGTTAATAATGAAGGTTTCCAAGAAAATCACAAAAATTATAAGCTAAAATAAAGTTATTTTATCCTCTAGAATAACTATATACACGAAGTTTGTAACAAGATAGTGAACCCATGGCATATTTTGTCCTTATACTAAAAAATAATTTTGACAAAAACTCCATATATGTGGTATATACAAAGTTTGTAACCTGTTCACGAGAGAGAAATTATGAACCTATGACGTATATAGTCGGTGAAAGAGAGCCATCTTTGAGTCAATATGCACTCATGTTGTTCAATTTAAGAATCTCCAACATCACCCCACAAAATGCAAAAATTTTCAGTTGTATAATTTGCAACAACAAGGTAATTAATTTTTCTTTGAGGCTAAAATTTAAATGAATTAAATGGATTCAATTTTATTCCTTTGATCAAAATAGCTACTTGCTGACCATATTTTGTGCAAGTACAAACACTAATCAATTAGGACTTCATATAGTTGATATATTAATTCATTAATTCCAGTATGTCTTGCCATTTCTTAAAAAGAAACTTAATGCATTAAGTACCAACCAAATGCTAATTGGTGCTATCCGTGTTCATATCTTTCTTTCTTTTTTACTAATTTTATGATTATCCAATTACTTCATACATCTATAATGACTTCATCAAACCACTGATTTTAAAAGTTATAAAATACCCATAACCGGTATGCAACAAAGAGTGACTTCAATGAAATTGGACATATATGTGTAGTTATTTTTCCCAGTAAAACTCTATCAAGAATCATCTACCTCCTTTTTGCAGGGGCATGCATTCACACTACCACGTGTTGTTTTCAATCAGAGAAGACAAAGGGAAAAGACGTTCAAAAAATCCATCTCTAATTCAATAAGAAAAATATATGTAGGAGGCATTCTTACCTCAAAAATTGTTGAATGATTTCCTACCCTTGGAAATTAGTTCATTCTTTGGAAAAATATGGTTATGAAAGCCACTTATATACGAAAGACACCAAACTAGGAATTATTTTGATCAACTAAAATTATCAGACAGAGTGTGCTTCCATCATTTAGAAATATTATCATTAAACAATCAAGTGAGCAAAATCCTTGGCAAATGAACTAAAGTGAGCTCCCTGTTCCCTCTGGCTAAGAAACTATGTATATGTTTTTTGGCATATCTTCAAGAAGAATGAACTTTTCCAACAGAATTAAATGACCGAAAAAGATAACTGAAGGGATAAGGCCATGATCACAAGTAATGACCGAAAAAGATAGATCGATAGTTAAGAGCCATCTCTATACATTGTCGAGGCTAGACTACTGAGAAAGTATCCCACAATCAATCACAAAAACTCTTCACAAAGCCAATCTAACATTTTTACTTGTCTCTTGCTTCCGAGCAATTTTACTTTTCTTGTCTATTACTCCGGTGATCTTTTATTATTTTCATTTAATGCTAAGTTTAGTATTTGCTTTGCTTTTCAGATTCAAATTCAGTGTACTTACTGTTTATCTTTCTTGTTGTTTTCCTCACATTGTCGTTCGTAAGTTTTTATTTGGTGAAATTATTTAAAGTACTTGAGCCCCAAGGCATAGAGAAGAACCTAGAGATAACCTTATGCCTTTGTTACATTTACCTGCACAATCACGATTTTAAAACCTCATATCGGTTCGAGTAGGTAAGGTTGTACTTGTTTGGATTTTAAGTCCACCTGAACTTTGACACGCCCACCATTCAAAAATATGCCTAAACAATAATATTTAAAAAAATTGAAAACTATTCGGAAACAATTATAAACATATTAAATAGAGATGTCACCAATCAACATTTACCTTTATACATGTGTTGTTAGTTCAATTCTCTCTCGAGGTTTGGCTTCACCCTTGGCAAGTTAACAGAATGGGAAAATAAGTGATAAAGTGAAAAAAATTATGGTCGTTGAATATAGTGAATCCAAACCTCGAGAGAGATGAATATAATTGACTTTGTACAATAATAAAACTTAGGAATTTTTGTTTTTGCTAACTAGGAAATATTTGAGTTTATTAGAATATTGATCTCCTTCTTCTAGATACATATATTTCCGCCAGTCTTCGAGATAAATCCACAAAATGATCTCAAGGTTTTGAAAAAATTTGTTCTTACAACTTTTAGGTGAAACTCACGTCATTGAACCAACCTAATTGTCAAACCTTGTGCTAAAAATTAAAACTGGAAATACTATCTATTTTGCGTAGATAGTTTGACGGTATATGATTGACTTAAATATAGACATCAAACCAACCTAATTGTCAAACCTTGTGCTAAAAATTAAAACTGGAAATACTATATATTTGCGTGGATAGTTTGATGGTATATGATTGACTTAAATCTAGACATCTAGGTTTTGACTCTTGCGGATAACTTTCGAATTTGATGGATATGTGATTAACATATGATTAAGGTATAGATAATTTATCCTATACACATAAATGCTATGGTCCTATTTTTTTAAGTAATTTCTCATCACATAAAGAAAAAAAGTAAAGAAAAGAAAATAGGAAATTCTGTTAGTTGAGGTATTCCGCCCATAGTAATCGGGTTTTTGTTCCATATTAGAGAACCTGTGGGCTGGTTTGTTTAAGACTGAATCAAACATCTTTCTATGCTTTGTCTACCTGACTTAACATGGCAGAAAAAAACTCTTTGGGTGGGATTATTCCACCCCATAAATAACCCTTTATATCCCATTAAAATTTTTATAATCAAACTAATAAGTCTATCCCTTCTATACTCATCATTTTTTTTAACTAAATTCACCCCATCTTATATACACACCCCCTTAATAATAAATCCACCTTCTATCTTCTCAAAAGTCAAAACTAGGGTTTCATTTAGTATCTACTCTCATACACCCTACACAAAATGGATGTAGATATAGAAGGGGCAGATTTAGTATGAGAAGACAGAAAGTAGGCTTGTTATTAAATGGGTGTATGTATGATATGATGTTCTTAGTTAAAATGGAGGTTGATATAGAAGGGATAGATTTAATACTTTGATTAAAAAAAGTTTAATGAGGTGAGAATATATATTTGTGGGGTGAGAATAGTCCCACCAAACTCTTTTAGGGGTGTCAATTTGGAGTAAATATTGGGTGTAAAGGTAAAATTGTCTCATTATTGATATGTGATGTCACTATTCAATAATAAACCTACAAATGAATAAGATAAATTTCAATGGGTGGATATTAAATGATATGGCGGGGTAGTTACCATAATATATGAAATCCACCTGTTTATTTGTCATTTATTATTGGATGGTGTTATCACGAAATAATAATGACGTGATGTCATTATTATACCTAATATTTTTTCTTCAATGGACCTATTAACGCGAGCATGGAAAGAATCTCACATGACTCTAATTGACACAATTAATAAATAATACGTATAATAATTAGGTTGGATTATTGTTTGACACTTGTAACAAATTAAAAAAAATATAAATTCATGGGTATTGACACACATGATATGAATAACAATAATACTATTTAAAAAATAAAAACATAGACACAAATTGATTGACACCTTTAATCTTAGTATATTAAAGTACACGGTGCCCCTCAAATTTAATTCCTCTGCAATTATTTAACCTCGCCCCCCTCAAACTTCGCGAAGAAAACACACAGAAAAAAAAAAAAAGAAAAAATATTACTTTATCCATGTAATACAATAACAAATTCACGTAAAGAAGTAAAAAATCAATTTATCTATTTAATTATTTTTTATTAAATAGTGGCACCACTTGTTGACCTCTTTACTTCATTTCCTGTTGAATCATCTAAAATATATTCAAATGTTTCATTGTGTACAAGTAAATTTTAAACTTATCAATGGTGACTGATTCATCCAAAAAAGAATTGGAAAAAAAAATATTGGAGATGATTTGAATCCCGTGATGCCATGACATTACCGTCATGGGAGAAGTCATTGAGGACCTAGGAGCACAAGCCCACCTTGAAATTTTTTTCAAAAAATATTACTTATGTATATTTTCTAAATAATTGTAAATATATTTAAATGAGCACACTTTATCATTTTCTATCAATTAGTATTGTTTCATACCTAAATAACTTTAAACTTTGGAACACACTTTCTAAATACATTTAAATAAATTTTTGACATGTGAAACTCATTTTTTAAGTTATAGAATAAAATTTTAGGTTGCATAATTGAAAAAGTGATCAATAACTAATAATTTGATTGACTTTATAGAGAACGACAATAGTTATACAGTTAGTCTCATTTGTTGTAAAAGTTTATAATTAACCTCTTCTTATTTATTTATTTGTATATATTATATCGATATTTTTTTTTTTATTTTATGAATATTTAAGTATTAAATATATTATAGTAAATTTAAATATATTATTTTATTTTTATTAATTGAAAGAACAATTTAAAAATTTCTAAGTAAAGTGTCACTACACTAAGCATGAAATTTCTTTTTTACATCGGAAAAGAAATTTAAATGTGTTATTTTATTTTTATTAATTGAAAGAAAAATTTAAAAATTTCTAAGTAAAGTGTCACTAAGCAGGAAATCTCTCTCTCTCTCTCTCTTTATTTTTTTATTTTTTGGTACAACGGAAAAGTAACATGAAATTTCTCTGGCTTTGTCTGTTACATTAAAATATTCTCTCGCTGTAGAGAGTGGAGCAGTAGTCCATTATATATACTTCCGCATAGACACCGCAAAACCAGGATAGACCAGACTGGACATGGCAGACGAAGTCGAAGGCTTGAGGTTCGAGCAGAGGCATGGAAAGGCGAGGGTGAGGGTCGCTAGGGTTTGGAAAGACGAAAATGGTCGCCATTTCTTCGTCGAATGGAACGTCAGCATCAGCCTCCTCTCTGATTGCTTACCTGCCTATGTTCGCGGCGACAATTCCGATATCGTCGCCACCGATACCATGAAAAACACTGTAAAATTCTCTTCTTTTTTGTTATGAAATATGCAATTATATATGCCTACTTGCTCAGGTTCTCATATGATTTCATTTATATGTTGACGATCATATGTGAAATAGTTTTTCTATACCTTCACTTAACTTGGATGCAAATCTATATACAACTATAGGATTTTTGTGTGTTTGCTTATGTATATGTTATTTACCCCGACTTATAATCATATGTTCCTTCATAAGTGGTATGATTGGGTCAGGATACTCTTAGTTCAAATTTTGTCATTTTTGATTGATTTCAATCATTCATCCTTAAATTCACTGGATCAATGAGCTTAATGGGGGATGGTTGAACTTGACTAAAATTTACAAATTCTGGAACTGAGGGATGCAATTAAAAATGAAAGATAGAGTTTAAAGAGCCCAAATTGATGGCCAACTTCTCAAATTTGAAAGTTTGACTGCCAATGGTGCACGATCGAAAGATTGGAAACTAAAGTGCAAATTGATGCAAAGTTAAAGGGTGAAGAATGTAAATAGCCCATCGTCTTTATAAGGCAATTATATGATTAAAATAAATTTTTTAAGGTTCTATCAAACATTTTCTACTTTTGACTTTTGGTTTTATATAAAAAGTTGGAAAAGTTACTTAGATGGTACCTTAGATATTCATGCCAAAAAGATGTTTAAAATTACGCGAAAATGATAGTTTCAAGTACAATTAAGGTTGTGTATGTTTAAATTAGAAATCACATTGAGATGATATCTGAATCGTTACTACAAATCCTTTTCAACTCATATGAAAGTTTTATTCACCATTGAGAGTGGGGGCATGATCGGAAGTTGGGTTAGTACTCAAACTCTCCAAAACTTGACCTGATTGTCTTTCTTAAATTTGCCACTCATTTCCTTGTTTGAAGACATGGTCATCCATGACATGTAGTGTAATTAGTTAACAGTGATGGTGGTTGTGTTTGTTTGGCATAAGATGACACTTTGTCATGTATGTCGATGTAGGATTTTCAATTAGTTAGTACTAGATTAAAACTTTCCCGTTAGGCTTAAATCAGGTTGATCTTGGTTTGAGCTTTGGATAACCTACACTAGATCCAAACTTCAGGCCTCAAAGTTAACTTCGGGCATGGAGATGCTTGAGGAATGTCTAGCTTAACCTGCCTTGAAATTAAAATGCATGTCGTGTTTCCCCATTTCTACAGTACATAATTACCCACCAAGTTCAAAAAACAAGTTAAGTCATTAAGTAGGCTCTTTAACTTTTCCTTTTTGTTTTGGTCAACCAGAAGAATAGAACTACTAACCTCACTCTTGGATGTCATGTCATGTTTATAAATTCTTATGCTGAAAATTTTCAAATATCAATTGAAAAATAAATATAAAATTTAAAGCCTGTAATTCAATTTGAAGCTAAAAAAAAATGAAGACATTCTATTGTGATAAAATTTGGGTTCAAGTCTTACTGTTGGTCAATGACATTTATCTGTCTTCTAGAAGATCGGATTTTTTTATAGATGTTTCTTATATATGTTTTTGCTTATTCCACTGGGAAAGAAAGTTGATTTGGGGTTCAACTTAACCTTTGCCTAGCTCAACCCTGCCTAAAATGCAGTGGAACTTCTCGTTTTATTTTTTCGTCATATAACGAGGTAAGGTGCCGTAAGCTGTGATTAGGGTGATACCTACGCATTGGCCATCTTTTGGAGAGGAAATGCTTTGTAATAATTTTTAAGGCTTAGATTTTGTTTTGGTGCCATTTCCTCCTATTCCTTACTTCTTTCTACTTTACGTCTTCCTACTTGCCCAATGAGTGATGATGGCACACAATGGGTTGATTTTTAATTTTAAGAAAGTACTTGTTACATGAATAGAAACTGAAATGTACTTGTTAACAGCACCTAATATGGAGACCTTGACCATTCTATATGATCATCTTGTAACAAAAGTAAGTTAAACTTGAGCATTTTATCCAGCTCATCCATTATGCAAATATTCTGGGTAGTGGCTCATGCCAGGGCACGATATGTACCCAGTCTACTCCTTCCAATACAACTCAGTCAAAGCCCTTGATATAAATTTAGACCTTTAATGAGGATCTAATGCCAAGCCCATGCATGATACGATACTACCTTTCCATGAAATATCAAGGTCTAGTAAATGCATGTATAGTGCTATAAATGTTTCCTTACATAATGTAGCATCCCTTGATGCAATACATACTTCACAATACTACGGGAGTATGGAAAACGACATCAATGGTTGCTTTATGGTGCCTGGTTTTTGGGTTTTGTAACTTCTGGGACGAGGTTTGAAGCTCATTATTTTTAGATTAATTACACTACGAAATGAAATATAGTGCTTTGCAATTAGGAAAAAATTGTGTAGTAGTGATCTGTTTTGTAGAGGGAAATGTTCTATGCAAAAGACTGACGTCAAGTAGAAGAAAGCAAAATGGTTCTTTGAAACTCTAACAAGTGTACTATACTCAAAGAAGCAATCTAGTTCACTGAGAACATTTTATAGCATTCTGTATTGAAGGAGAAAGAAGCATTAAATTAGTTAATGTTGGCATGATCTGCAATATAAAATTTGGCATACCTGTCCAAGAAAATTGTATGACGTCGTTTTATCTCATGTCATTCTCATTTCCCTTGTATTCTCTATTAGAATCTAATGGCTCTTTGGGCTGGAAAACAGGTATATGTTAAAGCCAAGGAATGTTCGGAACAACTTTCCGTGGAGGACTTTGCTATTGGACTTGCCAAGCACTTTACATCCTTTTATCAGCAGGTAATTCTATCACAAATTGATTCAATACCGCTGAAGGTTCTAAATTTCGTTTCGAAACGTCTGAAATGTTTCTGAGACCAAAACGAATCAGTGATTGAATCGAAATTATAATACTTCGATGTGTTTCATAATGTTTCGAAGTATTTAGTAATGTTTCAATGTATTTTGTAGAATTGTTTTGGAATGATTCAATATATTTCAAGATATTTTGAACAGTGTTTTGGAAAAATAATTCTTAATTTTTTTTTTTCCATTATGTTTTCGAAACGGATTGAAACGTTTTCGAAATACGTTGAAACATTTCCTTTAGGTGATTGAAACAATGCACCGAAACAAAATTTTGATTATTGATACCGCCTCACAAGTCACAATAGATATTATTGTGACACATAATTTAGAGTAGAGGGTACTTCAGTTTCTGCATTGATCTCTCCAGCATCTATAGCATCGCTATATACACATTTTACTTGTGGATTTAAGTTTCCATACAGAGGCAGAATCAAATTTGAATAAGTTTAACCATTTTCTAAAAGAATTTGAGTAATTGTGGGTGATTCTGGCTCATATGACCAATTTCTCCCCACTGCAGCATACACTTGTAAACCCGAAACAAACCTAGGCTTTCCCGAGTTTTTTTAGAAGTCAAACGCTTGCCCATAATCTTTAATTGTTATCAAAAACTGAAAACTGTACCAGAAGTCCATATCATTGTTGTTCAAACAATGTTAATTTCCTATTTAAGGCTTAACATGATTGCCGCTGTCACATGTTGGACTTCTGTCTGGTATTCTATAAAGTTACTGAGCTTAAGATGGGCTGTTCAGGGCTCTAGTTCCAGTTCTTTAACTCTGTTCATACCTTGTTTAGGCCGAAACTTGTCAACAAATGATTTTTAGACTTGATTGGCTCGGCATCCAGCTTTTGACAGAAGCTTGTTCTTGTGTCTCATTAATGTTGAAAGGAGCTAAAATTAACTGTTAGCTAGCTGATCTAAACTGCTCACAAGAAGCTATCTTAATTGGCAACTCTAGTGATGCTTACATGAAGCCTGATTTTGAAAATCAGTGTTTTGATTCTTCTTTTTTTCGGGTGAGAGAGCTTTGACATGTGGAATTTGGGAATATTAAGGTTAGTATATTACTTAATTTTTTTTAGATTTGTTATTGTCTGTAGAAGTACATGGAAATATTAAAGAAAGGGGGTTGGGGGGAGACAATATTTGAATTACAAAAAAATTGTCAATAGCAATATAACCACTTGTGCAGGATTAAAATTCTTGTTGAAGTACTTTTCCAAGTTAGTTATGGCAACTGGTGCCATGGCCTCCTAATAAATGGGGGCCACTAAGGGGAGGTTTTCAGGGTTTGAATCGCATCATGGGTTGGGTGGATTAAGAAGTCCAATTGTCATCAATAGTTAGTTAAAAGAAGAAAAGGTAATTCTTGCATTAACAACTTAGACAAAAGTGCCCTTGTTCATTTGCCTGTTTGTTATGGACAAAACTGTGCTAAAACCTGGAGCTATAGTTTGAGGCACATGAGCAACCATGTAGAGGTGGTTTATTAGATACTAAGCAAGCAAAATTTTGGTGTCCTTAATAATGGCTCATATAGCTCATTACTTTTCTTTAGGTAACCACTGCTATCATCAAGATAGTGGAAAAGCCATGGGAGCGTGTATGTATAGACGGTCAACCACATGGGCATGGTTAGTATTTTTAATCACTTCTGTTATGGAAGGGAATCATCAAGATCCGAACTTTCTTGGGAAGAGCCGCTTGAATGTCTAACTTTCTATTCTCTTTTATCTTAACTCTCTATTCTCTTCCATCTTCCCCTACATAATTTCTTTGATGTCATAGATTTTTTTTTGAATCCACACTAATTTTCTTTTTCTTTATTGAAAGGTAACTACAATTACATGCTAGTCATTTATGGCTTCATGCTTTGGCTCCCAACTAAAACCTTTGCTGAAGCAGTGACCAAAGTATTCCTTAGCTTGCTGACTATATTTTCTGTTTTAGGTTTTAAACTGGGGTCTGAGAAGCATACGACAGAAGTTGCAGTAAAGAAATCGGGTGCTTTGCTGGTGTCATCTGGCATTGAAGGATTGTCATTGCTGAAGACAACCAAAGTAAGATAATCTCATTTTTAACATGACTAAGAGCTGCTACTCACCAAGTAGGTATCATATTTCTGTTTCTTCATTTATGGGCAGCGTAAGAGTCATGTGTATGCTTGAACTGTTGAATCGCAAGTTTTGAGAACGGCAATTGATTCAACATTGTTTAGTAGATTGTCTATTTTTAGCATAATGTAGAAGCAACCTCCTTTTGAGGGCCAAGCTCTTTCGAAAGTAGCTCCTGGTTTTTATGGCTTACATAACTAGTACATGTAGTAAGTGGCAGCTGTTTAGCGTAGAGAAATTGAAGATGTTGCAGTATCTAAAGTCCTCTCTCTCTCTCTCTCTCTCTCTCTGTACATATATATATATATATTATATGCACCACACAATGCACACTCTCTTCCCTTCCATCTTAATCTCCGTCTTTCTTCTGGTCTTGTTCTTTTTCAAATGAAGTCTATAAAAGACTAAAACAGTTGTGTTGCTGTACCTGTGGTTAGTCATGGAGATTACTTTCCTGTTCTCTCTTTTATTTTTCCGATTCTTTTTTGTTTTTTTTTTGGTTTTTCTTTTTTTTTTTTTTGGTGGAGGTTGTGGTGATTTATAATTTCACTATGATTGTAGAAGTCAATATGTCATTAGGTACCTACCAAAAAAAAGATGTGATTAGGCATTTCTATCAATGCTACTATAGTTACCAAAATATGAAATGTTTAGGTTGCATATGCATTTTATGCATCATTGTTGCTTGTTGGTATCTTATGATGGAGTTTACTTAATGGCAGTCAGGTTTTGAAGGATTCATAAGGGACAAAAACACTATTTTGCCTGAAACACGAGAGAGGATGTTGGCGACAGAGGTCTCTGCATCCTGGAGGTATATTATGCGCTTTGACGTTGAAAAGTATGTGCATCATAAAGGTATTTGAGTTTCTACTGGTTTCGAGATTATAAGGAGGTTTAGGGTTAGTCTTGGCATATTTATATTCTGGATTTTGAGGAATCTGGGGGCATGCTATGGGAGACATTAATGCTGATGCAGGTACCCGTTTGAATCCCTCTCGAGCATTCCAGCAAAACCACTTTACTTCACCGAGCGATATATAGATGTGAAAAAGGTTTTGATTGACACTTTCTTTGGTCCTCCAAAAGAGGGAGTGTACAGCGCATCTGTTCAAAGCACTCTTTATCACATGGCAAAGGCTGTTCTTGGCAGGTCCCTCTCTCTCTCTCTCTCTCTCTCTCTGTGGGCTCACATGCCCATGCGGCCACTGCAATACCCGTTTGCGTGCTCACTTCTCACACCACTACACCTAGACCATGCCACCTGTTTTGATTTTTTAATGTATCTGTTCTGGACTTTGACTCCTGAATGTCATGATTTCAGGTTTCCTGACATATCATCAATTCAACTGAAAATGCCAAATCTCCATTTCCTACCAGTTAATCTGTCGAGCAAAGATAATCCAGTTATTGTTAAGGTAGGATTATTCTTTTCTTATTTTAATCTGAGGCAACAAAACGAAACAGTCTAGTCGAAGGATAAGAAAGGAAAGGAGCAAAATCAGTTCTGTGTAAAATTTGGGCAGAACTTTTTAAAAGTATTGAAATCCTTAATTTAAACAACATGAAATGATATGTTGATTGTGCAGGGAACTTGATATTTTTACTTTCAAGTTGAATGGAGGCTTTTTTTTTTTTTTTTTTCTGGTGGGGGTTGGAAAATTGGTTGGTGAACTTTGTAATAGAAATTTCAACTGTTCAATACAGAAACTGAAACTGCCACAAAAGAGGATTGAAAAACTTGGTAGTTTCAATTTATGTTTTACTGCAATTACTATGAAACAAGTTGTTGATACCCATCTGGTGAATATTGCTGAATTACTTGTGCGGGGCAAGGGTTGGTTGTCTACTCTGACCATGTTATTTCTTAGAGAGATTTTGTTCCCTTTTTCGTTTGTTTTTCTTCCCATGCTGTTACCTAACCTAAAGGGCAGTCTAGTGCACGAGGCTCTAGACACACTGAGGTTTGGGGAGGTTGGTAAGCAGTCTTATCATTGTTTGGGGGCTGTGATCTCTTTAAAAAACTATTAGTTTTTATGTTTTAAGTCAGCTAACTTCTTTTGGACATGGAATTACTTCAGCTGATAGTTCTTTTCTGGTTAGACCAGAATATTGTTAGTTAAGAATATATAGAAAAGGTGATTCCCTTTCTCCCACCCGCATATATCAATACTATGGTGAAGGCCCTGTTATGCTTTGCTAAGCTATCATTACAGAATCAACTGTTCTTCATCGTTACAGTAATAGTGCTTGTGGAGAGAACCATTCATGTTTCTTCTATAGGCTGTCTGTGCGTAATTCTTTTGAAATATGGTTAGATGGGGGTATGGGCAGTGCAGTGTGGATCTAACTTGGGTGGGTCAGTTTTTATTGATCAAAGTGGTTACATTTAACATTCTACAAGTGATAATACTGTGACTCTTCACTGAGATTCTATGTGGCATATTTGTTTACATTTACCTTCACGTCTGAGCTTGAAATGATTACTTGATAGATGATGCCGCCTTTTGTGATTTTTGCAGTTTGAAGATGATGTATATCTTCCAACAGATGAACCACATGGATCCATTGAGGCAAGCCTGAGTCGTATATGGTCAAAGATGTAAAAAATGCAGCATTAGTTGGTGTCTATCATAAGCAGCTATACATACTTTTCTTCTGCCAAATCCTCAAAATAATCGACAGAGCAACATTGTCTTCTGTAACTTTATGTAAGGTGTAAGTGAATTTGGTGAATAAATTGTTGTACTTTATTGAAGTAGCCTGTTACTCGTTATGCTTCTGTGTTTTTGAGTCAATTCAGCTTGTCACCATTGCCAATAATCTAGCTGAATTTTTCTCAAGAACCTTCCTGTTTTCCCATGATCGCTGAATCTGTAGCCCCTGGGGCACTACCGGAGTGGATATTGATTGTAGTATATATATTGTGGTTGATGTGCATGCTTTGCACAAGACAACCGTTAGTATAAAGCCTGTTTGGTTGCGTAATTTTTATTTTTTAATTTTTTTTATAGAAAGATTCAGATACACAATATTAAAGATGCTTTGTTTGCCATGCCTTAATGAAAAATTTGAACCAAGTCTGGCCATGCTTTGATTCTAAATTGTTTACTAGCAGAGTTGTCCTGTTTCTCTACGAACAAAGAAAAATCTTGTGTGGATAGATAGAGGAACTTCAAACGAGATGGGGTGGGATGGTGTTAGAGTACATAATTTTACATGTTAGTTAGTGGGAATAGTGTAGAAATGTAATGGAGGATGAATGTTTTGTGGTTGGGAGTAGCCCCCCTAGAACCTTTTGTTATATTCGTTATCTATTACTTTCTCTTTTTTACTTTTTATCCGAAGGAGGGGGTGATTTATTAAAAAAAAAAAAATCTACTTTAACTGATATGCCGTTAGGCACAACTATATATACAATCACACGTGGGAACGGTGGATATTTAGCCAGAGCAGTAGATGCTGTAGTGAAGCTACTTGCAAAAGTGGGGGAATGTCACATTAAAATTACCTCCTGGGGAGGTTGTTTGATATCCAAAAATAGCTCAACAATTATCGGACAAGTGGGGAATGTTAGGAAAATTCAAAAAGATTGGGTAGAGCTAAATATAAGAGTGGCTAGGTAAGTGTCTACTAGTAGTAGTAGTTGTTATGAACACAATCCCCTTGAATTAGCCTGCACTTGGAAGAATAAGTCGGTCGGTTATATGATTAACAAGACTTTATTTTACCATGAAGAAACAAAGAAATTCAAACCAATATTTGTTGGTGTAGTAGTTTTGTGGTAAAGACTGTTGAATATGCCTCAAATCGCGTTATTGAGTCGTTTTTCTTAAGATAACATTTGCTCTTATCAATTCTAGTAAATCAGTGTGCACCAAGTTATATCGAATTTGTCTCAAGAATACAGTGAAGTCCAGAATCAAATATGGTGTTTGATTGTGTAATGCACAAACGAAGTCAAACTAGAATGCCTTCATATTCCTCTAATTTACCAAGACACTCGAACTCTATTTCTGTAGAAAAACATATTCTAGCAAGAAGAAATGAAAATAATAATAAATAGAAGAAGGTTAAGCTCTTGGGAGAGAGATATTGCAAGAAATTGAACGAGTAATATTGTATGTAATATGATCATGGATCACACTCAAATAATCAGACATGAAATCTACTATCCGATCGTATGTATATGTATAATCGATCGTTCAATTGAAAATAATTAAAAAATCAATGATCATGATCTAATCTCTCTTTATGACGATGCTTACGTGTCAAGTGCGCCTATAAAGCGCCACAATGCACTCTACTGCTCACACAACTGATGAGTAGACCATTCTAGTGTACACTCTCATGCATATTAGCATTCTTAACACTAAAGTAATACCATGTGATAGGTGTCTATTAATAAATGCATGCATTTTCTTCTCACTTTCTAATGTGAGATTCACTTTTAAGATTTTTCACAACTTTTCATTAAAATTATCATTACTCCATTGAAAAAACCCACTAAAATAATACCAACTGTTTATATTATTTGGAAAATTTTACAATAGTAGTAGCATCAGTTTAGTTTATTCTGGTCCAGATTATCCGACTTCTGATACTCTCCATAGCAAACTTAACCCCTTTCATTCTTAGAAGATTGTGAATAGAATGCTTTTTACAATATTCAGAACTGTAATGTGTAACCATAGAAACAAAACCTCATCACCTACGAACCACTGCCTGAAATCAACCCTTCCACCCCACCCCACCCCTTTTTCAGAATACCCTTTCATTTCTTAACCCAATTTAATATTCCAAACAGAGTCATATCTCTAAGTCGATAACTTACCCCCTTACCATGTCCTAAGGATGGCTCCATTTCTCGGATGGTGGGAAAAATGCAGAAGCTTGATCTTATATTTGACTTTAATTTAACACAAGAAAAACACACGATATGGATAGAAGATTGAGCAACATGGTTATCAAGAAAGCCTCGAGTTTTGTGAGAGAATAATGCAATTTCCATTCAAGAAAAGAGGCGTTGCTCAAAGAATGAAAAAAAAAAAGAAAAAAAGAAAAGAAAAAAAGAAGAAGAGTAGACCATTCAAAAAGAAAACATTGAGGGTTAGGGGAAAAAAAACATATGAAACAATGATATGTGACATAAAGTTTGAAAACAATGCCCTAAGGGGCTGTTTGGTTGGTTTGTTGGGAGGGATTTGGATTGACTTGTCCAAACCCTTTCAAACACAAACTCCTCTTTATAAAGATGAGATTTAATATTCAATTCGGTTTATACCCATGTTTGGTATGCGCACAAATATATCCCTATGATGATAATATATTTATATTTAAATGACTATTGTGCCCCTTAACCAATCTAATCTAAAGGATATATGAGATATATTGGGGTATAAATGTCATTTGCATGTTCAACCCTTTAACCCACCCCCCACCGGATTTCATGAAACCCATGAACTTGGGTTTAATTTTCGGGCCTAAAGCGGGCTAAGTTTCAAACTCTAGGCTAGCTATGTATTTGCCAAACATGACTTTGTTGAATTTTGTTCCCCAACCCATGTTCTAAAATACCCCCAAACCCACATACCAAACAGACCTTAAGGGGTTGTTTGGTAAGGGGGTATGGGAGGTTTGACAAGATGAGTTTGAAAAAAATAGTCAAAAGGATCCCCAAATCTCATGTTTGTATGAAAAATTCAGTCATTGATTTTCAAACCCAACCCGTAGCTTGTCCGAAGATTAAACTCATGATCCTAAGTTTTGTCAAACCTAGGGAGGGGGTGGGTTTGAGAAGATGGGTAAACATTTGAGGATCCAAAAGACAATTGCACTCCTTAACATGGGTATGAATTGAATTGATCAAGGGTAAAATAGTCATTTACAAGACAAATAGTTGTTAATAATTATGATATATCCATGAGTCCTACATGTGTATGTGTGTTGCAAACTAAACATGAGTATGAACCGGATTGAATGTTGAATCCCATCTTTGTAAAAAGAGGTTTGAGTTTGAAAGGGTTTGGGAAAACCAATCCAAACCCTTCCCCAAAATTCTTATTCGGTAAAGGGGTAAGGGGGGAGGGGGTTTGGCAATATGCGTTCGGGGAAAATAGTTCAAAGGACCCCCAAACTCCATATTTGGATTGAAAATTCAATTCTAGGTTCTTAAACACCGCCCGTTGTTGGCCCAAATATAAACTCATGATCATGAGTTTCGTCAAACCTAGGGGGATGGGTTTGAAAAGATGGGTTAAGGGGTTAAGGATGCAAAAGATAATTGTACCCCTTAATATGTGTATGAATTAGATTAATCAAGGATAAAATAATCATTTACAGGATAAATAATTGTTAATAATTATGATATATCCATGAGTCATATATGTGTATGTGTTGTATGCTAAACATGAGTGTGTACCAGATTCAATGTTGAATCTAATCTTTGTAAAGAAGCGTTTGAATTTGGAAGAATTTAGGAAAGCCAATCCAAACCTTCCCAAAAAATCTATCCAAACAAGGCCTGAGTGTTGTTCGCTATATTCTCTAGCTATTCTCAAGCAATTTTTTTGATTTATCCTTATCTTTTCTTCGTTACCCCATCTCGCAAGCCTAAGGTTTCGTCCCATTTTTAAATTCCTACATTGATCTTAGCGGCATTATGGTTTAGAAGTTAAAGTGAAAGAATAAAGATGAGAGTGTAGTAATATTCAAGCTTCCTAGTTTTATCATTCCTTTCATGAGAGTAATATTTTTCTTTCATGTGTTCGATTTTGATATCATTTGAGCTTGATAGGATGTAATCGATAAAAAATGTACTTATTATAGTACTTTGTTTTTTAGGAGATGAAAAATGGTTATTCATTGAGATATTAGTGATTCACGGTGAATTTCAAGGGTTCCAAGGTCACTCACGATGACCTTAGAGGTTTGGAGTTGAAGAAAAGAAAGTTTGGAGCTATTTTGAAACTTAAACACATTTTGGAAAGAATTTGACACTATTTTGGTATTTTTGGTCATTACTTTTTATCTAGATGTTTGATTGACATGATATGGTTGTATTCAGAACGCTCTTAGAATAGTTGTTCCAATCCGAATGCCTATCCAACACTGAGAGCTTATCCACTAAATCTACATAAGAATAGTCTAGTCATACTTGTGACATTGGAAAGAAGACTTCAATGTCTACAAAAGTATATTTCATGAAATTTTCATAAATCGACTTCTAACTGTGTCAAAATTGAACTCGAAGTTTGGGCAAAAGCTTACACATGTCCGGACGCACGAATAGTGCGTACAACTGCGCTTCAATTGCTTGAAACAAAAAGTTTTAGTGCGTCCGGGTTTGGAAGTCAAGATGACTTACAACTCGTATTTTTTAGCTCTCCATCTATAATTTAGTTTGTACAACTATATATATGCCCCAAACCCTTAAGGAAAAGGAAAAATACATTGTAAGTTAGATTTAGAGCCTCCAATCATTTTTCTTCTTCTTCTTTCTTTGTATTTATGTCTGTGCATATATTGTTAAATCTCCAACTAAAGTTAGGAGTGATTCTTTCAATAAAATACAATATTTATTTTTAATATGTTGCTTTTTTTTTTGAAAGCTTTGTTAAAAATAAATATTGTGTTTTATTGAAAGAATCACCCCTATCTTAGTTGGGGATTTAGGAATCTATGACAAGAACACAAAGAAAAAAGAAGAATAAGGAGGGTTGGAGGCTTTAAATCTAATTTACAATGTATGTTTCCCCTCCTTGTTAAGGGGTTGGAGCATATATATAGTTATACAAACCAAATTAGGGTTGGAGATGAGTTGTAAGTCATCTTGACTTCTGACACATGCTCGGACTCAAGAAACATGCTTCTGGACACATTATACTTTTTGTTTTAAGCGATTATGGTGCGTTCAACCGCACTATTCATGCGTCTAGATGCGAGTAGGTTTCTTCCCAAACTTCGACTCGATTTTGCATAGTTACATGCTGATTGTATTTTTATGTAATACAATTTTGTAGACCTTAAAGTCTTCTTTCCATTGCTGCAAGAATTAAGTCAATTAGACATCGAGATAAAAAGATAAGACTAAAATACCAAAGTAGTGTCAAATTCTTCCTTCCCCAATTTTCTCAAAAATGTGTTTTAGCTCCGGAATGCTCCAAACTTTTTTTCTTTAACTCCAAACCTCTAAGGTCATTTTGAGTGACCTTGGAACACTTGAGATTCACCTTGAATCACTAATATTTCAATGAGAAGCCTTTCTTCATCTTCTATAAAGCAAAGTATCGCAATAACTATGTTTTTTACCTATCACATCTAATCAAGCTCAAATGAGATCAAAACACCAAAACTCATTAAAAATAAAGCAATATGCTTGAAAGAAGTAAAATAATACTTATCTAAACCAATAGAATAATGGAATTTCCATCCATTATCAGGAGAATCTATATGTGCAATTGAAAAAATAGGTTCATTGAGACCATTGTGATTTTTCATAGTGAGCCTGGTGTTTGGTATGCTCTATTGTTTCAGAGCTTACAATCTCCACCAACTGATTATAGTTATTTTAAGTTTATGATTGGCCATGCCATGTTTGTGACTAATTGGGTGAACCTTGAACATGTAAGGAGGTGTAATAGAATGGATTATGGAGGTTCCAACTGAATTTCATGCATTTATAATCTTGCAAAATGGGAAAATCAATAAGCACCGAATTGAGCCAGCAACCACCTCACTGGGTAGAAAAATAGGAAAATTTATTAAACCTCTCGTGAACGCAAACAATGGCATAAATGAGCTAGCTATTGTAAGATTGTTCAACATGTTGATTTTGAAGTTCTTTGATCCACTCAAGTAAAAGCCATTAGACCTTGCTTCTATAGGGGTACTTGGTATTAGGCTCAACTTCATGGCATTTGAATTTGGAAAGTAGTTAGTTTTCTTAAGCATTTTCGGCTTGGTAGGAAGGGTTTGGGATGTGTCCTTGAAAACTTAGAAGAATTCCGAGGTTGAAGTGGTTTCTTTGTAATTGTTAACAAATCCAGACAATTCTGATAAAGGCCATGGTGACAACATTGTGGAGTTTGTGGAAGATTCTGATTTAGAGAGGTCATTTAATGCTTGACTTCCTATGTATGCGATTGATACTCACTTAGCTCAGGTAGATCTTCCGAAATAATATAAGATGGATGATTAATTTTTTCTGCCACCAAGGGGAGAAGGATGGGGTCAACTTCTCATGGAAGCCGTAGCAATGAAGCTACGTGTAAAGGAAGCCATGGAAGGATATGATAAGTAGGTTTTCTTATGAGATTGTTACATGAATTTTTATTGATAATATCCAACATTCCAACTAATGCTTGTCAAAATGGTTTAAGGCTTTGACTTATGTGGTAGGGTTTGAGATGTCACCTTCTATATCGCTTGTTTGGGTTGGCTTTAACACTGATTCAAGTCATACTCAAGCCCTAGTAACCCTTTTAAGGCTGCTAAAAGAGTTAGTTAAGAAGCTGATGCCAGTTTTCATTTAGACTGCCAGTGATTGTGAACATTTCTTGAGTACATTGGATTAAGATCTTGAGTTCTCTTTGTATAGAAATTGAAGATGTCATGCCTAGCCTAGTACTGTTGAGTTTTTTTCTACTATTGTATGGTAATTTTGAAACTTTATTTCCTGTATATCACATTTTTATATTACCATTTCAAATTAAGGTAATTTTCATAAGCGTGAGTGAACTCACGCATTTCAATTCGTGTTTGCAAAATATGAGCTTAATTAAAAAAACTTTACAAATGTGTTTTTAAATTGAAAAACATGACGGTATTATGGGAAAAAAAGTAAAAAAATTACAATAGTTTGATAATTGATTCCTACATTGTTTGTGTTACTTGAGCTTTATCTTTTTACTGATTGAATTGGAATCTCGAGCTTAATAGGGAATGTTCAAACTGATGAATGAGTTTGGTCTAGAAGATTGCCAGCTTTCATGGTTTGTATGATTATACCCAAAGCATTTATTTGGATTTGATTTTACCTGGTAAAGGATATAAATTTGATACGATATGATACGGATACGAAACATATAGATATGATCCGAAACGTATAGATATGATAAATCATCAAGAAGAAATGTAGATTGATGAACAACTGCATGTGGAAGTTGGTAAATTGAGCCCTTTCCGAAAGAAATGTAGATTGATGATCAATCATGCGGAGAATAACGTGGGACCGTTCATTGTTTCGAGTAAACTTTTGTGGGTTCATATTCTACTCTGTGAGAAGAATAACGTAGTATATTCACTTGCTCAAATCAGTAAGAAATGAATGAAAAAATAGACTCCCAAGTGACCCTCTTAAAATGTGAGAATAGAGGCTGTGCAATGTGGAATTTGATATCAATCCCACATTAGTTGAGGAAAAAGTTCTTGATAGACATATATAGGCCAAGTTTGCTCTATGGGATTAGGCCCCCAAGGGTACCACAATTTTATTAGTGGAGTGAGTGCCTGTATGCCTTTGGCTTTACCACGCCCCACCCCGCCTGCCCCGATCTGACAGGGCTCGGGCACGGGTACGAGTACGAGTGTGGTTAGACCAAGCCCTATATTTTTGAAAAAAATTTGTTTAATTGATTGGGCGAGAATTTCTGAACTAAAATTAAATTTTGGTACTTTTTCGTACTGGTACAGAGGGTATTTTCTTATCAATCCGAAATTTTGAGTTGTGTCTGTTCATAGCGAACAGTTACACAAATGATGTCTTATGTTTGTTACATTGTATCCGTTCAAATGGTGACTGTCCGGATCAGTCACCATTTTCTTTATAAATAGCTCAGTCACATAATCATTTTACATTCAATTCATTCATCAGTTCATGTCCAGAGTTAAGCTAGACATTAATGTATTGTATTTTGACATTAAGACAGTTTGTATTTGGAGAGTACACAACACAAGTTTGTGCTCTATGGGATTAGACCCCCAAGGGTACCACAATTTTATAAGCGGAGTGAGCGCTTACATGCCTTCGATTCTACCATGCCATGACCTGATTCGACTCGATCGAGCTTGGGCACGGGTACAGGTACAAGCACGAGTGTGGTTAGACCAAACATTATCTTTTTGAAGAAATTCGTTTAATTAATTGGGCGAGAATTTTAAATCAAAATTAAATTTTGGTGCTTGTTCGTACTGGTTTAGAGGGTATTTTCCTATTAGTCCAAAATTTTGAGTTGTGTCTGTTCATAACAAATAGTTACACAAGTGGTCTCTTATGTCTGCTGGGTTGTATCCGTTCAAATGGTGACTATCCGGATCAGTCACCATTCTCTCTATAAATAACTCAGTCACATAATCATTTTGCATTCAATTCATTCATCAGTTCATGTTCAGAGTTAAGCTAGACATTAGTGATTTGCATTTCGGCATTAAGACAGTCTACATTTGGAGAGTACACAACACAAGTTTGCTCTATGGGATTGGACTCCCAAGGGTACCACAATTTTATGAGCAGTGCGAGTGCCTACATGCCTTTGATTCTACCATGTCATGACCTAATCCGACCCGGTCGAGCTCAGGCACGGGTACGGGTACAGGTACAAGTGTGGTTAGACCAAGCCTTATCTTTTTGAAGAAATTCATTTAATTAATTGGGCGAGAATTTCTAAACTGAAATTAAATTTCGGTGCTTGTTCGTACTGGTTCAGAGGGTATTTTCCTATCAGTCCAAAATTTTGAGTTGTGTTTGTTTATAGAGAACAGTTACACAAGTGATGTCTTATGTTTGCTGGGTTACATCCGTTCAAATGGTGAATGTCTGGATCAGTCACCATTCTCTCTATAAATAACCCAGTCCACAATCATTTTACATTCAATTCATTCATCAGTTCATGTTCAGAGTTAAACCAGACATTAGTGCATTGCATTTCGAAATTAAAGCAATCTGCATTCGGAGAGTACACAACACAATTTGTGGTTCACTAGACGAATAGATTGAGTGCTACATCTACTCGTGTAAAGATCATTGTATCTTAGGAGGCAGATAATTGATATTTCATAGGCACCATGTATGGGGGCGAAATCTGTTTTAAGGACATAATATCAAACACTATCCTTGATCTACGTAAAATTCAATAACAATTCCTATTCTGCAATCGGGTTATTATTTATATTGGTTTGACAAACAGTTACATGTAACTGTTTCGTTAAGACTATTGTAACTGTTTAGTTTATTCTTCTGTAACTGTTTCAATTTTCTGTATAATTGTTTCACACTTAATTGTTACTGTTTTGTTATACATTACATGTTTCAAATCAAAATTTCAATAAGTAATTTTACTATATTTGGAATATCACCAACAACAATCTTATGACAGATATCCAAATTTGTATAAATGTTTATTATGCTTCTGGTACATGTTTTAATATTTTAAACTATTCTAAACTATTATAAATTGTTAAAATTTGTTATTTACAATCTGTAATATTTTTAAGAAACTTGGAAAATTTTGTGAAAAATTTCATGTTCTGTTTATGTGTTTAATTTAAACAATTATAACAAACTGCTACAGTTATACCAAACAGTGATTCTGTTCATGCGTATGATTTAAACAGTGACACCATACGTATGATTTAAACAGTGACACCATACAGTAACTTTGAAACAGTAACTTCGAACAGTGACACAAAACAATGACATTAAATAGTAACAAATTGTCTCTGTTTTAGCAACATGTTTTAAAAAGTGTTAGTGTTTTCCTAAATTTGAATATCTTGTAATATTTGTTTATTAGAAATGACTGCAAATGATAATAATGTTCCTTCTACTGTAAATCATATTGTGCCTATGATGCCTATTTCTGTACCTATTCATATGTCTCATGAATTTTTTTTTTTTCAAAAAATATCTCATGAAGAGAAGTTTGAAAGTTCAATGGGGACGATTTCAAGAGATGACAATAGAAAATATTGTTCTATCTCACTATGTTGAATCTTGCAAAGTTTTTCGTGAGGATGGTCGTGTTTGTAGTGAGAATGAGACCAACCGTCAGGTTATTGCTGCGGTGGATGCATGGAAGCACTCTAATTTTCTGTACAAAAATTATGTTCTCAATGAATTGGATAACACATATAATGTGCATAGTTCAATCAAGACGGCTAGAGAGCTGTGGGAATCATTGGATAAAAAATACAAGATTGAGGATGCCAAAATGAAGAAATTCGTTGTGGGCAGATTTATTGACTACAAAATGGTGAATTTCAAGACTATCATAAGTCATGTTCAAGATCTTTAAGTGATCCTATATGAGATTCATGCCAAAGGGATGATGCTTAGTGAATCTTTCTAAGTGGCTACAATGATTGAGAAATTATGCTAAATTGGAAGGGCTTCAAAAACTATTCAAAGTACAAATGCAAAGAAATAAAACTTGAAAACTTGATTGTGAAATTGAGGATTGAGGAAGACAATAGAGTCTCCAAAAAGAAAGTTGGTAATTATTTCATGGAGTAAAAAGCACATGTGATTTAAAAGGGACATTAAACCAACAAGGAAAGGACGTATGTTGGCCAACAAAGGGCCAAGAGTGGTGATTCCGAAAGGTTCAAAGGCAACTGCTTTGTGTACAATAAACCAAGACATCGTGCAAAAGATTGTCGAAGCTGTAAAACACAAGAGAACCACAAGAGGAAAGCTACCCAAACCAATATAATTGAGGTAGAAAAAATTTTTGAAAATGTTTATAACATAAGTTTTTCTGCTATAGTATCCGAAGTGAACTTGGTATTTTGCGGGGCCACTAGACACATATGTTCGAATAAAAAAATGTTCTTTTCGTATGAAACAATTAATGATGGAGAACATCTATTCACGAGAAATTTCTCTACTTCCAAAGTTGAAGGCAAAGGAAATGTTATATTGAAGATTACTTCTAGAAAAAAACTTACTCTTCATGATGTGTTACATACTCTAGAAATTCGAAAGAATCTTTGTCTAGATCGTTGTTAAGTAAGAAGGGTTTTAGGTTGATTTTTTGAGTCTAACAAATTTATACTCACAAAGAGTGAGATTTATATAGGCAAGGTATATATGAGCGATGGTCTATTTAGGATGAATGTAATGATAATTATATCTGATTTTTATAATAAGAACAAATCTTCTGCTTATATGTTTGAGTCTTCCAATGTATGACTGTAAACCCCCACATGTTTATCTTAATATAGCAATGTAATTATTTTTGAAATGCTAATATATGTGATAATGTAAGCATGAACTAGGTGGATTGTAAAAGTTGAAATAAAAATGTTAGGTGAGGTAATAGGGTATGAATTGGAAGTTAGGAAGTAGTCTGGAGTTCAAACACATTTTAGATAAAATTTGGGTAGTAAGGATTTTAGACACTGCTTAGTATTTGGACCATAACGTTTTACCTTTATGTTTGTTTGAACTGAATTTTTTACAGTAGACAGTAGACTTCTAGGGCTACATTAGTGTATTTCACAAAACTTTTTCACATTGACCTCTAAATAGGCCAAAACTTCACTAAAAGTTTCAGTAGAAATAGCAAGTACGTTCAAACGTGAAAGTACATTCGAACGACCTACGTTCGAATGTGAAAGTCCATTCGAATGACAGTGCGTTCCAGTACTTTGTCTCTGATGGAAAAACAAAAGTACTGGGAGCAAATGACGTTCGAACTCCAAATGGCGTTCGAACGTGAGTTACGAAATCTGGATTTTAGAATCGCACACAAGAGGCCACTTCTCACCCTATAAATACATAAGGACACCTCCATTAGCCCCATTTCAACATTTTTAACCCTAAAAAGTTTTAGAGAGGAAGAAAGAAGGAGAAAAACACAAGATGAAGGAGGATTTTCACATTTGAAGAGGATCAAAATCTCAAATTCTTCACACAAAACTAAAGAAAAAGGTAGGGATTTTCTTCCACTCTTGTTCATTGATGCTATGACTTATATATACATATGTTTTGACTCTTAATCATATATATTTGATATGGAATCCTTGTTTCTTGATGATTCTTGCAAACCTTACCATGTTTTGAAAGAATTTATGGTTTGATAACCATAGAAATTCATGTTCTTGATGTCAAAACCTAGTTTTGAGAAAAATAGATTTTTCTTCTTGATATTCTTTTGTTCTTGATTCAAAAACTCTAGTGCTTTGCTTGGAACAATAAAATCCTATCTTGAGATGATCTCTTGCTTATTTTCTTGAATTGTTATGTTGGAAAAATACTTATGAAATTGGGGGTTTTGAATTTACTTGTAATTTGAGAAAATGGTTGGTATTGCATCTCTTGTATGGTTTGTTGTGATGGACTTGAATTGCCTTCGAGAACTGCCGTAGAATGTTAGAGGTTAGTCTATTCCAGTGGGAGTGAGATGGTTGCCTAACACTTGTAGTGGATTGTTGTTTGTGAGAGCAACCATTATTATTCACATAAATTCTAGGTTGAGGGATGATATACTTTTCCTTGGAAGGATTCGTCAATGCAGTGGAAGACGATATACGCCATTCCTAAAGTAGTTTGTGTGGTTATGATGGGTGAACGAGGTAGAATCGTTATGTAGATTCATAAGAAGAAACCAACATACATGAGATTATGGGATGAAGCTATTTAATGATTAATTGATTTCTACAACTCTGATATGTTTATTCCTTTCATTTAACTTATTGCTATTGCGTTAACTTGAGATCAAATAAATTGTCACTGTTTTATTTCAAGTTATATATGATATTTTGGAAAGTGAGACCGAACTGTTTTATATGTTTTCTAAACCTTGTTCGAGTTTTGGAGGATGTTGCTACAGAGCTTAGTGCTCACCCCCTTCAAATACTCTTTATTCTCAGATGTCGGTTTAGATGAAGAGCTCAGAGTTAATGAGCATGTACCTTGGGAATTGCAATTAGATGGAAGCGAGGATCTTGAGGGGGATGTCTAGAGTTGGTTTCTTCATGTCTTAGACTAGGAGATGCATTTTGATACAATGAATAGATGTTATTTTGTTTATTCCGCTGCAAGATTAAGTTTGATTTTGAGATATAATTGCCATAGTTTGACATATTTTTTTTAGATGTAGATGTCATGGTTTGACATATTCTTTTGGATAATGTTATAGATTTTATGTACGATGAATGAAATTTGCCTTATTTATGGACTTTATTAGTTGCTCTCATGATGTGAATGGTTTTAAATAGTAATGTTGTCCAAGGTGAATTTTGGGGCATTACAAGATTTGGTATCAGAGTCTAGGAATTAGGTCTTACATGAGAGCTGTAGGTTATGGATTACCAGTAGAGAAGTAGGACTAGGTATAAGGAATTGTTTACTTAAAACTTATACAAGCCTTATTCTTTAGATTAAAGTGATAGTTAGGATGTCTTGTACATCAAGGAAACTAAATTGTGAATTGATGTGCAGGATGGATGGTGAACGTGGACGTGGACGTGGTCGTGGAGGTCAAGCAAACCCACCACCACCACCTCCTCCCAATGCCATGAATGACATTTATCAATGCCTAAGGGAGCTAACCACTTTGGTACAACACCAGAATGGAAAAAACAACCACAGCGGGGGGTGTCATCAATTAGCTCATGTACCGGGCAACGGGGATGAAAATCGAAGGATGGTAGTTCTTCGAGAATTTTTTCGGCAACACCCACCTACTTTTCAAGGAAGCTCTCACCCCTTGGATACGGATAAATGAATTCACCAGGTGAAGAAAATATGTGATGGCATGGGAGTAGCCGAGGACTTGCGGGTTGGCTTAGCAACATATCTGCTAGAGGGGGAGACAGATCATTGGTGAGATTCGGTGAAGAGAAGGAGGAATATGGATGCTCTTACTTGGGATGCGTTTGATCAGATCTTCCAAGACAAGTATTTTCCAAAATCGGTCAGGGACAAGATGAGTGCAAATTTTCTTGCTCTACGACAGGATAACATGACGGTGGTGGATTATGAGAGAAAGTTTGATGAGCTATCCCGTTATTCTACAGAGTTTATATCTACCAAGGCTAGGAGGGCCAAATGCTTTGAGCATGGCTTGAGGCCTGCCATCAGGGAGAAACTTGTGGCTCACAAGATCTAGGACTATGGGGATCTTGTTGACAGAGTTGCACTAGTGGAGAGAGACACGAAGGACAACCAGAGGTGATAGAACTTCACAAGGGGAGGTCCGAGACGGGTGCTAGCAGTAGTGGAATGCAAAAGGCGGCACCATACCATTGCCCAGACCAGGTGGTTGGATAGAGACTTCAGACAGTTCGAGGAGATGGGGCTACTCAGAATAGGGCAGACACTGACCCACGTCAATGCTTTGCATGTGGAGGGCTCGGGCACTTCAGAAATAATTACCCATCGCTTTCAACAAAGACCAATCAAGCAGCAGGATAAATAAATACAAACAAGCCACCACTACAGAAGCCACTACAATAGAGACCGTTAGGAGCTCTAGCCCTAGGTGGTGCCAATCAAGGAAGAGTGTTTGCTTTGACCTAACCGGTGGAAGATGTTTCTAATGTCGTTGTGGAAGGTATTGTTCTTCTCTATAATTCTTGGATCTGAATTTTATTTGATCCCGGTGCTACTTATTCATTCATACGCACTACATATGCTCTTAATTTGGGATTGAACTTTGAGAAACTAGAACATGCCTTGAGTATTGACATGCCTACGAAAAAACGGTTGGATACTAGAAGGGTGTGTAGAAGTTGTGTGCTTCGAATTGGGGAGCAAGAATTAGTTGTAGGTTTGGATGCATTAGACATGTAGGGGTATGACATAATATTTGGGATGAACTTGTTGTCCACTTTTCGTGCGATAATGGATTATTTTCGCAAGCGAATTTCATTTCAATTATCGGGAGGGGTAGTTTTCAGTTTTATGAATGATCGAAATTCTTCCCACCCATTTCCTACTACGGGTAGTAGATTCTTGAAAACTAAGGCGGGGAGCTATTTGAGTTTCTTAGCTAGTTTGATGGGAGATGATCGAGATATATCCCAATCGAGCGTAGAATTAATAGTATCGAATTTTTCTGATGTTTTCCTAGATGAACTACCCGGGTTACCCCAACAGAGAGAGATTGAGTTTAAGATTGATCTCTATCTGGGAACCAAACCTATATCTATTGTTCCATATCAGATGACACCTTTGGAGTTAAAGGAGCTAAGGAAGCAGTTAGACCATCTCTTGACTATTGGGTTTATCCGTTTAAGTACTTCACCTTGGGGAGCCTCGATCCTCTTTGTAAAGAAGCATGATGAAACACTTCGGTTATACACGGACTACCGAAGGTTGAATCAGGTGACAATAAAGAATAAATACTCATTACCATGAATTGATGATTTATTCGATTAGTTTAGGGGCTCTAAGTATTATTCCAAGATTGATCTTCGCACAGGGTACCATCAACTGCGGATCAAGGAAGATGATATTTCTAAGACAACTTTTCGTACCCGGTATGGTCATTTCGAATATATGATAATGTCGTTCGGACTAACTAATGCTCCTGCAGCCTTCATAGATTTGATGCACAGGGTATTCTGGTCGTATCTAGATCAATTTGTCATTGTGTTTATTGATGACATATTAATCTATTCACGGATACAAGGGGAACATAAAAACCATCTTTCGGTAGTGCTACAGACATTGAGAGAGCATAAATTATATGCTAAGATGAGTAAATGTGAATTTTGGATGAAGGAAGTGAAACTCCTTAGTCATGTAGTGTCCGAACAAGGGATAGCTGTTGACCCCGCAAAGATTGAAGCTGTGGTGAAATAGGAACCACCGAGGAATGTGACCAAAGTATATAGTTTTTTGGGATTAGTAGGCTACTACCGGAGGTTTGTGGAAGGATTCTCAAAGTTTGCAATGCCAATGACTCGCCTTACGAAGAAGGGGGAAAGATTCTTGTGGACTCAAGAGTGTGAGTTAGCCTTTCGCACCTTGAAGGAAAGGTTGACAATAACTCCGATCCTCATTATTCTGAATAGTGGGGAAGGATACGATATTTACATAGATGCTTCGTTATGAGGCTTGGGATGTGTGTTGATGCAAGGAGGTAAGGTAGTTACTTATGACTCAAGACAACTAAAGATCCATGAGCAGAATTATCCCACTCATGACTTGGAGTTTGCTGCTGTGTTTTTTGCACTTAAGTTGTGGAGGTGTTACCTGTATGGAGAAAAGTTTTAAGTGTTCTCAGATCATAAGAATCTCAAGTACATCTTCACACAGAAAGACTTGAATCTTCGGCAAAATGGGTGGATTGAGCATATAAAAGATTACGATTTCACACTCAACTACCATCCGAGGAAGGCTAATGCAGTCGCAGATGCACTAAGCAAAAAGTCTCGAGGTGAAATCAATGTTCTTGTTGTTCATAGGTGGAAAATGATTGATGCTTTGGAGGAGTTTGACCTATTGGTGAATAGACAGGAGGATAGATCATGTCTATTTAATCTTGTAGTTCAACCAATTATCCGACAAAGGATTATGGAGTTGCAACGATTAGATACTGAGTTGGGAGCTATCCAGGGTAGATTGGAGAGGAATGAGGTTATTGAGAATTGGTCTATACATAATGATGAGTTATAGTTTCGTGGAAGACTATCTGTACCAAACAATGACCAAGTAAGGGAAGAAGTGTTGGGTGAGTACCATCGTTTAAAATTTTCCATACATCTGGCTAATAGCAAGATGTATAGAGACATGAAGCGTCAATATTGGTGGAAAGGGATGAAACAAGACGTGGCTAAGTACGTTGCAAAGTGTGTGGTGTGTCAGTAGGTGAAGGTGGAGCATCTAAAGCCCGGAGGATTACTACACTATCCCAGAGTGACAGTGGGATCACATCACTATGGATTTCGTGTCTGGTTTTCCACGAATTTCATAAGGGCATAATACCGTATGGGTCATTGTTGATAGATTCACTAAGTCTGCACATTTCTTGAGTATGAAGACCACTGACTTCTTAGAGACCTTGAGCAAGCTTTATATCCGTGAGATTGTTAGATTAGATGGAGTTCCACTCTCTATCGTGTCGGATCATGATTCTTGGTTTGTGGCGCAATTCTGGCAAAGCCTACAACGAGCTATAGGGACAGAGTTACACTTTAGCACCACCTTTCATCCTCAAATAGATGGCCAATCTGAGAAAGTGATACAGATTTTGGAGGACATGTTACGTGTTTGTGTGTTGGACTTCAAGAAAAGTTGGAGTGATCATTTGTCGTTGGTCAAATTTGCATATAACAATAGTTTTCAATTTAGCATTGGCATGACACCTTATAAGGCATTGTATGGAAGACCATGTAGGTCCCCGACTTGTTGGTTAGAAGCTGGGGAGAGTAGCTTGTTTGGGCCAAAAATTATTCAGAAAACTACGGAGAAAATTCAACTCATCCTAGAGAGACTACGTACGGCACAAAGTAGACAAAAAAGCTATGCCGATAAAAGACGAAGACCATTGGAATTCCAAGAGGAGGACCATGTGTTCCTCAAGGTGTCACCCAAAAAGGGAGTGTTTAGATTTGGCAAGAAGGAAAAATTGGCTCCAAGGTATATTGGACCATTTGAAGTGATCAAAGTTGTGGGCAAAGTAGCGTATCAACTTCGGTTACCAGCTCAGTTGTCAGGGGTGCATGACGTATTCTATGTGTCAATGTTAAAAAGATGTCAATCGGATACAACGCATGTCATGGATTTGGAGGATATAGAAATTCTAGATGGAGCAACATATGAAGAACAACTGGTGGAGATTCTCGATACCAAAGAGAAGGTGCTTCGCAATAAGCCATCCAACTAGTGAGAGTCTTGTGGCAGCATCATGGGGCGGAGGAAGCTACTTGGGAACCAAAATTGGAGATGCGAGAGAAGTACCCTCATTTATTCTCTACTTAAGGTAAGTTTCGAGGACGAAACTTTCTTTAATGGGGGTGGATTGTAAACCCCCACATGTTTATCTTAATATAGCAATATAATTATTTTTGAAATGCTAATATATGTGATAATGTATGCATGAACTATGTGGATTGTAAAAGTAGAAATAAAAATATTAGGCGAGGTAATAGGATATGAATTGGAAGTTAGGAAGTAGTCCGGAGTTCGAACACATTTTAGATAAAATTTGGGTAGAAAAGATTTTAGACACTGCTTAGTATTTGGACCATAACCTTTTACCCTTATGTCTGTTTAAATTGCAAATTTTACAGTAGACAGTAGACTTCCAGGGCTACAAAAGTGTAGTTTACAAAATTTTTTCAAATTGACCTCTAAATAGGCCAAAATTTCACTGGAAGTTTCAGCAGAAACAGGAAGTATGTTCGAACGTGAAAGTCTGTTCAAACGACAGTGCGTCCCAGTACTTTGTCTCTGATGGAAAAACAAAAATACTAGGAGCAAGTGACGTTCAAACGCCAAATGACGTTTGAACGTGAGTTACAAAATCTGGGTTTTAGAATCGCGCACAAGAGGCCACTTCTCACTCTATATATACAAAAGGACACCTCTATTAGCCCCGTTTCAACATTTTTGACCCTACAAAGTCTTAGAAAGGAAGAAAGAAGAAGAAAAACACAAAATCAAGGAGAATATTCACATTGAAGAGGATCAAAATCTTAAATTCTTCACACAAAACTAAGGAAGAAGGTAGAAATTTTCTTCCACTCTTGTTCATTGATGCTAGGGCTTATATATACATATGTTTTGATTCTTAATTATATATATTTGTTATGGAATCCTTATTTCTTGATGATTATATACATATGTTTTTACTCTTAATCATATATATTTGTTATGGAATCCTTGTTTCTTGATGATTCTTGCAAACCTTATTATGTTTTGAAGGAATTTATGGTTTGATAACCATAGAAATTCATGTTCTTGATGTCAAAAACCTAGTTTTGAGAAAAATAGATTTTTCTTCTTGATATTCTTTTGTTCTTGATTCAAAAACTCTAGTGCTTTACTTGGAACAATAAAATCCTATCTTGGGATGATCTCTTGCTTATTTTCTTGAAATGTTATGTTGGAAAAATACTTATAAAATTGTGGGTTTTGAATTTACTTGTGATTTGAGAAAATGGTTGGTATTGCATCTCTTGTATGGTTTGTTGTGATGGACTTGAATTGCCTTCGAGAACTGCTGTAGAGTGTTAGAGGTTAGTCTATTCCAGTGGGGGTGAGATGGTTGCCTAACACTTGTAGTGGATTATTGTTTGTGAGGGCAACCACTATTGTTCATGTAAGTTCGAGGTTGAGGGATGATATACTTTTCCTTAGAAGGATTCGCCAATAGTGTGGGAGACGGAGTACGCCCTTCCTAAAGTGGTTTGTGTGGTTATGATGGGTGAACGAGATAGAATCGTTGTGTAGATTCATGGGAAACAACCAACATACATGAGAATATGGGATGACGCTATTGAATGATTAATTAATTTCTACAACTCTGACATGTTTATTCCTTTCATTTAACTTATTGCTATTGTGTTAACTTGAGATCGAATAAATTGTCACTGTTTTATTTCAAGTTATATATGATATTTTGGAAAGTGAGACTGAACTGTTTTATATGTTTTCTAAATCTCGTTTGAGTTTGGGAGGATGTTGCTATAGAGCTTAGTGCTCACCCCCAACAAATTTTTTTATTCTCAGATGTCTGTTTAGATGAAGAGCTCGAAGTTAATGAGCATGTACCTTGGGAAGCGCAATTGGATGGAAGCGTGGATCTCGAGGGGGATGTCTAGAGTTAATCTCTCCATGTCCTAGACTAGAAGATGCATTTTGATACAATGGATAGTTGTTATTTTGTTTATTCTGCTGCAAGATTAAGTTTGATTTTGAGATGTAATTGTCATAGTTTGACATATTCTTTTTGGATGTAGATGTCATGGTTTGACATATTTTTTTGGATAATGTTGTAGATATTATGTACGATGAATGAATTTGCCTTATTTATGGTCTTTATTAGTTTCTTTCATGATATGAATGATTTTGAATAGTAATGTCGTCCAAGGTGAATTTTGGGGCGTTACAATGACATAATAGATTAGGATATATTAATTTTGATACTTTGTGTAAATTAATAAATTTAGAATTGTTGCCTAAATTCAATATTGATGCAAATCATAAATGTGAGACATGTGTTGAATCAAAATTAACTAAAACATCATTTGATAATATTGAAAGAAGTACTGAACCTCTAGAGTTAATTCATAGTGATACATGTGATTTGAAATATGTTACGTTTATTGATGATTGCACACGATATTACTATGTATATTTGCTAAGGAGTTAAGATGAAGTATTAAAAAAATTTATGCATTATAAAAATGAGATTGAGAATCAACTTAGGAAAAATATTAAGGCAATAAGAAGTGATCGAGGTGGTGAACATGATGTGCCTTTCGGCATGTTCTGTCAAGAATATGGTATTATTCATCAAACTTTTGCGCCTTATACACCTCAGCAAAATGGGATTGCTGAACGTAAAAATAGAATATCATGTTGATTAGTTCGAGATTACCTTAGAACTTGTGGGGGGAAGCTTTGCTTTTAGGAAGCTATATTTTAAATAAATTACTCCATAAGAAGTTAGAGAAAACCCCATATAAATTAAGAAAAAGTCAAAGTCCTTCCTACAAATATTTAAAAGTGTGGGGGTGTTTGGCTAAGGTGATAATTCATATTCTCAAAAGAATTAAAATAGGATCTAAGACTATCGATTATACATTTATTGGTTATGCAATAAATAGTAATGCATATCTTTTTCTCGTATATAAATATGATATTTCTGATATACATGTCAATACAATTATTGAGTCAAGAAATACATTATTCCTCAAAATTTTATTTTCTATTAAAAATGCATGTGATGAGAGTTCTCTTAAAAGAACTCATGATACTGCGAGTAATATAGACCAGGAGTCTATAGATGGAAAAAATAAAGAGGCACTTAGACGCAATAAGAGGGCAAGGACTTCCAAGTCCTATGGTCCTGATTTTCTAACATATTTGTTAGAAAATGAGCCTTAAAGCTTCAATGAAGCGATGTTCACTCATGAAACACCTATGTGAAAGAAACTATAAATAGTAAAATTGAATCCATTATGCAAAATCACACCTGGGAGTTGGTAGATCTTTCTCCAGGGAGTAAATCATTGGGGTGTAAATGGATTTTCAGGAGAACAATGAAAATAGATGGATCAATTGATAAATAGAAGGCTAGACTTGTAACTAAAGGTTATAATCAAAAGGAAGGTCTTGATTACTTTGGTACATATTCTCCTGTCACGAGAATAATATCTATTCGTATGCTCATTGTTATTGCAGCATTACATAATCTTAAGATACACCAAATAGATGTGAAAACAGTTTTCCTAAGTTGTGAATTAAATGAGAAAATTTATATGGACCAATCCAAAGGGTTCGTTTCTCCGAGTCAAGAAAAGAAGGTACGTAGACTTGTTAAATCACTTTATAGTTTAAAGCAAACACCAAAATAATGACATGAGAAATTTGACAAGATAATGATGTCAAATGGTTTCACAACTAATGAGTGTGATAAATGTATCTACATCAAAGACACAAATAATGAATATGTCATTGTTTGCATATATGTGGATGATATGCTTATTTTAGGTAGTAATAATAATATTATTATAGCTACCAATAAAATGTTGTCTAGTAAGTTTGATATGTAGGATTTGAGTGTTGCAAGTGTTATACTAGGAATTAAAATTTCGAGAACATCTTGTGGACTTATATTATTTCAATCACATTATATTGAAAAAATGTGAAGACCCTGGTCCATTACCGGACCCCTGTCTTCCAAGAGCATTCCTCCCATTACCGGGATATCCCGCTCTCCACCAAAGGATTTCGGCTAACCTGCGGGGCAAACCCCCACAGTAGCCTTTACCTCTGTCCCACATCGGGGAAAGAGTCGTCTCCCCACCCCCATATAAGCCGAAGCACCATATGAGAGCAGTACCCAAGTACCACAGTGTGTTACTTGGGTACTGCTCTCATATGGTGCTTCGGCTTATATGGGGGTGGGGAGACGACTCCTTCCCCGATGTGGGACAGAGGTAAAGGCTACTGTGGGGGTTTGCCCCGCAGGTTAGCCGAAATCCTTTGGTGGAGAGCGGGATATCCCGGTAATGGGAGGAATGCTCTTGGAAGACAGGGGTCCGGTAATGGACCAGGGTCTTCACAAAAAATACTTGAGAAATTTGACAAAGATGAAAATAATATTGCTAGAACACCAGTTGATATAAATTTTTATTTGTCTTCAAATACTAGCCAAAGTATGTCACAATTGGAATGCTCTTGTGTCATTGACAATCTAATGTATGTCATGAACTGCACTAGACTGGATATAACATACTCAGTTAGTAAATTGAGTAGATATATAAGTAATCTAAGAATAGACCATTGGAAGACAATTATCAGGGTTCTTAGATACCTAAGATATACTCTGAATTTTGGATTGTATTATACAAGATATCCAACTGTACTTGAAGGGTATAGTGATACAAATTGGATATCTGATATAAAGGACACAAAATTCACAAGTGGTTATGTTTTTCCACTTTGTGGTGTAGTTGTATCTCAGAAATCCTCTAAACAAACGTGTATTGCACTACAAGAATTTAAGATTTTTGCATCATTTTTTTTTGCAACAGAATATTTACAGTGGCAAAAATATTTTTTTTTGCAATGATTCTTGATGTTGATGTTTAAAATAGTATATTTGCAATAGGAATTCGTTGCCGTGGCAAAAAGTAAAATTTTTTAAATTTTTTTCTCTTTTTGCATTGGTTTTTTTCCTATTGTAAATGCCTAAACCAAAATGATGTTTTATTAGTTCTAATTATCAAAATGACGTCGTTTAATACAACTGATTATTAAAAAGGGTAAATTACATCACCATTCCTTGAACTTTGTCACTAAAACACATTACATTGACATCCCCCAAAGTTTGTATGCTTGTAACATATAGATCCCTACCATTAAAAACCGTTTGAGACACTGTCAAACTTAGATTATGTTACCATATTTTAAGAATTTAATTCTCAAAATACCCTTATATAAATAATTAAAACCAACTCACATAATTTACTTAATTTTTTCAATAGTCGGCTATTACTAAGAGGGGGTGTCAATGTAATATGTCATACCTGAGGGGATCTGTGTCTTTTAGTGACAAAGTTCAAGGGGTGTAGATATAATTTACCTTATTACTTTCTTTTTTATTTAATTATCAGTCGCATGCCTCCTCTCTTTGCACAACTTTTCCTTTTTCTCCAACTATGTACGACTCTCCACTCTCTCTTGCTCCCTCTGGTTCTCTCTCTAAAATCGAGCAAGCCCAAGAACTGAGGTCAAAACAACCACTCCATTCCTTTTTCTCCAGCCATTGGGGACAACTTTTGACTCATGAATGGCGTCAAGTAGGAGGTTCTATCTTCCATTCGAATTATTTGGTAATTGACAATTTAGTATGTAGTATTTATTTTTTAACATACCTTGTATCTTATATAGTCGTGGACACCTTTTCTTTATTTGGTGGGGAGAGAAGATATCTATGGCTGAGATGTTTGGTACATTTGACTCCTTAATTGTTACAATTATCTGGTGACAAATTAAACAGGGTTTTTCATGGATTATATCTTCTCCAAAATGCTGGAATTGGAGTTTTCTAGCAAAACAAAAAAGCTAGAATTGGACATACATCTAAGCCAAAGTCATAATGGTCATGCAAATCTAAATTAAAGCTCATAGTAGTTGAGCTTAGAATTCAAATCTACTTGAATATTAATTCTTTTCAATTTTGTTAACTATAGTCTTTAGATCACTTATCATGGATTAAAATGGAATTTATCGTATTTTAATAGACCTCTTATCTTTACATAGCGTATAGGTACACACACGGACAAACTTATTAGTACTTGAGGTGATCTTAATCTATCAAACTTGGAGATTTTCACTAAATTACCATGATATGACAAGTTAATGCTTCATTATTGTGGTTTTTGATTAATTTTCTCTTTTACTATTGTTTATGTTTATGCGTAGTTTAAACCTACATTTGGTGATGTAAAAATGTGTTAGTTGAACATCCTTTCAATTTTTTTTTATTGAAATATTGTTTGCTAATACATTTTTATTTAAACACGTTTTGTTGTAAGTTTTTTATAAATTCATCTATTTTTTAGTCACATGTGCATCTTACTATCTTTAATTCTACTTCACTCCTAACATGAATATGTTAGTTATTGGGTGCTCATTAAATTTTAGTTTTTGTGATAACTAAGTCACCTTCATGTGGATGTATGAAACAATTGAGGATAATAGAAATATGGATAAGAGTTGGGTTGATTCAACAGAAAGGCTTTCAAGTGCATATTTTAGAGGGGCTGAGGAATTTCTCAAGTTTGCATACACTGATAGAGCAGAAGATACAACGATTTATTGTCCGTTCAGGTCATGTTTAAATCATAATTTTGTTAAATGAGAGGTTATGCGAGAACATCTTATTATGAATGGTTTTTCAAGGAAATACAAGAATTAGACTAAACATGGGAAAACCTATGTCTCGAGGTATGGTAACCAGGAAAATAAAACATTAGATGATTCAAATATTGGGGATGATATAATTGGAATGATACACGAGACTATTGGAGTTCAAAATATAGATGTCAGTGTTGAAAATCTTGAACTACCTACAAATGATCACCAACAGGGCACGAATGAACCCGCTGCATTGGCAATATGCTTGTTATTGATCCATTTTTCATGAAAACGGGCATACACTTACTCTTTGGTGATAGAAAAATGAAGAAAAATACGTGATCTCGAAACGATCCTTGACGAGAGAATTCAACTAAAAATTAAGATACTAACTAATGTAGTTTTGACATTGATATCTGTACTAACTAATGTAGTGTTACCTTTTTTTTTTTTTTGTAGACAAGTGTTGCTAGGGCGGAAAAGAGAAAGCATGCACTAGGTCTGAACAATACTAAGGTAAGTGCATGTGTATGGTAAACAGAGTGTATGACAATGTGTGATACATAGATTTACAATTGTAATTTTTTTTTCAATTGTATTTGTTTTGGCTTCTAAAAGTTGTTAACACCTGTGGTTGTAGGTTAATACAAAAGTAGACCTGGTTAGTTCTCATTCACCAAGGCAAATAGTGGCGAAGGGGATCCTTATTAGTGTGGACCCATCGAAAGAAATAGATATAATACCATTGAGACCTGATTTTTTGGACGTATATATTGAGGAAGCAATAGTGCCTAATACTTATTTGATAAGACATTTTCCTGGTGTAATTACTGTTTGGCAGGCAGTGGAAAAAAGTATTGCTTGACCATCTAGTGATGTATGTTTTATCTTAATTAATATGTATATAATTAGCCATCAAACATATTATTGATAATAATAACACAAATCGTATCTTTTGCAAGTGCTAACAAATGAGTAGATAACGCAGAAAGTAGATGATGCATGGGTAGAGATGTGACGCCCCTAAAATCAGGGGTCATTATTTAAACCGTTGACCACCCGTTAACCTGCAAAAATGCCCGTGAGTGCCACTTGATCCGGCATCACGCTAATGTTATTCCATTACCCGGAATTTTAACTCACACGTATTACCCATGTTCCTTTAATCATTTTATTTGACTGTGGCTCAAGGAACCACAATTCATGCCTCTTTATTGTCCAATTTCATCCTTTGTGCCAAAGGAATCAAAGGTCAAGAGCATAACACTTAATATTTTAAAATTTCAAGTTTTAGGAGACAGTACCGATACGGTTTGCCTTCTGGACAGACTGTTCCGGTACGGTTTGTCTTCTGAACAGACTGTACTGGTACACTGTACCGGTATGCTTTGTTCTCTGGGCCAGAATGTACCGGTACACTTTACCCAATTTTGCCTGTTTCGCCCAATTTCGATTTTCAATCCATTTCAAATCACTCCAACACCGTTTAAAACATGTATAATGATGTTTACCACATAAAACTTGATATCTACAAGTTCTATTACAACCCATTTATATGATTACATATTCAAAATGTAATTTAATAAAGGTTTTACAAAAATTTGTTTGCAAAAGCCACAACCAGGCTTTTCTTCATAGTTGCGGTCTCGAATGTGAGTCCTCCACCGGTACGAACCCCGCACCTGAAATGTGTTCCCGTACAGGGTGAACCACGCCCAGTAAAGTATTTCATACAAAAGTTACTCCCTCCCTAGATGCATGTGCAATGTTTATGTGCAACACTTAACCATCATTTCCTATTCCAACAAGAACATGTAATTCAATGTTGAAAAATCATAATGTCATGCCATGAAATGAGATGAGACTCACTCACGCATATTAACTTGAGCCCTCACCGACTCCCACCACACAATGCAATGCAAGTGTAAAACCTTTCTCATTGATGGAATACATCCAATGATCATCTTTGAAATACAATCCGTGTGTTTATAAAACCAATTCATCTTTTTTGAATGTTTTCCGTCAAATGAATTATTCATATAACAAAATCACATGTCTTTGTTAGGTAGTAGAGTTCTCAGAATCGCACCGTCGGTTCCACAAACCGTTACACTTTTCTAGAATTTCACCGTAGGCAAGTGTATGAACCAAGTTGTCGGGTTTTGCACCCGAGGGAGAGTCTAGCCCTGCTTGCTATACCCGACACAAGTTTTTCCTCATGCAACCATGCGACTTAGTAGAATATTCAATCCCGCTTTTCCGAGCCCACCCATCAACCACCAAGTATGATGATTGATCTAACCATGCACTCACACACCCATACTCATGGTCATGGATGTATTTTTCCTGTGCAATATGCAATGTAATGCACCATTGTAATGTCGATGTCATGACAATTTATATCATAAGCATATAATTATCATTCTCTATCACAATGTCAACATACCAATGAACGTATACCAACATTTATATCCAATTAATTTATAAGTATGCTACCACATAATTCATGTCAATAACACCCTTAAGTCACAAGGCACATTATAAACATATAACATGCCCACATAAAACCCAATTTCATGGAAATTTCACAAGCACTTCCATATAACCAAATCAAGCTAGAAATTTGGTCTAGGCCATTTATATACCCCATTTTCTAATTTCCATTACTATAGGTAAGTCATAAGTCATCCCATACATATACCCATTACTTATGAACGCCATAGGATAGAGATTAGTCCAAAGTAGGAGGAAATCCTACCTCTTAGAGCGTGATAGAAGTGGTAGAAGCCTCAAGACACCCTTCTAGCCCCAAAAATCTTGATTTCTCCAAAGTCCTTCTTTGGGTCTCCGGTGAAATTCCTCGTTCTTGGTACGTACACGTAGCCCTCTTTGCGTAGACCAACTTTAATTGTTGGTTCGATGAATTACGACCGCCAAAACTCCTTGGATCGTAAGAAAAAAGGTAGAATTTTTAATTTTTTTCTTCTCTCCCTTCTCTTTTCTTCCAACGTCTGATCTCAACTGACTAAGGGTGGAAAATATCTAATTTTTCAGATATTTAACCCCTATTTATACTTTTAATTGTGCGGTCCACATCGCCCCCGTACGTTTATCACTTTCGGATCCGTTTTTCGTCCCAAAACAATTCATTTCATCCTAGTTTAAGTTCAAATTAATTTTATTTGAATTTTTATTCAATTATAAGGAAATTTTATAATTTTCATTTTTGGGAACGTTCGTGCAGTCATTTGTCACCCAGTTGTCTTGTAAAATGTGCAAAATCTGATTATCTTGAAATTTAACAAAATTGACATGACAGCTCAATTCCGTGATACGAATCCAATGGTGAGGTCTGTTGCATCATTTGAGCTCTAGAAAAATGTGAATTTTAAACCCACATTATAAAGACAATTTACCATTTTGGCCTTTTTCTGAAAAGGTTTAAATTTTATCGGGTTTTATAAGAGAGTACACATTGTGTATGATTAAAGAGCAAATGATGCATTGAGTGACTAAAATTTTTTATTATGAATTGACACTTTCATTACTTAGTTTGAAATATTTTGTTTTTAAAATTTCAAATGCAATTTACTTATGCTGAATATATTTTTATTTTTAAATTTAGATGATTTTGTTTTGAGAGATGTGCGTTATTATTTTAATCAAATGATGTTATGAGTAATGTATTGGATATGTAAACAGGTGTAGAGAAACATGTGAAAAAGAGAATTAGGATTTAAAAAAAAAATTATTTATGAAAGTAAGTTGCTGACCCAAATAACGTCAAAAAAGTAGTATCATTTTTTTTTCGTTGGTCTACTGCCATGAAAAATAATATCTTTTGCGAAAGTTAAAAAATATCGTAAATAGGTTAGTTGAGACTATTCTGTACTGTGACTAATAATATCTTTTGCGACGAATTAAAACTGTTGTAAATGGGTTTGCTGCGACGATCCCCTACTGTGGCTAATAGTATCTTATGCGACAGTTTTTTAACCGTTGTGAATAGGGTTTATTACGACAGTCACCAATTGTGGCTAATAATACCTTTTGTGACAGATTTAAACCATCGCACATGAGTTTTTTGTAACAGAAAATAGCTGATGCAAATAAAAAATGTCAAATCGAAGATTCTTTTGCGATTTGCATCGGATTTTGCTAATGCAAAACTTTTGTGATAGTTAATTGCCGAAGCAAAATCTTTTGCATCGCCTATTACTCGTCACCCCCAATTTTTCAACTCAAAAGATCATGTTGCCGTCGCAAAAATTATTTGCAACGACAACGTAATCTTTTAAGTCGACAAATTGTTAATGCAAAAAAAACTTTTGTTGTAGTGTTGCTAGATCTACGATGAAATCTGAATTTATTGCTTTAGATCAAGTAGGAGAGGAAGCTGAATGGATTCGCCAATTTCTAGAGGATGTTTCAATATAACCTAAACATATGCCACCAATTTGTATACATTGCGATAGCCAATTTGTAATTGGTAGGGCACAGAGTGACATGTATAATGGTAAGTGTAGACATATACGTCGTAGACATAATACCGTCAAACAATTGCTCTCAAATGAGATTATTTTTATTGATTATATAAAGTCAAAGGATAATTTAGCGGATCCACTTACTAAAGATTTGACGAGAGAACAAGTAAATTGCACATCGAGGGGAATGAGACTAAAGCCTATGACACAAGAGTCACCTTAATGACAATCCAACCTAGTTGATTGGAGATCCCAAGATCTAGGTTCAAAGAGACAACTGAATTATGTGTGATTCAAAAGAAACACTAAAGAGATAATTTCTCATACCTATTCGTATGATAATCTAGTGCTGCTTGCAGAGTTTTTTAGGGTAAGTTATGTTTTTAATGACTTTTATATTTGGAAAAATCCAAGTGGGATATTGTAGGATATAGCCAATAGGAGTCACCTATATGGGTGTGAAGGGGCCGCTTCTGTGAGAATTTATAATAGTTGAATTCTCTAAAGCACTCTTGAAAACCAAGAGTTGTTTAGGGCCAAAATGAATATAATCATGAGAACCAATTGTGTTAGGAAAAAGACTGTAAATTCTATTCAATATGATTTATCAAACAACTGAATAGTTTAAGACATTACGTTCACTATTTGGCCGGTAAGTTCGATGGGCTATCATTAGGGAAGGTTCAAAACCAAAAACTACCTATTTCGATGCACAATATTTTCAAAGATGTACTCTCTATAGTGTATCCGTATTATCATTTGCATAATAACAACCAATTTTTCATTCATGTGGGAGATTGTTAGACCAAAATAATTTTTTAAGTGATAAAATTGATTTTTTGGTCGACTTTGAGCCTAAATTAAAGTGGCACCCGTTCGTTGTTTTGAGTAACTATTGTGGGTTCATATTCTACTCCATAAGAAGAATAACATAGTATATTCACTTGCTCAAATCGAGTAAGAAATGAGTGAGAAAATAGGCTTCAAAGTGGCCCTCTTGAAATGTGAAAATAGAGGTTGTGTAATGTGGTATTTGACACCAATTTCACATTGGTTGAGAAAGAAGTTCTAAGTGGACATATATAAGCCTAGTTTGCTCTATGGGATTGGGCTCCAAGGGGTATCACAATTTTATGAGCGAAGTGAGTACCTACATATCTTCGGTTCTATCACACACACGTGCGCATCGCTGGGCATGGGCTCAAGCACAGGTACGGGTGTGGTTAGACCGAGCCCTATCTTTTTGGAGAAAATTTGTTTAATTAATTGAGCGAGAATTTCTAAACCAAAATTAAATTTCGATACTTGTTCGGATTGGTTCTGAGGATATTTTCCAATTAGTCCAAAATTTTGAGTTGTGTTTGTTCATAGAGAACAGTTACACAAGTGGTGTCTTATGTCTGCTGGGTTGCATCCGTTCAAATAGTGACTGTCCGGATTAGTCATCATTCTCTCTATAAATAACTCAGTTACATAATTATTTTGCATTCAATTCATTCATTAGTTCATGTTCAGAGCTAAGCCAGATATTAGTGCATTGCATTTCGGCATTAAGACAATCTACATTTAGAGAGTACACAACACAATTTGTAGTTCGCTAGACGAGTAAATTGGAGTGCTACTTCTACTCGTGTAAAAATCATTTTATCTTTGGAGGCAGACACTTGATATTCCATAAGCACCATGTGTGGGGGCAAAATCTGTCTTAAGGACATAGTGTCAAACACTAATCTTGATCTACATAAAGTTCAATAATAGTTCCTGTTCTACAACCGGGTTAGTATTTATATTGGTTTGACAAACAGTTATATGTAACTGTTTCTTTAAGACTATTGTAACTGTTTCGTTTATTCTTCCCCAATTATTTTACTTTTCTGTATAACTGTTTCACATTTGGTTGTTACTGTTTTGTTATACATTACATGTTTCAAATAAAAAATTTCAATAAATGATTTTATTATCTTTGGAATATCACAAACAAATATAAATTTTTCATCCTTTACATAAACTGTTTGTATGCAAGAGAATTTCATTTCGAAACTGCAATTGAATTTACAAACGGTAAGTTTGAGCAGGTAATACAAATTAATTAATTGTTTTTGTCAAGCCATTCAAGAATGCCTTTCTCTGATTCAGAGAGCTGCTCTTTTTTCTGCCTCAAAGATCCTTCTAACAAACCGAAGTAATCCCTGTAGTTGCGCTTGTAGTAACTCTCTAGTCTCTGCAAAGGGCAGAACAGAAAAGAGGGAAAGAAGTGAGATAAACAGTACTTGACAAGTGTGTTTCAATACTTTTCCGTTTTGTACAAAATCCCAATGGATATGTTATCTCAGATGCAATGGATGCACTCCACAGAACACTGGTGTTTACCTCCTTATCATTCTTGGTCTTGCTTTCCTCTGATTTCTTCAGATATTCTGAGGAAACATTTCAGCGGGTAAGCTCTCGAAAGAAACAGTTGTGAAGTTGAGCAATGAGAGAAAAGTGTACATAAGCATCTTAGTGATCAAAATAAGCAACAAAAAGCTAATAATAGCCGTATTGGAAGAATAATCTCATCAATTTACACCTACTTTTTAGAAGCTCAGTCCTGGAGTCATTGACTTGGATGACTGCAATTGCAGTTGAAAGGAGAAGCCCTCTCCTTCCTCTCTCTGTACCTCTTGTTCTTATTCTTCCTTCTCTGTTATCTATTGCTTGTACTTTATAGGAAATGACGGTACTTGCCATAGCTGTTAAGGCCATGGGGATTATTGATTTATGTTGAACTCTCTCTCTCTCTCCCTCCCCACAACCACAAGTTTGTGATATTATAATGATGAGGACAATGGGTTCCCATGGTCGATATAGTTTTGTATTTCAAGTAAAAAGGATAGGTACCGTATTCAGTACCAGCTAAAATATACATTTTAAAAAAAAATATTACATAATCCAAATGAATATTATTATTTAGATGAGTGCGGGATGAATGAGCTCCACTGAAAAAATTGATGGGATCCACTCATTTAAGTGATAATATACATTTAAATTACAAATTTTTTAGTTTTATTTAAGTTTTATAGCATTACTCTTCTTAAAAAAGGTTAGTTATAAGTTGTTTAACGTCAAATTATCACGGAGAGAACTTAATTGGGTTAAATTACAAGTGGAAAAAAAAAGTTGGATCGATAACTAAACATTAAGATTGAGCTTAACACGGTTCCAAACATCCCTATTTCATTCTTACCTCACCAGTTATAATATCATCCTTATAACTTATAATACGGTGCCAAAAAATAATTCTTCACTGCCATCCATTGCATTGCTTAAATATTAAAATGACGCAATAACCCATGAGCATGTTTGGCTCCTCTGATTGTGTGGCTTATAGTACTTTTCTTTTATTTTTTTTTACATAAATGGATAAACAAATAAACTACTCTATATATCTATGAAGTATTATCTATTAGCACCACACAATTCTCTACGGAAAACTTATTGTACTTGTGTCAGATCCGAAGTTAAGATCCCGTTGTGTGTTCTATGCACTGAAGAGTAAATTTAGCCCATCGAATTGTCGTTGCTATAAAAATTCAAAATCAAGTACTGAACGAACAAATTTGGATTCTTACCTACTGTACCAACCACTCGGTGGTACTTCTAGAATTTTTCAACAGTTCCTAAAATCCTACCTTTAAAATGTGAAAAAGGATCCGAAGTCTATGACTGTGTCATGGGGCGTTCGTTTGGAAGACCACTGTACCATAAATTAAATTGTTCACATGAGTACAAATTGGGAAATTTAGGTCACTAAAAGCTAAGTTTTCTAACTTTATTTTCTCATTTCTTAGAATTTTAATTTATTTTAAAACATTCACTCTTATCAGATTGCACCAAATGGTCCAACTACCCCTCCACTACCTAATAACTACTCATTTGTTTGTTTTAAACCACTTTCTGTCATCTTAACTTCTTTATAATTCTATATCTAACTTTCTAACTTCTTAAATTGTAGGATGATTAACGATAGAAAGGAAGGGAGAGTGGGTGGAAGGGAATGTAGGGGTCCAACTTGGGCGGGTATACTTCTCTTCCCTCTTTCAGCCTCCCTCCCTCAATCATCACTCATCTGAGTCGTCTCAGACTCTCAGCTTTCCTCTCTTACTTGTCGCTTCTCCCTCTCTCATTCTCTCTTTCTCTCTTCATCTGCGTCTTACCCTTCATCTCAGATCACTTAAAAAAGATAAATCTACACTTGAAAAAATTAAATCTACACATAAAAAAATCAACATGAATTAAGTAACTCAAGTCCAACCCCATCTTTAATTCGAATTAAGTAACACAAATTTAACTTAAGCCCGCTTAATTTAAACTTGGGTAGTACTCGGGTTGAGGACCTCGACTTAAGGTAGGGTTAGAGTTGAATATTATATACTTAGAATTGAATTAGAATTGACCTCTCAATCTACTCAACCCATTTGAGTCACACCCCTAAGGGAAAGGGAAGTGGGTGAGATATGAATTTCGTGCATTGCACTCATAAGTTGATTTTTTTGCCTCTAATAAGCCAAGATGCCCCCATTTTAGTGACCAGAAATAAGACCAAAATCAATAAATGCTAATCCTTTGTTCACATGACATGCCAAACAGAGCGAGAAATGCTAAGAAATTTTCCAAAACTATTCATTGAAGTTTATTTTCCAAATCAATTTTCCAAACTAACTCTTAACTCTCCATCATCTATCCTGTTTTGACTTTCCTAAAAACCCTCAAATATCAAGATGGGTGAACGTTAATTTTCATACAATACGTTGTATTTATCATATAAAATGAATTAAAATGTGCTAAAATACATGCAAAACTATTCATTGAAGTTTATTAAACAAAACTTCCCCCTCAATTTTACCACTTAATTATCTGAGTACACCTAAATCAACCAATTCCTTACACAATCAACAATTTCAACCCAAAAAATCAAAGAATCCAACAATTTGCACTCAAGTCACACTTAATTTTACTAAAGAATATAGACATTAGCAGGTACAGTCTTGAAATTCGAAAACATGAAGGGGTCATGCTTCCAGTTGGCTTGAAGATGCTGTCATCCCTGCCTATAGTAGCAGGAATCTTGTGCATCTTTTCAATCCATGTATAATTTTTTCCCACTGATGAAAATATCAATAAGTTTAAACAAATCTAAGTCAACAAGACGAAAAAAAAAAAACACAAAATAATAATATTAAAAAAAATAGAATGTAGAACTCGATTCAAGGCACGCTATGGAAGGCGCTCACTTTAGAGTAGAATATCATCGTCATCTAGTTGCAAATAGCCACTAACGTCCTATTCCCAAGATACAACGAACAAAGCAAGAACTATTAGTGTGCACTCAAACAAAAAATCAGACGAACTTGAATAAAACTTTAGTTGCCTTCTTAAAATAAAAACTTCTTGGACACTCAAAAGACTCACAAGAGGAAATAAGTTCAAGAAAAGAATCTAATAAAGTGGAATACTAAAACCAAGTGAATGGAAGCCTTTTTATAGACAAAAATGACACATTATCCTAAAAGTCAGAAATATAAACATCACAACTGTTAATCTGTAAAAGTTGTGACTATTCATTAGGTTCTAACCATTTTTACCTAAAGTCATGATTACTCATGAAACTGTGACCATTCATGAACTAATGTTGTGACTACTCACTTCTAAAAAATATTACTCTTGGATTAAAAGTTGAGTTACTTAATTTAATTTTTATTATTATTTAAAATTTTAAAGCATGTTATAATACATAAAAATCAAGAGTTCATTTCCCCTCTCAATGTAATTTTCCACTCATGACACTCTTTAACTGTTCAAACTTTGGCTGGAAAGAAAGTGTCTAACATGATTATTAGGTACGCCTTGCTACCCTGTTAATGCATCCCTCCCACCTAAATCATTCTTCCTTTTGTATTGTGAAAACATTATATATTTGGGAATGTCAAAATGTCGAGGAAAGTTTATAACACCACCATAACAAGTAGTTTTTGCTTCATCATAGAAGTAAGTTAAGGAAAGAAATTCAGGAACAGTTTCCACAGAAAACTGAGTACATTGCTAGGTGGTAGTGGAATTTTCTAGCAAATTAAGGAGCATTAACACCCTCATTTGTTTACACCACTTCAAATATAACTCTGGGATGTCGAACACTATAGGGCCTCATCTTGACTCCTGTTCAGTTCCAAGGATCTCACCATCTGAGCTTAAAGGGGAAGTACTGCAAAAAATTATATCCAACTTAATAAAACAAACAAAAGAATATTATAGTTACCTAACTGTGGATTCATCATGTGAAATTCACCTTTTCAATGAGGGAGAGATAGTATGGTTTGACCTTTTCCACATCGATCCGAACTTTGCTCTTGCTGTAGAGGTCATATTTGCTACACATAGTTTGTAAAAGCACCAATTGTTTGTTAGTTAATGCAATTGAAACGTTCTAAAACAAGACAATGAACAAATCAAGTGAACACAAAGTGGGATCACACTTGAAAATGTGAAGCCATTTCAGATTCTCGACATCCTCCTCGTTCATCAGGTGTTTGTATGCTCCTGACGTATGCAATGCTACATCATGGTGGATGAGAATGTTCATTAGCAATAGATGAACTTGAGTATGGTTTATTTTGGCATTTATGTAGGAAATCAATACTTACGATAAAAGGAGTGGTATCGGATGATGAACAATGCAGCAGATGGTAAAGTAGTTTTATTTTCCTTAGCCACCTTCATGATTAAGACAGAATCACTAAATTATCTTTCCCAATTAGATTGTAGTGTTCATAGTAATACAAAAGAATTTAAGACTATTAAAGTATAGGAAATTTACATAATTTGCAGAAGATACATACCAAATACATGTAGTCATCGTGCCCCCAAGACATCATTACATTTTCGAGTCCACATCCTTCAGAGTAAACCCCATATTTGGTGTTGTAAGCAGGATTGTTGTAATCTGGATTGTCTGCAAAGTACTGCAATACAAGAAATTTGGAGAAATTTATGTCGGTCGTGTGGCCACAATTGTATCTTAGACTTACTGCAGATTGGTCGAAAGAAGGACCTTGTGATGAACAATTGAATCATCGAAAGCACAGCCAATAGGGAATGTGTCACCTGTGGCAAAATTGCTTTCACTGTATCAAAAAAATTCTAAATATGGTTGTTGCAAATCTTGCTGTTTTGACAGATTCCTTTACCGACAACAGCCCATTGAGGAAGTCCTCCAAAGCTAGGAAGAAGAAGAACTTTTCCAAGATCTGAAATCCAGGCAATGTTTGTGAATCACTTAAAAAACTAACAAAATTGCAATGGCCAGTTAAAGAAACAAATAAGCTCTAGCAGTAAGCACACTTCATGAGCAGAGTATAATATAATTGGAATTCTATGTAAACTATCATACACAGAAACAGACTAAAACAAACACACACACACACAAAACTTAATCTCCGTAATGCACAACTCTTGATATTAATTACAACATTTCAGTCTTGAAATGAAATGAAGTAATTTAGATCGGGTAATATACCATGAATAAGGCCTGTCAAGTGCAACCAATCTTCATCAGGATAGTCTTTCCTTATTGCTTCAGCTGTTTGCAGCAAGTGCTCAATCTGAGGTTCATCCAAGTCAGGATCACTATCATCCACAACATCATTCAGCAGTTCACAGCATTCCCATATGCTCATCTCCACTCTGTTCAATTTCCCATACTCCTCCATCATCCTCTTCACCTGCATTTTGCATCAAATATTTGTTCATAGAAAGGGTTCAAGTCATAGAAACAGTCAGTCTCCCCACTTGTGGGGTAATGCTGAGTACATCTCATCCTCCCTCGATTAAGGGGCTGGCTTAAGAATTTCCCTCTTACAAAATTGTGTTGGTTGATATGAATAGTAAAATAAAAGATTGCTTACAAAATCATATGTTTGGTTAATATGGCTCAACCGATAAAATTCCTCGACTGCCTTTTTCCTTTCACTTTCCGTGCCATAATCCCTATCGAGAATTTCCATATTAGATTTTTCTCATTGAGAACCAAAAGTTTGGACTTTAAAGCGGAAATCATATTAAAATTAACAGCAAGAAATCACCTAAATGAGTGGCCAAATGAATTGTTTTCAGGCATTGCAAATCCTGCATTTGGTTTGCCTCCAAATGCCACTTCATCAGACTCAAAAGATACCTTCTTGTCCTGTACCTCTACCTCTGATGATAATAACAATCATAAAGTAAAAAGGAAAGAAACAATAAAGAAAACAATGCAACAAAAACAAAACAGAGAGAATAATATACCAAGCTCAAGGTGATCAATGAGGATAGCCATCTTCGCAGCAAAGTTTCAATGCTGACAGTACAATCAGAGAGAGATTTGCTCCTGAATGAGTATGCCAGTGAGCCATTGGTAGAGATAGTATTTATAGCAAACTCAAAAAGTCCTTCCCGAAGATATGAAAAGTTTGGAGTCCTTAACTAAAAAACTTTTCTTAGTATGTTGAATCAGCTCTACGTGTATAACAACATCTAACCCAATAAAATTCATCTTTATATAGAAACTTCCATTCAAAATAATCTTAAGAGTTATGTATTAGTCTGTGCCAGAAAATGTGTTTATATTTAGTGGTGGTGAAAACCTACAAGCTGAGCTGTGGACTTGAATGTGGAATGGCCCTAATTAATCCAAAATTACCCATGTTAGAAGTGGCAATCCAATTGTCTTGTTTTGTGTTCATATTGTATTCGTGTTCGTATCAAATATTTGTCAACCCTAATTTAATTTATTAATACTAATCTATTCTATTTATTAATCGTGTCGTGTTCGAGTTGATCTTTAGTGTATCATAATTGACCCACCATCCCTAGGTCTCTAGGAAGCAAAAATCCACTTTAGCTTTACGGTATCACAATTGACCACATCCATACTGACAAATTTGGGAGTTGTATTTTTTTAAGAAATCGGTAATAGACATTATTAAGAATGTCTAATCAATTAGTTCATTAATTTTAGTAGGAATGCCTTATCCATAATTATATCACATGACTATATTTACATAAAATCAATCTTACCTCGTTGAAATCCGCCTTAATTATAGGATTCCAATTAAACTGAAATAAGTTAGGTGGTTGTGTACTGGGGTGTCCATGGGTCGGAAAGAGCTAGGCCCACGAATTTTTTTGGGCCGGGTCTGGGTAGTATAGGCTCAAACCCTTATCCAAGGAGTAGGCTACCCGTAGTCCAACTCGCGAGTCTACTGGGCGGGCTTTTTTATATATATCTTCATTTAAAAATAATAAAAATTTTTGTAACTTACTATTTGTGTAAATTATATTTTTGAATAAAAAATAGAGTCAAAATGAATAAAAATAAAATAATGAATAATTTTATTTTTAATTAGGGATGAACTATATTCAATAGAATGAATACATCTTAACTAGGTTGACTCCTACTCACGTATCTATCTGTTGCATTACTCTATCCTTTAAAACTTGTATGCTTAATACATGAAAAATAAAATAATATCTTATTTTTAGTATCTAAATTTTTAAAATTTCTAATTTCGACATTGAGAGACTTATTTCAAATTTAATGGTCTAAAAATATAATTTTTTTCTAAATGAAGGGTGGGCGGACTATGTGGGCGAGTTGGGCATGGCGGGCGGACTCTTGGGCCGAGCTTTGGACCGGATAATAGGTTTGGGGGCAAACACAAGCCCTCTTTTAAAGATATTGGACTCAGGCTCGGGTTGGCCAACTATCAGACCTATCAGATTTTGGATCTATTTTTTTCGAGCCGGTAACAGAACCCGTGAGTAACCAAGACCATGGACATCCCTAGTTGTGTATAAGACTCGGATACTCTCCAATACTATATTTATCCAATTATTTGAATTCTAGATCGTCTACAGTATATAAAAGAGGGACGTTGCCCATATACAGGGAGAGAATTTGCTATGGATATATTATACTTTGACCCTCTTAATTATGTCTTTATATCATATTACTTTTTTAATTTATCACATATTTTATATTGCACTTCAAATTGTGGGTATCGATGTCATCTTGCTCTTTATAATTGACGGGCTCGTTTGGTAAACGTATTATGAGGGGATTAAATATTAAATTGTACTATTTTTTATTTAATCGGGCCTAACACTTTGTTTGGTAAGCAAATTTTATACCGTATTAATTTCAAAAAACGTATATTGATCGTATACTTATCGTATATTTTTTATACGATAGCTCTGTATTATGTAGGTTTTTTAATACCACCAAGAGATGTGGTATTATAATTCAACTCAAACGTATTATTTTACACATTTACTATTATAACCCTTTAACTGATAAAATCAAGTTGTCATCAATGTAACAAATACTGATTGAGGATATTTTTGTTAATTCAATATTAATACGATAAAATAATTTTCTAACCAAACAACTAATTGGATTAAATAACTACTATCCAACACTTATATTGCGTATTACCAAATAATTGATAAAATTACGTATTATTCTAATACCCTATTTGATTTTGTTTTTTGTCATTCCGTATTGTATTAGACTGTATTACTATATTTAGTCGATCCATTTCTAATACGACAACCAAACGAGCCCGACGTGCATTACAAATTTGGGTGGAAAGTTGTGCCATTTTATTGCATGAACTATATGAATCATGTTATCTTAAAATCAAATAATACATTGATATTTTCCACGTAAAACATAACTGATTCAATTTCGGACAACGTTAAACATTTGATTCGGGCAGGAGAAAGGGGTACTACGTCTCCAGTCAGTAGATTCATTCAGCACAAATTCAAATTCTTTTGGATGACTCTTACCATGTTATGATAATCTTGTGGATAACTCTTAACATCTTATATCTATCTATCATATTAAGCCTAGCCTTAATATATGTTGCCATTGGATCACGTATATGAGATGGTGATTAAGCCTGATTTCTAGCCAAAAATGAAGGTGAGATTAAGCTTTATCCTACCAAAAAATGCTAATTCTAGAAGACAACTAATAATGCCATTTTCTTGAAAAATTTTATTATATTCAGCTTTATCCAAAAGAAGAAGTTTGAGTAGATTCGAATCATCTCACTCTCAATTTTTATCGATTTTGATTAAATTCAATGATTCATATCACCTCTCTGTTTCGAATTAATGTTGTAAATGAGTATCTTCAAGGATTTTCTAGCCTGATTACGAAGGAAAGTAGCATAACAAAGAAAACAGATGATTTACATATCTATATACAGATAGAGTAGCCTCTCCCAAGTGTCAGTAGGTTGAATTTTTATACCAGAAAAAAAATCTAATATAAAAGGTTTTATCCCAAGAATTATGCAAGCACACATAGAAAAGCAGAGGTCCTAAGCTTGGGCCAGGCTTTGGGCCTATGATTGAGCCCTTGGGCAAGCTTTTTTTTTTTTTTTATCTTTCGAAAGTCGGTACATCAAATTAAACTTATTAGTAAATAAGTTCATAGTGAAAAATATTTTGTAAAAAGATCCTCCAGTGATTTAGAAATACTTGAATACCCTTTTAATATATAGCAGTTGACTAAAATGATTTTGAAAAACCAAAACCAATAATAAATCCTCTCCATAAAATGATTTTCATCCGAAGATCTTAATTGGACTTTTATTCATTTTACAACTCCAAGACCTTGTGCCACTGTTTTGATAACATTTTAGCCATGAAAAATTTATCCGAATCCAATTTTAGGCCAACTTTAATTATTTTAATTACTAGATTCATATGGATAAAATTATTTGTTCATATGTCATGATTCAGAGTATTCTATACATAATGACGAGCCCAAGCATCTTGTGTATAGAAATTTATGTTTGATAAAATTATATTTATTTTAATTTTATGGTGACAAGTCAAAGCATCCCATAATTTTAAAATTTAAGAAAATTTATCAATAAAAAAATTTTGTGTTTATCCATGACATTGAACACTTGCACCATATTAAATAATGGTTTTACCCCAAAGGGAAGCTATAATATCATAAGTGATCGGTGGGGTGAAATAATGGTTTGAGGTATTGTGGCTAAGTTGAATTCTTGTTGCCCAAAGGTCTTGAATTATATTTTTCTATGATTCTTTATGCCGTTAGTTTCATCATTAGGTAAATCATTAAAATGTTGTATAAATTGATTTACCACTAAAATTGCTAATATGAGTTAGTAATTTGGATAAAGTTTAAGCGTGATTATTAGCATGCATATTAATTGTAAGCATGCAATGTTTTATTTTACAGTTTTACTTCCTAGTCTTTTGTCTCAATCTCCATCTTATATCCCTCTCCTTAATGGTTCAAATTTCTCAGAATGGAAAGATAGAATTATCTTTACTTTGGGGTGTATGGAGATTGACACGGCACTTCGTGAGGATAGGCCACCTATCCCTACGGAATTTAGTGTGCCTGAGGAGAAAAAGTTGCATGAGAAGTGGGAGAGGTCTATTCCGGACTCCAAAACTGCTAAAGAGTTCATAACTGTAGTTGAGGAGCAATTTGTGAGCTCTGAAAAGGCACTTGCAAGCATCTTAATTTCAAAGTTTGCTTCTTTGAAGTATAATGGTCACAGTGACATACGCGAGCACATTATGGAATTATGTGACATCTCTGCCCAACTCAAATCACTGGATGTTGACATGTCTGAGACATTTCTTGTCCACTTTGTCCTTGATACTCTACCTTCAGAGTATGCTCCATTTAAGATCTCTTACAACACATATAAGGAGAAATGGTCTATGAATCAACTTTTGACCATGTGTGATGAAGAACAGAGACTAAAGCAAGAGAGGCAAGAAAGTGTCAATTTGACCTATCATAAAGAGAAAGGACAGGTGGAAGTAGGTAGTAGCAGCTACCATGTTCCGATTAAGAAAAAGAACATGAAGGTGTCAGCCAAAATCGGCAGGCAAAAAGGACTTCAAATGTTTCTTCTGCAAGAAAAAGGGACATGCAAAGAAAGACTGCATCAAGTATAAGAAATGGCTCGAGAAGAAAGGTACATTTCTTTCTTTAGTGTGTTATGAATCAAATTTCATTAATGTACCTCATAACACATGGTAGATTGACTCTGGTACAACTGTCCACATATGTAATGCCATGCAGGAATTGCTGAACAAAAGGGCCCCAACGAAAAGTGAACGATGCATCATTATGGGAAATTAGATGCGGTCACGTGTGGAAGCTGTTGGGATGTTCAGACTTGTTCTAAAGACTGACCACATCATATATTTGCATGACACTTTCTATGTTCCAAGATTTTCTAGAAACCTTTTATCAGTATCTAGACTTGTTTCTTTTGGTGATCGTGTTATGTTTGGACCTTCGTCTGTTAGTTTTTATTTGAATGATGTTGTGGTTGGTGATGGTATTTTAGAGGATGGTTTATTTAAATTATATCTAGATACATCTTTTGCAACATCTTTGCTATCCCTGCATGATAAAGAACATTGTGGATTAAAACGTGGTATTTTGAATAAAAATTCTTCCACTTTATGGCACAAGAGATTAAGACACATCTCCATAAGGAGAATCAATGGATTGGTAAATGATGGAATCTTACCAAGTCTTGAATTCATAGATTTTGACACTTTTGTAGACTGTATTAAGGGTAAACAAACTAACAAGTTCAAGAAAGTGCCATAAAGAAGCTCGAATGTGTTGGATATCATACATACAGATATTTGTGGGTCATTCATGCCCCCATGTTTTATAGGCCATAAATATTTTATCACTTTTATAGATGATTTCTCACGATACAGTTGTTTGTACCTCTTGTTTTATAAGGACCGAGCCTTAGATGCTTTCAAGATTTTCAAAACAGAGGTAGAGCTACAACTTGACAAAAAGATCAAAATCGTGAGTATTATGGTAGGTACACTGAAATCGGACAACACTTAGGTCCATTTGCTCGATTCCTTCAAGAACAAGGTATAGTGGTACAATATACCATGCCAGACACTCTTGATCAAAATGGAGTAGCAGAAAGGAGAAATCGAACACTAATGAATATGGTTATGAGTATGATTAGTTATCCCACTCTCCCAGTCTCTTTTTGAGGTGATGCCTTAAAAACCGTTGTGTACATTCTAAATAGGGTTCCTACTAAGGTTGTTCCTAAAACACCTTTTGAGTTATGGACAGGTAGAAAACCAAGTTTAAGACATCTACACATCTGGGGTTGTCAAGCTGAGGCTCGGGTGTATAACCCTCAAGAAAAAAAGTTGGACCCTAGAACCATAAGTGGCTACTTTATTGGTTATCTAGAGAAGTCCAAGGGATACAGACTTTTGTCCTGGTCATTCTCTATGAATTGTAGAGACACGAAAATGCAAAATTTCTTGAAAATGACCAAATCAGTGGGAGTATACAACCTCAAAATATTATTTTTGAGGAACATCCAATTTCTATGCAAAGTTCAGATGAGTTGGTAATGATTCCTCATCCTATTATTTATAATAATTTGATGGAGGATGAGTCAACTATTACTGTACCATCTGTAACTGAACCCACTATTATTGAGAATCTTGCTTCACCTTCACGCGTAGCGGGGCAAGAAGAAACTTTAAGGAGGTCATCAAAGGTAAAGAAATCTGCAATTCCATCAGATTATATTGTGTACCTTCAAGAGTCCGATTTTTATATTGGAAAGTGTGATGATCCAACTACTTTCTCACAAGTCATGAATATTTTGAATTCCTCCAACTGGTATGATGCCATGAAAGAAGAGTTGAACTCAATGGATAAAAATAATGTTTGGAATTTAGTTGAACTACCTCCTGGTGCCACTGTAGTCAGCTGTAAATGGGTCTATAAGACCAAAAGAGACTGTAAAGGAAAGGTAGAACGACACAAGGCTAGACTTGTTGACAAGGGGTTCACTAAAAAAAAAGGTATTGATTACAATGAGACTTTCTCACCTGTTTCAAAGAAAGACTATTTGAGAATAATTATGGCAATGGTGGCTCATTTTGATTTGGAGCTTCACTAGATGGATGTGAGAACAACTTTTCTCAATGGAGATCTGGAAGAAGAGGTGTACATGAAACAGCCTGAGAGTTTTGTTTCAGAGGGACAAAGTAATATGGTTTGCAAGCTAAATAAGTCTATATATGGACTTAAGCAGTCTTCCTGTCAATGATATCTTAAGTTCAACGATGTGATTTCTTCATTTGGTTTCGTAGAAAATGTCGTTGATCGTTGTATATACCTTAAGATCAGTGAGAGTCGATTCATTTTTCTAGTCCTATATGTAGACGATATTTTGCTCGCTAGTAGTGATTTGACATTGCTTATTGAGACTAAGTATTTTCTCTCCAGTCATTTTGAAATGAAGGATATGGGTGACGCCTCATATGTCATAGGCATAGAGGTTCACAGGAATAGATCTAGAAGAAAACTTTATCTATCTCAAAGGACCTACATTAAGAAAATGTTGGAGAGGTATGGTATGGAAAACTCCAAACCAAGCCCTGCACCTATGTCTAAAGGTGACAGGATTAAGTAAGTCTCAATCTCCGAGAAATAAGCTTGAAAGGGAGCAAATGAGAGCATATCCTTACGCATCATTGGTTGGGACTTTAAAGTATGCCCAAATTTGCACCAGACCCGACATTGCATTTGTAGTTGGTGTATTGGGCAGATTTCAGAGTGACCCAGGTTTGGATCACTGGAGAGCTGCAAAGAAGGTGCTTATATATCTGCAAGGAACACAAGATTATATGCTTACATATAGCAGATCTGATTCTCTAGAGGTTGTCGGATATACTGATTTCGATTTTGTAGGATGCCCAGATAGCAAGCGATCAACATCAGGATATATATTTTTGCTTGCTAATGGTGTTGTCTCTTGGAGAAGTACTAAATAGAAATTGACTGCAGCTTCTACTATGGAGGCTGAGTTAGTTGTATGCTATGAGGCAATTACACAGGCAAATTAGTTGAGGAATTTTATCATTGGGCTTAAGGTTGTTGATTCTATTTCGAGGCCTATAAGGATGTTTTGTGATAATGCGGGGGCAGTTTCCTCAATAAACAATGGCAAGGTATCTAATGGTAACAAGCACATGGATATTAAATACCTTGTCGTAAAGGAGAAGTGTGATGAAAATAAGAGGTCCGTTAAGTACATTAGCACTATGCTTATGGCGGCATACCCTATGGCCAAAGCTATAGCTCTAGGATTGTAAAAAGATCATGCGGATCATATGGGTCTAGTAAACAATTTTATTGCTTGATGTACTATATGTGCACATTTGGAGACACTATCAGTTTATTGTATCACATTATTATGTTATTCTGCTTATTATATTTTTGTGGTATGAATATGTTCTTAGCAGAAAATTTTGACCAACAAATGAATTTTATGGGAAATCCATTCCTAAAGAAAATTAGCCTAAAGTCTTGTTTATGAGGGTTTAGTGATATTGTGATCATGGAAGGATGTATGCTATTTACTGGTGTATATTCGCCATAATTCATATTACTAGGCTCAAGTAATCAAGAATAAAGTTAAACTCACTTATGTTGGGATAATTTGATAAAGAGCGCGTATAATTTTACCGAACCCAAGTATTTGTTTATTTTCAAAATATAAGTATTACTATTATTATTATTTTCTTTCAATTTCCTTGTCAATTTGGTCCAAGTGGGAGAATGTTGGAACCTATTTAATGGGACCCACATGTGGACCTTAATTAACAAGGTACAGAATTGGATTTTGGAATAAGGATATCCTAATTAAATTACCTAACACATTTTGGTTAGGTTAGTGGGTAGTTTCCTTGTAAAAGTGGAGTTCTAGGTACAAGGAAACATGTTTTTAAAAAATAGTCAATTTCCTAGAAGTTACCTTGATGGGAGAGAACAATTACTGATTATTTTAACGTGAGACAATTAGTTACTAGTGAGGGGGATATAATTTACTTGAGAGACCCTATCTCTTATTCACGCTTATAGTATCTCTCACTCTCTGAAAAAATCTATTTGCAATCTACTTGGGAATCAAGTTCATGATTATATTCGGTATTCTTGGTATTCTTCTCATGGAGATTTCTGCATCAAGAATCATTGTTATGGATCCCGTGAGTCAATGTTAATTTTCTATTCGATCTGTTTAAGACCATTAGGTCTAACAATGTCACCATCTAATAATAAACCTACAAATGAATATGTAAGTTCAAAACCTAATCAAAGTTATCCAGGACCACCCATGACCCAACTCATAACATTGTTCAGGTAAAATCCTATAAACATAAAATTAGATTCATACTAATAGGACCTGTGCAATGCACGGCCAAATTATTAAAAATATTATATAGAATGAATATAACTTTTATAAACTCAAGTTCTTACCTTATGAATCTTGAAGTTTGAGACTTGAAGGACAAACATAAAATTTTACATTTGCAATATCTTGTTCCGATTTGTACAACAACCACAACTACAACCAAAAATAGTTCGCTGATTGCAGTAACTATAATACACGATCTTTTTAGCTTGTGATGGTTAGTTGCATACAAACAAACCAAATCAGCGATTAATATAACTTAAATCAACAATATATTTTGGAAAGTCATTTGCAAATAGGTTATCTTACTATTGTGTCAATGAGAAAAAAATCAACGTGGAATCCTCCATTGTCGTTTCCACTACTATGAATTTTAGTTTATTTGGTTCTTGCTAGAACAATCGCAATTGCAAGTCTAGCATATACCAAAATTTTGGTTCGTCTGTGCAGATCATCTGAATAAATTTCAAGATGTAGTACATTGTCACTATTAGAAATAGAAACATATTACATCATACAAACCTAGTTAGATAAATTGTCTCCATGGCACAAAACAATTTTTATTGTGAACTTAACAAAGACATCAACCAGTTAGCTAAATTTTATAGGAAAGATATAATAAATTGTGAGCTTACAGCAGATTGAGGTCAAAGAAAGAGTTGGAAGTTTCAAAGTTTCGATCCTTAAGATTTTGTAGCATCCTTACAAAAATGGGTGCCTTCAATATTTTAGCATAAACATAATGGTCTCGAATAAATCATACCATATCCCATATTCTTTTAGACGCCATAATCAAGTGCACGAATAATAGAGCATTGAGTCATCTAATAATAAAGGGAATTGTCCAACATATTTGATATTTTTTGACACCTGCAATTTGATTGTTGATCGCTAAAATTGAACCTATCTAGTATAGACAATAAGTTAGAAAGTAGAGCTACCATTTTGTTAAAGATGCTTCTTGATGATGCACAAAACGAGTTTATGCAAAATCAACAGTCAAGTATGTAAAATAGAATAATTAATGAGGTAATCAATAAGTAGTAAATAATAAAAGGCAAATACTAGGTCAACACATAAATATATAGTGACTCGATCAGGGGGACCTATTCCACTCCGAAAGTGGCAACGGTGGCTAGAGAACCTTTATTAATAAAATAAAGTAAGAGAGAGAGCTTCGGGAGAGGTATGATAGTTAGGAGAGAGAAATAGCTATGTGAGAGGTGTGTAGAAAGATACAAAGAGATGTCCTTTTATGTAGAGAGAACTTATAATTTATAAGCATAGAGCCTTAGTTGAGGCAGTGACGTGATGGTAAAGACACTAGTTCTTGGGGAGGATAGTCACAAAAGTAAGTACAATTAAAGATATCCTAAATTTTCGAGAGTGACTATTCCGATGATTATTCTCCACGTGCTCTAATCTTTTTGGATTTCTTAGACCTTGGACTGGATCAAATTCATGAACTAGGCTTGACCTACTATGTGGTTGATATGGGCTCAATTAATTGGTTAAGCCCAACCCATTAGGAATTGGGTTCGTCATTTGCCCCATGCCCAAGCCCTTGCCATGGTAAGAGATTGTGGGCATGAGTAAGCTTTCCCATTCAGGCAAATTAGGTTTCTTCTTCCCCACGACTTATTTCCCTTATCCCTCTACACTTTTGAAATTCCTTCTGTTCCTCGATGATATCATGGTTGGAAAGCTATTGCTCTAATCATCATCCCTTCGTCGAGTTTCCTATAGAATTTGATAGCAAAAAACCCCTGTTCATTGTTGTAAGGCTTTAACAGAGCTCCCACCATATCTCTGGGTTAACAGATACCCCTCCTTATTCCATAATCCATTAGGTGAAATACAGATTCAATCGATGAAAAGAGTCTCAAAATCAAAGGAACTCAGGGAGACTCCTACTAAATCTGTCATGGGCTCCCCCAATATCCCAAGGAGTAGTGGAACAACCACCGGAGGCTCAGGAGGGACCGACGTCGAAGCCAACAATGGAGGAGACAAAGACGACAAGGGGGTCAAGTGCACATGTGGCATCGGAGGCGTCGTGGGCGACACTAAAGGCTTAGAAGGCTCCATCCTCGCAAAGGGTGAGATTTGGGCAATGTGGGCGACGCCTTGGGCAATGTGGGCGACGCCTTGAACTGAGCAAGCAACGTCCTGGGTCTCACTCCTAGTAGCAATAGATCTCATGGAGTCCTAGGCAGGGCCGATGGAAGAGGCGCAATGACGCTTAGAAAGGGCAAATCCAGGTCAGCGACGCCAGGCTCAGGCGATGCTTGCAACACTAGGGACCTCCTCCGTTGTGGTGATGGCACCTCGGTTGGCGTGGAAGGGGTGCAATGATGGAGAAAAGGGTCTCCTAAGCAAAGGTCAAAGAGAGGGAAGGAAAGAGGGCGACGCTGGGCAAAGCGATGCCAGCTAGGCGCTAGGCGGTGAGCGTGAGCTAGATTAGGCAGGGCCGGTGTGCTGGACAACGTCTGTGGAGGCTCAGGCACGTCGGGAAACATCGGAAAGCATGCAAGTAAGTTTAGTGGCGTCTTTAAATGCTTGGATAACGGAGGGAAGCGGCCAGACAGTGACTCTAAAAGCATGGGTGACAGAGCCTAATTAGGTGAGGTGATTCTGCCTTTGCTTTTTGACGCTTCAGTGGCTCTTATGTTCACCCATATTTAAAATCTCCTTGTTATTGGATCTATTTTTTGGGTAGGCGCCCATTCAAAAAAAGGTGTGACAAAGCATGGATCACAGAATCCCAAGCGAGACAGGGGAGCCACTAAGGGAGATGGTTCGAAGGTAACTTCTATTTTTAGCTCCATTGACTGTGACGATGATGTCACCAGCATTGTGTCTTCCTACCATATTCCTCCTATTGTCTTATGTCGTTAAGCCGAAAGGGATGAGCCGGTGTGTCATGACTCATTGCGGAGAGATCGTCCTTTACGAGGACGTCCTAGAAGCGGGGTTGAGGTTTTTGATACCCAGAACCAACGGTCGAATTCTGGGACACTTATCACTAGCTCTATGGAGGTTGACTCCCAACGGCTGGAGGGTGATCCTTGCATTCTTCTCACTATAGTGATTAGTTCATAGTGATGAGGTTCCACCCCTTTTCGAGGAGTTTTTGGCTACGTACGTGCTTCTAGATAGCCTTTCTCCTCATCAAGGGTGGTATCGTTTTGCCCCGAGATCGAGCAAATCATAGGACTTCCTTCGAATTGTCATATCTGGAAGTCTAAGTTCTTCTTTGTTGGCGGTGAGTGGGCTACCGAGGGAGATCGTGGCCTAGTGCCTTCGAGGTGGGACACTACTTCGAGGACTAAGCTGGGTAAGAACTTTACCTTTTGCCTTTACGTTTTATTGTCATGTATTCGCTCTTACTGTGTGATTGGCTCTTTTGCAGCTCTATCTAGGTTATTTGTGGAGCAAGAGAGTAGACTCCAGGTTGTGCAGGAACATCCTTTCCTGGAGTTTTTAGAGATTATATCTGCATTGGATCGCTCCAAAGTCCCCTCTAGGCAAAAAAGGAAAGGTTTCTGATCCTCCCAATAGTCTCTTAACAGTTATAACTTTGTAATCTTTCTGTCTCACACCAACTTCGTAGGTATCTCCATTGATAGAGTGCTGGTGAAGACTCTTTATGCTTTTAGGATAACGTCTTCCCCTTCTCCCAAGAGGACAAGGTTTGATGCCCTTAGTGCTTTTTAGCCGACGCCTGATGGTCAGGTTGCTAAGTGAGATCCAATGGTGCCCCCATTCCTTCCCAGATTGTAATTCCAGTGTGTACCAGAACTAGCCGTTGTACCGTTATAGGAGTTGAGACTCTAATACGGTTTTCTACAGGGACTGTAGCTCCACATAGTTGTCCTACTTGTAGTAGTGGCTCGGTGTCCATACTTCAACGTGACTTTGGTCAAGGAGTGGCTTTGGAAGTCTATGACTCCCGGGGATATCAAAGAGGTTGGATCTCAAGATCCAAAGGGCATTATCAATGCCGCAATGGAGTGGTCTTCCATGGTATACCTTTCTTCTTAACTTTGATTTTGTACTCGCTTCCTTTCCTTCATGTTCTGCTTTTTTCCCTACCTTTCTTCAAGGATGAGCACACTTGGTAAGACATCTAGGGATCTGGCAAAGGAGAGGCAGGCTTCGAGAGATTGCTAAGGAGCAATTGAGGCTGGCTCATGAGAGAGTAACACGTCTTGAGGCTGAGTTTTTGATAACTTGTGAGAGAGCGCAAAGCTGGAAACATAGACTGTTTGGGGGCAGAGGTAAGATTAAGCCGAGCTTTTTGGCGACTCGTGAGAGAGTGCGAAGCTGGAGACATTGACTGCTTGGGAGTAGAAGTAGGAATAGGCTGAGCTTTTTTGGTGACTCGCGAGAGAGCGTGAAACTTGATACATAGACTACTTTGGAGCAAAGGTAAGATTAGGTCGAGCTTTTTTGGCGACTCACGAGAGATAGCGAAGCTAAATACATAGAATGCTTGGGAACAGAGGTAGGAATAGGGCCGAGCTTTTTTAGCGATTCATGAGAGAGCACGAAGCTGGATACATAGACTGTTTAGGAACAGAGATAGGATTAGGCTGTGTTTTTTTGGCAACTCGCGAGAGGGCGTGAAGGTGGATACATAGATTGCTTGAGAGCAGAGGTAGAATTAGCCCGAGTTTTTTGGCAACTCGTGAGAGAGTGCGAAGATGGATACATAGACTGTTTGGGAGCAGATGTAGGATTAGGTTGAGTTTTTTGGCGACTCGCGAGAGAGCGCGAAGCTAAAGATTGATAAGATGACTATTTGCACGAGAGCAGAGTTAAAGCTGAGAATGTCACACGAGAGAGCCACCGGAGCAGAGGCCGAGCTACATATAGCTCGGAAGAGGGTTATCGTGGTAGTGGCTCATTCCATTGAGATGGAGATAAGGAGGGAGACCGGTGAGAGGGCCATTGCTGGTGCCTTTATTGATGGTTATGAAGAGTTTGACAGCTTTCCCTGCTATTGATTTCTTGGCTTCGTCCCATTTAAGGCACCAGAGGTAAATAGTGAAGGGGAGAGCCTTGATGATAGTGGCTCGAGGAACAGTGACTGATTGTCGGGAATATGACGATTTTTGTCTTTTTGTCTACCTTCTTGTTATTAGGTCAAGTTCTGACTTTTGTAAGTTGTTTACAAACTTTATAAATGAAAGTATGACAGTTCTAGACATAATAATCTTCATAGAGTTTTATTTCATAAAATAATAAATAATAAAATAAATCTACCAGCTATTAATAATAGCTCTTCAGTTGTTCGAACATAGGTGGACCAAAGCTTTCCTGTTTTTAGTGTGCTTTCATACAAAGCACTTTCACTTAGAGGCCCTCTTGGAATTTCTTGATCCTCATAAAGGCCACATAGTATTCTCTGACACAGACTTGATCTCCTCTAACTGCTCTGATTCCACTGAGGGTTGCACGTAGCATGCAAAAGTCATCCAAGGAAAAAAGGATCATGCACACAAATCTTTCAAAACCAGAAACAGAGTTTTTGGATACACAACCTTGATATAAAGAACAAAATACAGTTCACCACAATGTCTAACAATTCAAAGACAGAAATTATGCAGCAGGTTTCTCAACCTCTTTAGTATGCTTAGCAGTAGCTTCACCGACAGCTTGCTTGGGCTTCAACGCTTCAATCTCCAGCACGAAAGAGTCCAAGTCAAGGTCGGGATATGTCATCTCAACCTTATCCTGAAAATTCATGAACCTTTGCACAAAGCAGAAGCATTCGCCTTGAGGAGCTCAGTGATCTTCTCATCTTGGGACTTCAGCTCTACCACTTTCACCTTCAGCTCCTCATCCTTCGCCCTCAACTCGGTGTCTTTTCCCTTGACAAAATCCTGAAAACAGGTGTCCAGATCTGCATAAGCTCTTTTCATCTCTACCAACTCGGTAGTTAGAACAGTATTCTTCCCCTCGGCTAGGGCACTCCTCTCCTTGGCTGCATCAACAGTGTCTAGTGCACCACACAGCTCGCACTCCTTTGCAGCCAGGTCATCTCTTAGCTGTCGTTCAATGAGTTTGATATTCTCAAGTTCAAAACATAGGGGAGCCTGCTCGAAAGACTGGCCAGCTAATTTACTCGAAACATGCACATGGTGAAACCCCATCATCTTGATACATGCCAAACCCTAACAACAAGGGCACATACTGTAAAAGAGAAATGGGGATAATCTAGAGACAATATTTTAAAGGGGGTGTTAGAAGAGTACAATACCTCAACCGGGCCTTGGATGACATGCTTGGTCTTTCTTTCGAAGCTGACCTTCATAGCTTTCTCGAGATCTGAGGTGGGGACCAACTCGTCCAATACATCCACAATTGCAGTAGGATCACGTAGGAACCCACTACCTTGCGCACCCACTTTGGGTTGATCCTACTTGACCTCTCCTCCCCTAGTGAAGGTCGGCGGCTGAGGACTTGGAGCCTTCTCGATGAGCTTGGCCCCTTTAGCCTAGGGCTCACTCTTGGATGGCGGCTCAATGAGCTCACTTCCTTCCTTGAATGTGATATGTTGCTCTTTATTTCAATGACACATGGGTAGGAATCCCGGTGATATGTGTTCTTGGGCATGAGGGTTTTGTAGTTACCCTGAATCTGGAAGATAATCTAATTAAAACTTCACTGAAACACATGAACCATACAATTGATTTTGTTTGAACTTTCTGAGAAAATGACGTCTAACACTGCTATTACTGCTAGATCTCATTCAAAAGCTTAATTTTAAAGTGTTCTGACCTTTTTTATTTTGACTCACTTATTTTATACAGTTTGGATTGTTCTGTTATGTGTTGTCTCTTTTCTTAGTTCCACCTTGCAATTCTGTGTTTAGAAAGTTACTATGTAAGTTGGTGAAGTAGGATTATGGCAGCTCACATTCTTACAAATTCTTGTTCATGTCTGTCCATCTGAACGATCAATATGATTAAGATTTGGTAAATGTAAATTATGTTGCAGGGGTGCATGTCTCTATGCTTAGCTTAATTTTTATTTAAATTAACTTACTTTTCTTTTCTGGATAAGTTCATATAACTTACAATATTTTGCTATTTGGTTGTCTACCCGTGGAATTTTGATTGGTTAGTTGTTTGTGATTGAAATCACACTAATTGATATTAATCAGCAATCATTCTTGTATTTTGTTTAATTCTAGTTTTCAAGTCGTGATATGCTTTTCTTTCTAAGAAGTTGCCATGCTGGATTTTTTCCATTAAAACGTCTTATTATGTAGGAGATTAAGGTAGTTTTTTCCTTCTGGGTTACTTCTCTTTTATTTCTGTTTAAATGTGTAGTACTTCTTTTAAATAATTTCAGCCATTGATTTAAATAGTTTAATGTGACCACACTGACCAGAGGTGAACCAAGAACATTGGGAGAGGCATCACGAGGCAGTTTCCCACTGTAAGTTCAAATGTTCCTTTTCACTACTTGGAGAAATTTTAAGTTTGGGCCCTTTGTGTCCATATAGTTTTCCATTCCTGTAAGTAGAATCAAAGATTTATTGTGAATTACCAATTCGTGTATTTAGTTCCCACTCACATATATAATAAAGCACGTACGTCGGTATTAGGTGAAAGCAGACCATAAGGTAACCTTTGACGCGGAATGGATTTCCTATTTTTTTCCTTTCTGGTTTGGCAGTGGCTGTCCAAAAAATAGAAACGGGGGCTGTGAAAACTCTCTAGGTGGTCAATTATGAGTTTCTATAATTTGGACAACTAGCAAAAAAGAAAAGGACACACTGCATAACTCATTGATTTGTTTTGGACTGGAGCATTATAGTGAAGCATATAGGCATTTGAGAAGTGACAACCTTCCAAAAAATTAATGCGAGGCAAAGGTATTTATGTAGTGGCACAAACCTCTGCTAGAATACAGGCTTGCTTTGTGTTCGATAACTTTGAGCTACTTGTAACATGATTTTTATGCTATTATGTTTTGAAATATTAGGAAAAAATGAAAAAATAAAAAAAGTGAAAGAAAACTCCTCAATTGTATAATACGTTATTGTTCACCCATGTTTTCCCTCTATGTGGGCACAGTTGTTGTTGGTGGTTACTAGCTAGTTTGCTGCTGGCCAAGTAGTATGGGATAAAGGGTCAATTTTGATGTACCAGACTATCCAAAAAAGCTGGTCTGTGCGTGCCCTCATACTTCCTGGATTTTTTATTGTGTGAAATAGATATATCAACAGTATTTACCTAGAGAGTGTTCATTGTTCAACTCTAAGATGTGACATTTTCAACATTTAATTGAATTATATTGTTGTAATGGACTTATCTAAGGTTTCTGATACTTCTTACCTTTTTAATTAAGATGATTTAAGAAAGATGGTAAACCTTTTAGAACTTAGTCCTGATTCCACATTCATGTGGAATAATTGCTTATTTACTTTGCATGGGCTTTAGCATTTAGGTTGGAAACCTGTATTTGGAATTAGAATTGCAATTCAAGTTTAAAGTTGGGTTCCACTGGTCGTTGTTATTGGAGGAGAGTCCTCTAGATCGTATCTGAGATGCGTAGAATGTGTTGTTGAAGGGATTCCAGACTATATGTTTAATGTGGAGTGCTTTTATTGGGCTGTTAAGGTTGAACCACTGACGTATTCCAAACTCCATGGAATTCTAATTTTTACCTGCCTAATAAAAAATTGCATTAGGTTGCTTTGGTATGTTTTTACTATGGCCGAACCAGGTTTGAAGCCAGTGTGTTAATTTAAGAGGACTTGCCAATCCCGGAATTTGAACTGGGCACCACAATTGCAATTGCGCCTTTTGATTCCCTGTTGAATTTCAACATCCAATCAGTGTTTGTATGTTTGGTAAACTCAAAAGTTATCTATAACTTTCTATTATGGATAACGTAATACATAAGGAGAAAGGCATGTTAATACTGCTTTAGAGTATCTTTTTTTTCCCCAGAAACTTTTCATCTCTCACTCTGTTGTCATCTCCGTATTTTTATCCGAAACAATGATATTTTTGAATCCATGCCTATGTTTCTTAGATCCTTGAAACCAGCTAATTTAACTGGACTGTAGAAACTCTTTAGGAAGATAATAATCAACTGCCATTATGCACCTCTTGGAATTTGTGGTCCATGCCAGGTGTAAGTAATAATTTTTGCAAGATAAATAATGCTGCTATTGACTCAGCCCAAACTAATTTGGTGATATAAATGGGAAAAGTTTCTAGTGCGACTCTTGCTCGCTGCCACGCTAATGGGTGTGCTTGTTGGCCTTTTAATGCTTCCCCCGTTGATAATACCATAAAATTGCTCTTGGAGTTTCTGATGTTGCAGCTACTAATGTTGATTCTGTGAGTGGATTTTTTTTTTTGTTGATTTTGTGATTTTCTTGTTATTAGATTGTGAAAGTCATGTCCTCTGGTACTTACATTTTAAAATATGCTGATCATAATTGTTTTCTCAGTGTTGCCGCCTTGATTGCTGAGACTATTTATGGTTGCTGATACAAATTCTTTACTTTTTCCTGTCCCTTTTTGGACTAGAATTGTGACCTTTACCAGTCTGAGCTTGAGCAAATGTTAAAGAAGATGACCTTTACCAGTTAAGTTATTTTCAAGAAGACTGTCTTAGTTGGTAGGGTTTACACAATCCCCCCTTCTTTTTCCTTCTTTTTTTCTGCTTTTGGGGGTGGGGGTTGTGTTATGGATGTATGTAGGTATGATAAAATTTCAATACTAGAACTTCATTCTCTAAGGTACTACTTGTTCTTCCAGCCATTTTCTGTAATTTGTATGCTTCATATTTGTTGCATAGTTTGAAGAAATTAATGCGAAACAAGAAGCTGGTGTGTAAATAATTGTTGCACACACATGCTTATAGGTGTGGCTGCCAACACAGGTTGGAGACATGCTGTTCCCGGATCTTTGAATATGGTATAAGCTTTCAAACTTCTCTTTGGATGTGAAATGAAAGCAATGTGTATGAGGCAGGAAAAAGGGGGATCAAAATGCTTCACTGATTATGTAGATGTGTGTTCCCCCTGGCTCAAGTCAGATCATTGCCCATTCTTCTTTAAAATTGTGCACTAGCATGTTTGCTTTTTGTTGGCATCTGCAGCAGCAAAAGGGATAAGGGGTTTTGCGTTTGCATATAGCTCATAACGTGAGATTTTAGACTCTCCCTAATAAACTACCTTCTGCTCCTTTTGTTTTTTTATGCATGTATAGAGCATTTTTTCTTTTTTTGTCCTCCAATCATTGTCACTTCATGCATGTGCATGTGCATGTGCATGTGCATGTGCATTGCTTTAGTTGAGCCCATGAAGGTATTTTAATTGTGCATGCTCTTGTTCATGTGTGAAATGTTACTACATTTTGAAGTTGAAGTATGTTTTTTGTCCTGCCATAGACATCATATGATTATCATTTCACGTTTTTCAAGGGATCAAGGTGTTGTTTTGACATAACTCAAGGGTCTGAATGTTATGTACCCTTCATATTATTCAGACCAATCCATTCTTTGACTCTGTAATTAATAGTCCAACTTATTTTTGTTGCATGTCCTACTTTGAAAAATAGAGAAAAAAATAATTGAAATTTCCTTTTATAAAGACGTGGATGCCTGTTAGGGTCAATTCCTTTAATTGGCAGTCTCAATTTTATGTAGATAAGATCCTCTCTAATTCCAATTTCCTGCCATTCTTTTTTAAAAATTCGTCCATTATGAATCTAGGTGGGACCCATTATACTTAAGTGGGCCGCCCACTAACTCATTGTGGCTGATTGGATCGGGAGACTTGGAAAGAGTTTAGAATTGTAGGGAGCCAAACTATCGCTCTGGACTTATGCACTACTGATGTGGAATATTTGACGTATTGTATATTACAATCTTTCAATATGTTTGCACGAAAAAAGTGTCTCCATATATCATGTTATTGATGTTGAAGTTAAAAAATAAGTATTTTCCTTTTAGTTGATTAAAAATCTGTTAGTGCTTCCTTAAACTTAGAATGACAGTTTTTGTGTTTTGGAAGTGGTATGTGACTGCGGAAGTAGTATATACGTCTCACACTATAACTGAATGCAAAAAAAAAAAAAAAAAAAAAAGGTAGTGTTCCTTTAAAAAAACATCATTCATGAAAATCATAAGCTATGATCATGTTACCATCGATCATTTTATGAAACTTTAAAAATTTGGTTTCAACATATATCTAAGGACCAATTTTAGGTTATAGAATATGTTTGGCAATCATGCGCATATCATCTAACATCGGTATAATTGGAAGATCTTTGTCCACTCTCTCAATGTGTGTTCAGAGAGTCACAGATTTTTCAGTCAAAATCTCCATGTACGTTCCTCCTACCTATACAAAAAAGTTCAAATGTAAATACAAAGAAATAACCAACTATATCCACCACTTAACTTATGTGATAAATTATCATAGGTGTGTGCTATGACATATTGTACCGTTAAAAAAATATCTTTGCACATAACAAATCTAAGTAGAAGGCTATTCATCAAATATCAATCTTTGGAGTTGATCTCTCAATTGAAAATGGACTTAAAATTCTCAGCTTAATGCATAAATCCAGACCAATTGCAGCAAAAATGATAAACCATGTTCCAAATGCTCAAAAGTCAAACAAATTTACCTGAAAACCTCTCTTATCTTTTATTTCATGTCTTATTTTATCATTTCATGTTGTTATGATATATGAATTAGTTATCCCACCACCGTAGGCAACTCCATCCCTGCAAAAATTAAAGGGATCAATAAGCATTTGTTAAACTGCCATTGTTACCTGATGCAACTTTCATAATGAAGTACCTAAAGAAATAGGTATTTATTAATATGTTAAGTTATTTTATCAAGCAAGCAATAAGTTGGTAACCACTTATACAACGACTCCAGCATGGATCCAATGAAATGCATGGTTTGGATGCCGACCAAGATTTTATTGCATTCACAGTGTCGGTTGCACATGTTTTCAATTTATGAGAAAAATCTTCTTTTGTAAATAGATGGTACCGAGGTTAAGAACAACCATACATGGATATAACCTTAAAGAATAGTGATACAGTAGTCTAGAGTTCAAGACACAATGCAAGCCTTAATTTTTTATTCTAATCTAATAAGTCTGACTAAAAACTTAATCTCCAACTAGGCTACAGGCTTGGAGACTTGAAATTCTGTGAAAGTTATCAAAAAGTTTATAGAAAAACAAACATATTATCTATAATACATCTAAACTATTTCTAAATGTACATATGTTGGAAAAACTTTTCATAGTTTTCTATTGTTTGTATGTCACCCTCTTGATCCCTTGATACCTTGTTCCACATTTAGTCAATAAAAGCAAAGAAGCAACAAAGATTAGGTGAAAGAATTAGGAGAAACCATTAATTATCAAGCACATAAATAAAAGGTGAAAAAAATGCAGACATCTCAAATAAACTCACAAAAATTAAAATAATGGATAATATTTTGAGTTTATAGTCAAAAATGAAAATTTTAAGATTCGAAAGAGTCACATTCAACTCAATTTTAATAGACATTTTATGTCTTTAATATTTAATATAATTAGAATTGGATGTTTCATTATGTTGTCAATAAATTAAACAACAATGTAACAAATTTAGGGACATGAAATTAATCAAAGTATACTCGAGTTTAGGATCGATAATTTAAAACTAAGATTAGGAAGAACCATTGTAGTCCTATGTTTAAAGATATACCAAGTCTTCAATCAATGAAAAATAAATGCAGAGTATAACAAAAAAAAGCATGCTCAAACAACCTTAATTTTAAATGACAAGCTCTTAAAAAAAAATTATCAATAAAACTATATCGAATTCCCCCACGCAAAACAATGTCATAACAAATTGAATTATCTTCATTAACCAAAGACAACAACACAGTAACATACAGAGAGAAATGAAAATACTGCATAAAGAATTAAAACTGATTTGCAGAATCAAAGTCTTAGAAATTCATGCCCCAAACCCATTGAGTTCGATTCCAACTCAAGCCAAAAACAATTGAAACCTAATTAGAACATGTCCGCAGCACCCAAAAATATACTCAAAGATATAACTAAATCAACATAAATCAAGCAATTGGGTTAATATACAACATGTGGTGAAGTAAGATCTTAGCAAGTACTCTTTGATGGTGCTCACACTGAGTCACAATCAACTATTCTCAAGTCCCAACACATCAGTGACAAGCTTAAAAACAGAGTCTCTACTGAATGAATTATTTGCATTCTTTCCATTGCATTGAAATGTATGAAACTTTGTGGTGGTGATTTGGCCGAAAAATGCCAGCGACAGCAAGATCAGGAATCTCAAAAGTATCAAAACTTACTCAATGGTCTTATCCAACTTGTGCCTTTTAGCTGCAACTGCTTTGGTAATTGTTTTCCTACCCTGAGCTTCTAAGAATTGAAACCAAATTTTTTTGAGTCCACTCAAATTAGATCACAATGAAGCAGTAATAAAAAAAACGAAAAAAGAAATTGCAACAAATGGTTTTAGGTATATTAGGTAATGGTCTGCGCCATGAACAAACTTGATAGAACTTGATTATACTCGCTAGATTTTTTATTGGTCAAGATTGAGCCATTCACTCTTCGCATTATGTTTTTCCTAGTTTCCTCCGAAACAAATGGAAAATAAACTTGAAAAAATATAGGCACTCAGCAAATATAGCCATTCACACATGCAATGTTGCTGTCATTTTAACTTCTCTACTATGTTGTATGTGTTATATTGTCATATGTGAATGAGATGTTATCTAGGAGAGAAGCATACTTGAGAGAAGAGGAAGTTATTGTAGCATTAAACAAACACTCAATTTTTCGTAAGACAAAATGACAAAGCATTCAATCTTCTCTTTTCCGTCAATATGGCTTTATATGAACTGGGAGTGCATGTGCACCTCTTTGAACATCCCACCACAAATATCAAGTAATAGAAACAACAAGCAAAACATTTGGAGAAAATAATTCGGTAAATTCAGAAAACTCCCTCCAAAAAATACCCTCTAAAACCCCTAATTCATGATTGAAATAGAGTGTTTTTAATTTCATAAGCTACTTGAAACCATGTATGTCATTCCAGTCCAGTCCAGTCACTACTTGAATCGTTCAATAGAGATATATACAAAACCTCAGGAAAATGAATCGCCAAGAATTACAATCAATTATCATATCATAAATCTAAACAGTATGCTTCAAAGAGGTAAAACTAACAATGAACTAAGTTTAGACTATTGTTTCCTACAATGTAATAAAGACTCATAATTCCTATGAAAATCTATTTGTTTGCAATAATATTTAGGGAACATAGCACACTATTCATTGTTAATGACTTCGAAGAAATAGGACTAATCCAAGTTAAAGACATGTAAATAAGTCCAATATTCCGTGAAATTACCATTCATGTTAAAGTTCAATTTGGCAACAACAAGAAGGGCACAAGTAAACTGAACACAGTGAATGATCAATTGAACCAGGACCAAAAAATGCTGAATATATAGTATGAATGCAATGAAAAGTATCTTACACCTCTGAACCAGTGTAACCACTGGCTCCAAGAACACCAATTCTAATGGCCTTCGCAGGCTTCTGAGCTTGAATATCCGCAAGCTTGAAGCTTTGTGGTGTTGAGGCCACTGAGGATCTATCACACAGTTTTTGAACCTTTGAATTCTTGATTTAATCCTACAATAATAAGTAATCAGTTCAGAAAAATCCCCCATAATAAAATCCCAAAATTATGCAACCGATAAGAAAATATTAAGCAAAACAATCAGAAAAAATATTGCTAGTAAGTGCTCTTTACGTATTTGTCAATTTTCTCAAATGCTTTGTCAAGCCCTGGTCATCGGAGCCTTCGGAGCTATACTATTAGTGAGGGGGCGGCTGGTATAACAATGCTCAGCCCTCTTCGAATGAAATGAGGAACAATGAAAATAACTTTGTTCAACACGAGAATAGGGATAATCATCCCAACTCCAACGATTCCTCCATGGACATGCACGCAGATAGTTCGGATCATGACGCTACCTACTGAATTTCTATTAGAATTGGTGCACAAGCTACTTGCCAAGCGTTGGTCAGGAGTCTTCAAAATGCTATTTCAGTCCTGTGGTTTTATTTTTATTGCCGTGTTGCAATTGAAAAAAATACAGGGGAATGTCTGTTTGATGCTTAAATATGACCTGCGGAATTCTTCAGTTGAATTCCTGTAATGGCCGAAGGAATTGAATACGCAGAGAGAAGATTGGTAACGCAAGGAAGAGAGAGGGGAAGACGAAGAGATGGAGCGAGTGGGTGTGTGTTTGAGAGACAGAGAGTGAGAGACGATTGGTAACGGTAGAAAATTGGGAGGCATTGATGATTTAGGTTTCCTTTAGGGCAGGTTAGATTGGCTTTAATCTTTACGGATAAGAATGACATCCATGAGATATTAGAGTGTAAAAATGAAAAAAAATTGTTTTTAACATATGCATGCTGATTTTTTAAGGTAGTATAGATATTGATATAGATGTTTGACGTGGGATGCAACACATGCCAAATGAATGCGACAATCTGCCTTTCCAAATTCACTGTTCTCAATAGTGAGACCCCCACCTTTAATTTTCACGTGACCTATGGTGTGTAAGACTCTGGATTGGCTTTGGCACCAAGTATATTGGGTTGGCTTCCTACTAATATTCTGAATTCTGCTGCTGCTTATTAAACCTTGATTTTTTCTGTAATATATACCTGATTTGAGGCTCAATGCTCGCCCACGAATTGTCACAGAGAGCCTACAAATGAGACCTAGGGCAAGTTAGTGCCAAGTCAACAAGTCCTAATACTATTATTTAAGGGATTGGGAAAGGGGGAAGGGGGAAGGTGTTCACATTTGATATATCTATAATAGGTCTCCTCTTTTCTTTTCTTAACTATCCATAACTGCTTCTACCTTTACAAGATTCCTCATAATTTTTCTCATCTCTCTCTCATTCCTCTAATCTTATTTTAAAATTGAAAACATAGGTAACCGCGTGCAATACTACTAATTCCAACTGGGGAATGTATGACATGATTGATCAAAAAAAGAAAAATGCTCCAATACTTTAATTTTGTTATATTCCTATATATTTTGTCTTCTCTAAAGTAACTCTTTCTTTCTCTCCCTCTAACCTGAAATTTCAGCCCAAGTGAGGTCCATGCTGTGTACCTCTTTAACTAGTTCTTTCCCTCCGTTGGAATGCAAAGTCATTGCATGATGTCAAGTACTCCACATTGTGGCTTCGATAAAAAGAAAAGTGAATGGAAAGCAGAAGCTTGCTTAGCCTCAAGACCTTGGACTAGTCAATTCTCTCCGACTTGTGATGCACTAAAGTTTTTATCTAAGTGGACACTCATAAGACGAAACATTGATCCGCTCGTGATATTAATTAGTTTTGTTGATTGAGTTAGCAACTGGGGAATTCTTTAAGTGGACCAAAACTACAAGCATTAAAGAAACAATTTTTATTTTGATGAGCAAGAACTGTCCCATCCACCTGTTTTTTTAAATCCAATGTGACAACCCGGTTTTTGGGGTTGATTTAATATATTTTATGTGATTTATGTGACAAATAGACACAATTCATCAAATGAATTGAACAATTCACATACTTCGGTTTAGACTAGACAATCAAAGTATTTATTTAATATCATAGTCTAAGTACCCAAATTATACATCAATCCCAAAAGTAGTCCATAATTGATACTATTACATCCCGTCGGTTTTGAAAACACACCAAAGAAATAAAACATAAGTCACAAATCTAAAATTTTCCTAAGCGTTAACATGAAATATAATATCTTGTAAGCCAACTAAACACATATATTCAATATAGCTTTGGGAAGAAACCCCCGTCATCTCTTGGTCTAGTCCCTACAAAAATGTTAGTGAGCCACGGTCAAAACGAAAAATAATTACCAAGTTTTAATCCCATCCCATAAAATATGTGTCAATGCCTATAAGTTTGCATCAAATAATATTTACTGTAACAACCTGCTTAAAACATAGCATGAGACATTATATAAACATTACCAACAACATGAAACCTACGAATGATGGAAAATTTCAATTAAGCATGTAATCATTCTTACCCATTCATGTCATGGGTTGCCCTAAACTTTCACACTTAGTCTTTATCTATTTAAGTCAATACACCGTTTGTTATGCACAAATACCTTGGGAACTCTGGGTCCCTTTGAGGGCTCTAACCTCGGGCATACCCCACCCCCTCGTCTTTAGATGCTTTCAATCAAGGCACGAGTGACCCCGCACCTCGACTGATTCTACGTTTGATCAAGACTTCTTTTGGGTCTTTCACCCAAGGGAGAAGCGATCCCTACTTGCTTGTCCCAATTTCATTTCGAGAATTTTTATTTCATGTGTCTCAAAGTCCGTTGAGTACACTAATCGGAATAATAAAAAATTATGTATTTACCATCATGATAACAACCAAAATGCAATTAATATAATCATGAATATGCATTTCAATATCACTTCAACATGCTATCGTATATGAGTATATGACACTCAAGTCAAACTATTTGGAAGTGAGTGTACCACCTTCGCACATAATACTACTCTTGTAAATTTTCATATATAACTTTCATAAGTAATCCCACTTTTACTTGAACTATAAATGTATATACATAATTTTTATCACCATGGGGGTAGTTTACAACTCCAAGAAAATACCATCTTAAAGGCCACAAGTGATTTGGTGGTCTTTCCACAAGATGATAATCTTTTAGATTCATTCATAAATCTTTAGGAACTTCATTGCAATTAGAGGTCACTTTGTAATATTCAAAAGTATTTTATGCTTATTGGGGTCAATGTATAATTTCAAAAATATTTCCTAACTACTAGAAATACTGATTTGTTGCTGTAGTAGTAATTTATGATCTTCTGGGGTCTTTGTATAATTTCAACATGTACTTATCCGTTACTCATAAAGCACAAATGGTGCTTTCTGTAATTTTACAAAACCTTGAACTTAACTTTGTAATTTTTGCAAGTAGGTATATGATGTGTTTAAAACTAAGGGGGAAGTTTCTGAATTTAAGCCAACATTCCATTCATCTTCTCCAACATCCAGAACCCTACATCAGTAAAGCTTCATCTCCCATTTTTCTTTTTCTGCCATAAATTGTTTCTTTTATTCATTTATTTCAAATCTAAAACTCCCCATTCATCACCAAGGACCTAAATTATTTTTCAACAAATTTTCGCCTCATTCCTTGATGAAATTCGAAGATCCATTTGACCAATTTCATTCATATGCATATATATATATATATACACACACACACACACAGAGCTCATCCACATATATTATTCATTGACATGAACACCACATAAACTAGATCAACAACTTACAAAGCAAAAAAGAAAATTAAAATAGTAGAGAGATATGAAAGAAAACAAAGGAGTTGTAATTCCTACCTTTGTCCAGAGCTAGTAGTTGTAGGTTCAAAGTTTCGGTCCTTAAGCTTCTCCTTTTCCAACAATGGGGTCCTCTCTCTCTCTCTGTCATTTGTTTTGCTCGTATTTATACACTGAGGAGTGGGCTTCTGTCCAAGTAGTTGGTGAGTCATGGGCGGCAATGGAAGGGCAATGATGTTTCTAGCCTTCCTATGGGCGGCAATGGTAGGACAATGGTGCTTCCTTGCCTTTTTACCATGACCAACGTCAGCTAAATAGTCAGGCTGCCATGATTGATAATACTATTCATCATTTTGTCATTCAATTTCATTTAACTTGAGCTAATTTGACTTTAAAGGTCAAAATTTTGATAACTTAATAGATATAATTATAATAGCGGGTTTTCACATACAATTACTTAGAAACTGTACAAATTGAGATAACTGGGTGTTTATTGCAAAATTTAAACTTGAAATCTCGAGATATTAACTATTAAAATGTACCCACTTGAACTACCTTGACGCGTCATGTAAAAAAAAAATTGCCCTACCGTGTTGATAGATGTTAGATCAACTTTTGCAAGAAGAAAATACTATGCTTACCAAAAAAATTTACTAGATCTTCTATACCAAATGATGTGGTTCAATTTCTGTCATTGAATATTAATGAGATACATTTGTCTGATGGTGAAAAATTATACCACATCATTTGGAATAAAAATTTGATAAATCAGGCCCTTGTGATTTGAAAATTGACAATATGATGATATGAGAAATCAAATAATTAATTCTACTTTTTCCATACAAAATGAACAAATTATCATAGATCAGGACGAGAGCAACAGGAGGCATCGATGCTTAATTCAGTGAGGGCTTGAAATTATGCTAGTAAATCACAAAGAAAAGAGTTCATTCTTTTAGGGGCAGAGCCAGAATTATATTCGAGAGGGAGCAAGAATGAGTAAAAAAATTAATTATTTATATAAAAAAAATTTGGATATCAATTAAAAAGGACTAAATTAGGTATACAAGTAGAACATGATAAAATTGTATTCAAGAATCATCTATTATTATTCAGTTTCATGACATAAAATTCTCAATAGTTTTCTTTTAATGTGATTGAGAAATTGATCTTTCGAAATAACTTAAATTGGTCTTTCGGGTTAGTACATTTTACTAGTTACATTAATTTGTGTGATACTAACTTATGTGCCAGCAATCTATAAAAAAAAAAAAAAAAAGAGAGAATGACGGACTACTATACAATTGTTTTTATAGAATAAGAGAAAGGATATTAAATAATAAAGGTGTTATCTTTGGCTTTTATATGAGTTAGGGCATTTTACATTTGTTTTATTATTTAGTCTAAAAATAAAATATATTTTTTTTAAATTAAGGGTCAATGCACCACTAACTTACAGAAAAGAAAATGGATTAAGGTCATTATGCAAAATTTCAAAGACTTAAGAGGGGATTTTGTAATAAACCAAACATATATCTCAACTCCTTTTGGTCTTTCTCGTGATAAGCTATCCAAAGGATTATCTATCTATTTTGTACAAATAAGTCATGCTTGTCCTTACTCCCACTTTGGACAGACTACCCGTAATCAAATTAACGTTTACTTGATTAACTGCTTGTTTAATACTTTGCTCGGGATAGAATTTTGTTCAACACACTTTGTGCTCGGCAATACTGTAACACCGAATCGACCATTGTCTTGATCCTAGTGGGTTTATTTATATTGGTGGTTCTTTAAACTGCTCAGGCAATCCTATTTGGGCTCTGTCAGAGGCATTCTAATCTCTATCTAATGGGTGGAGCCTAAGCTTCCGCACATGCTCCTATGAACATAGCTTTCAAACAATATTATTAATTGATGAAACTTTTAAGCTTATTTATTAAACTATGACACTTTTTAAAAAGTGGGGTAAATAAGCCCACTTTTAACAGTGAATTCATTAGACTTAACACCCTCCTTTTGCATCAAGCTGAAATACTGATATTGCTTTTGTTGACCAAAGAATAAAGTGGAGCTATTGATTCCATTTTTTTTACAAAAGTGGGATAAAAAATGTCTTAGTTTAATAAATAAATTCAAAAATATCGTAAATCGATAATATTGTTTAGAATTTACGGTATTCTGTTAAATAACTCATACTTTGAACCCGTTTAGAAACCATTTCATGTTTGGATGAAGAAAAAAGAGTTTGGCATTCAAGATATCAAAGGTGGCTTATTTACTTTTTCACTGAAATTTTTTATTTGAAAATCTGTTATATTTGAAAAATACATACGACACTACGCCCTAGGTGGACAACACCGCCCTTAAAGTGTTGAGTGCAGAGCAACCAAATATGATGTTGTAGACAGAGGGGTAGTCTAGCACTATGAGGTTTACCATGATGATGGAGCTTTTCGGTGCTGTACTTGCTGTAACTGGCAGAGTGATGGAACCCAAAGGATAAGCCCTCCCACCTGAAAATTCGATGAGGGGCATTCTAATAGGTTACAATCTTTTCCTACCTAGATGAAGGCTGTCATAGGCTGGTGTTAATAAGATGTTGGCAGAGCTGTTGCTGTTTACCAGAATTCTCTTAACCTAGAAGTTGGCTACTATCATGGTTAAAATCAGAGGGCCATCATGGGAGAACTGGATCCCCTCGAGATCTTTGTCTGAGAAGGTAATGACCTCTTCTTCCCTGTGCTAGGATGTCTTTGTCGGGTGAAAGTCGTTCGACTCTGCCTGTCTAGCTTTCTTGGCAGAGTTCGAGTCACCTCCTCTTCCTGGTCCTCCAGTGATCTTCTGAATTTCTTCGAGGGGCTGTTGGCACTCTCTGTCATCTTGGTTCTTGTCAAGTAAAGGGGCTTATCCTCTATTAGCAACGTACTGCCGTAACTAGTCACGTTGTATGAGCTATTTGATCTCCCTTGTAAGATCAAAATAGTCATCAGTATCGTGGTCGTGGTTGAGGTGGAAGCGTCAGTACTTGTTCTGGTTTCTACAGTTTGGGGCAGCCTTCATCTTCCTTGGCCACTGTATTGTAGGATTGTCCTGTATTTGGAACAGGATATGCTTCACCAGAGCATTAAGTGGCGTAAATGTTTGCCGCTCTCTCAAAGGTGGCAGACTAAGGTGGTCCTTGACAAAGACTCTATTTGTCTTATTCTTCTTGTTCTTTACTTCTCCCCTATCTTCGCGGGTATCCTTTTTTTTTTTCTCACCCCCGTGAGAGGACTCACCTCGTCGGGCTTTGGTGACATCCTCGACATTCATATACTTCTGTGCCCTTGACAACAATTCGGGCATGTTGGAGGCGACTTCTTTAGGACAAAGAACATGAAGCTCGAGGAGCACAATCCTACAATAAAGGTTGTCATGGTCACTTGGTCTTCTGGCTCCTCGATCTAAAGTGCCTACTCGTTAAACAAGTGAGTTAACTCCTTAGACTTTCATTTCAATCCTGCTCGATGGTGAGCAGATGGGTAACTGAATTCTGATGTCGGCATCCCTCAATGAAATGGGAGACGAAAGACTTGCTTAACTCCGTAAAGGAGTGGATGGAAGAAGGCTTGAGCTTAGCAAACCACTGTCGTGCAGATCCCTTAAGGGTAGTAGGGAAGACTCTGTACGTGATCTCGTTAGGCACACTGTGGAGTTGCATGAGAGACTTGTACGTGTCAAGGTGATTGAGGGGATCCTTGGTACCATCAAAGATCTCAATGGTAGGCATCTTGAATTTTGAAGGTAGGGGATAGTTGACAATATCTGCAATAAATGAAGTGTTAGTATACCTTACGAGGTAATCTACTATCTCTGGTGTCTATGCTTTGATGGCGTTGAGAGCATCGTCAAGTTGGTTTTACACCTCCCTAATCTTTTTGTCCCATTGGTTAGGGACATCCTCTGTTGGATCATTATAGTAGCTTTCATGATCCGCATACTGGTTTTCCCCTCATCCTCCTGCCCAGGATGGTTGTCAGCATGTGGTGCAGGTATATGAGGAGGGGGATGTAAGGTGCCTATGTGTTGAGGGGGGACTCCCTAGCAAGGGGTGCCCTAGCGTTGCATGGGAGTGCCTGGCGTTGGGTGCCACAGTGAGGAGCGCCTTGACACCTTGAGTGGGGAGGTTGTGGTACCTCTCCAATTGGAGGGAGTAATACTCCCATAGGTTAAGGGGTGGCACCTTTTGAGGCGAGCATCAGCTAGATGATTTGCTGGTTTTGGCTTACCAACAACTACATGGTCTCTAGAAGTTGTTGCTCGACCATGGGAGTTGTTGCAGTGGATGATTTCGCTGGTGTAGGCGGAGGCGGAGCCTTCTCCTAGGGGGCTGGGTTGTTGTCCTCCGCTTGTTGATTCATTGACCTGGTTGTGATTGCCATAGATTTGAAAAAGAATAGCAAAGTAGTAGAAAACTCAATCGTTTAGCACAAACGGTGCCAAACTGATGATGCACTAAACGAGCTTATGCACAGTCAACAATCGAGTATGTAAACTAGAGTAATTAATGAGGTAATCAATAAGTAAATAGTAAAAAGCAAACATTGGGTCAACACACAGATATATAGTGGTTCAGTCATGGGGACCTACTCCAATCTGAAAGCGGCAACGGTGGTCAAAGAACCTTTATTAATGAAATAAATTAAGAGAGAGAGAGCTCTAGGAGAGGTATGATAGCTAGGAGAGAGAAATAGCTATGTGAGGGGTGTGTAGAGAGAGACAAAGAGGTGTCTTCTCATGTAGATAGAGCTTACAATTTATAGGTATAGATTCTTAGTTGAGGCAGTGATTTGAGGGTAAAGGCACTAGTCCTTGCGGAGGATAGCTATAACAAGTAAGTACAATTAAAGATATCCTAGATCTTCGAGAGTGGTTATCCTGATTATTGCTTCCCACGTGCTCTAATCCTCTTAGACCCTTGGGCCTTGGACTGGGTCTAATTCATGAATTGGGCTTGACTTGCTTTGTGGTTGATTTTGGCTCAATTGACTGGTTGGTCCTAACCCATTAGGAATTGGGCTCGTCACTTCTTTCTTTGACCTATGCATGGAAAATGCTAAGGCCAATATAGTTTCGTGATTGGGTTAATGATTAAGAAAGTATACAACATGAAGATGGAATTCAAGGGTAGACCAAATTCCTTTGGGAGCTACAACAAATAACGAAAATGTGAGTGATGATTTTCGCACAATAAATAAATTGACAGATCTTTTCCTTGGTGAACTTGAGTTCGCCTGAAAAGTCGAAGGTCCTGTAACAAATGGATGTTAAGAAATGGTATAAGGAGTGGTGATAAATTTATTTTCTGGTTAACTGGTCGCTCTTGACTTATCGAGATTAGCCCTGTCACTCAAAAAGAAAGGTTAGAACGGCGCCAGAGTATTTGTCGGCATGACCCCTTCGATGATCAAGTCAGTATATGAGAAAAGGATCACTATTCTATTGCTAGGGTCAGAATGTGTGCACCTTTGTTTTGAGTTTGTGAGATTTATTTATACCTCCATGGAGCTAATCATTGTGGATAGGTGGCTCCCTTGGAAGGAAGACTCCCTATTGGCCCATATGGAAGGTGACTTATAGCACACAGTCCTAGGGCAGAGTGCCTTCCTCATCACGTGGAAAGAAATTTTTTTATTTAATGCTCGTGTCCTCAAGCATTTAATGCTCATCTTCCGGGGTTCGCCGAGCAATAAATGTGTCACATCCTTGTAAAGGGTCATTTAATGTTTTCTCGTGGTGGCTACGCACGCGTAGGGGCACTTTTGTTCATTGCCTCCCAATTCTGTGCTCTACGTCTCATGCATCACTATTATTGGTTTTTGACCTGCCCTTTCTATCATTCTGATTGCCTTGGGAAGGGGAATCAATGACTATTGGCCATTTCTACTTCCAAGTCACAATAACCATCAAAGTAGCTATTATCACACTTCGCCTGCGTGGAGGACTTGGTGCCGAGTGTCTGGTAGAAGCCCCTCAGGGCGTCACATAAGCAGTGGACACGTGTCGAGTGGCTGGGGCTCCAAGGTTCCATGATGCCAAGGCCACGTGTTAATACAGAGGATGCGTTGGGGGCACCATCACCGAGGACACACGTCAGACGCAGAGAACTCCGAGGGAGACATATGCCAAGGACATGTATCAATGCAAAGGGTGTTTGGGTGCTATTACGCCGAGGGCATGTGTCACTCACATGGGGACCCGAGGGGACTAATGACGAGAACGCATGTCAATCCATTGTGAGCACACATCAATCAAATGGAGGACACGTGTTAACTCCCTATTAATCCTCAGAAATGTCTTATCAGTAAAATTAAGAAAACTCATTGCCCCAGGCAAACAATTGTTGTATATAGAGAAAAGGCAATATTTTATATTTTTGTTTCAAAAAAATAAACGAACAATGTATAGATAAAACTAAAAAAGGGAGAAAAGATAAATTTTCAAGCACCTTGATTCCTTGACCACAGTCCATAATGGATAGATTCTATATGTCAGATTATTCTAATATATGTACCTTCCTGATCTCAAATTTAGATTCTATCTACCTATTTTCCTGGGATTAGGTTCACTATATACCTTCCTGATCTCAAATTTCAACCTCTCAATTATGCTTACTTCTTTTGTTCATATATTCTTTCTTCTTCATACAAGGAATTTGATTATTATTTCCTAGCTTTCTTTCATCTCGACTTGAAAAGAGAACCTTCTCTAAATGCTTTTACTCTTCACCTCAAATCAAACCACACTTTGGCAATCTTAATAAAATGTCTAAAGAGCAAGCTAATTTATTGCAAATTTTTTGGGGTAGTGTCATTCTACCTCGTTATCTTCATGTAGGCTGCTTAGTATCTGCTTCCAAAGTTTCCAACTACAGTTTTGAAAATTATACCCCTAGTAAATTGGTCAGGCAATTTGGCCTTACTCATGCATTTCCCTCCCTTATATGCATTCTTCCATAGATGAGCCTATAGGACAAAGGCTAAAGATTAAGGGCTCCACTTTAGTTCACTAAATTTCCCGAATTTATGAAAGTCCTCAACAGCTTTTCGCTTTGAATATTTTCATGGAAACCCAGACACTTCTTCTTTTTTCTCACTCACAACAGAGCTTGCAATTGTCTTGGATCCCTATGCATTAACACAAACGACATTAATTCTCACTTACTTGGGAGAAGGATCATTATCAATGCCCATTGTTTCTTTCTATTTGGAAGCATATTTGAGCATCCTTTTTTGTATCAGATCTTGCACTTGATTTCTAAAAGTGATGCAATTTTTGGTTGAATGTTGAAATGAGTTATTCCATTTACAATATTATTTCCCCTTCCTATTTTTTTTTTCTTGGGGGAAACAACATGTCCTTGGGAATTTCTGGCGAATCATCTTATCAAAGAGAATATCATCCATGGACTGATCAAAAGAATACTATCGATATGTTGACGACGTATCCTTTTTAAATGGATGGTTTGATGGCATGTTAATAGGATCTTCTATCCTTTTCAAAGTTTCACACACAATAGGATATTTTCCTATTATCTGCGCAACATCAATCTCCATATCTCCATCTAAATCGTGATAGTGTGTACCGAGTGCACTATTTTTCCTTTGTTGCTCTTCTTAGAGCAACATTTCATGCCTGGTGGCCCTGACTGAGAGTTCAAATAAAATTTTGAGCTTCATACCTTTGAAGTTCTTCCTTAATTTAAAATCTAAACCATTCTAGGCCAATTTCACAAGTTCTACTTCAGGCATATATACATGACACTTGTTTCATACCTATTAGATCATATTTTGAAATTGACTAATTTTGTGAAATTTTTGTGCATCTTAAACTATTCCATGGTCATGGTGATACAACAATGAAGATCCAAAAGTATTATTTGAAGGAAGGAGATCATGCGTCAAAGTTACATCAAAAGCACTCCATAGACAACTTCTTGCTTAGGACAAGTAATGATGTAGTGACCTAAAATGATCCATTGGTTTAATAAGTTCAGGAGGATTAGTGTTAAAATAAAATCAGTAATCAATCCGATTATGGCTCCTAGGTATTCTTCAAAGAAAAATTTTTCCAAACCTTTCTGTGTTTTAAAAACATAGATTTGAGTCATTATTAAACCCCTCTTTAGCAACGCCCTTTAGTACTCAAGAGGTCAAGTTTTTTTCTTGGTTTTAGGCTTAAAAACCAATTGGGCCGAGTCACCTTATGCTCTCTAACCTTCATTAGAGCGGTCTCTTCATAACTTAGTAAACAAATTGGGCAAAGGCTAGTAACAGAGGCCGCCCTCTGGGTCGCCGGAGTAGTCCTGCTCTCCTAGATCAGTTTGGAATTTATTTTTTTATTGTAGTGACCACTACTTTCTGATAAAAACTATTTTGGACCTATAAATAGAGGGAGTCTTTCCCAACATAGGGTAACTATTTTGTGATAATAATTTTTGCCTCTTAAACCTTAGAGTCCATACCACAACCCTAGATCCCTAAATACAAAGACTACCATTTTGTGATTCCCATCCAACTTCACACATTGGAGAAGAAGAGTTTGCTTGGTTGAATATCAAACCCATTAGAAGTGTGCATATCGAGGATCTTAGCAGATAAGATTGCTTGAGACCTAAAGGATCCATTGCATGGAGAATCCAAGTGAAGCTGTCCAAGGCAATGGTGGGTGTATCTGGGGGAGAGGCTTATTGAAGGAAATAAGTGTATAACCATGGTATTGGTTAAAGTATAAGTCTCTAGTACTTGTAAACTAATTTTTGGATAGTGGATTAGGCTTTTAGTGAACTTCGAGTAGTTCCCCACGGTTTTTCTAGAGGAGGGTTTTCTACATCAATAAATCACTTGTGTTATTTATCATTTTATCATATATACACTTGTGATTTGATGCACACACGCGCACTATGTATTTGATGGAATGGTTGATTAAATATATTTTTCATCAATATCACATTCTAGGAGTTGGGATCCCCATGAGAGATTGAGTGTTGAGTGATTAATTGATAAAATTAATACACTAATCTTCATGGGTTCAAGGGGTCGTTATGGTTGAAAAGGGGGTTCGCACTATTAATTGAAGCATCTTTGTGAGAAGAGGTAATTAAGTTAGTAATAGTTTTAAATTGATGTTTGTCCAAGTATAAAGTTTGGAAACTTATTCACCCCCTTCTAGGTAGTATCCTGCAATCCATGTGTACAATCATGAGGGCAAATCCACTCCATATCTCCCCTTCCCAAAACAACAATTGCTATTAGCACGTGATTGCTCTGAGTTATATGAGATACATTGTAGGCATATATTTTAATTGCTTACTTACCTAGTTTGTTATCTTTCTAAAGATTTATTGTTACTACTAGTTAGTATCGAATGGAGTCGCAAAATGAAAGAGGTTCAATTGCAAGACTATCTCTCTTTGACGAGTCTAACTTTGCATATCGAAATGCTTAAATGAGCACGTTTCTACAATCAATAGATGACAAAGAGTGGGTATGTGTGCAAAAGGTGGGAGGCCTCCCCTGGTTCATACTTTGATTACTAGTTTGAACCTAGTTTAGGTTCCTGCTCGGTGACCCCACCTTTTCCCTAATGTTATATCCCTTCACTCATTGCATACAAACAACTCCTTGCTCTATGATTCCTATTTTAGAAGGGAATCTCATAGATTTGGTGATAGGTGGAAGGAATCTCCTTTATCTTGGGCAACCATGTACGCCCCATTATGGCATTGTAACTTGAATTAGAGTCTACCACTAAAAATTTGGTCATGATTGCAACTAGCTCTGCTCAGACTAGTACGATAACCTTCCCCCTTGGAAGCAAAATTTTGACACTGAATCCTATCATTGGAGCAAAAACTAGCCTGAGGTTATCCTCCTTCAAACCAAGTTCCATAAAAAATCAGATATACATCACCTATGATAAGTTGTCTTGTCCTTCTTCACATCAAAATTCACAATCCTCAAGGTCAAAATTATATCATCATTGTGAGGGTGGAGAATCTGTGTCAAGGCTTCATTTAAAAAACTTATCAGTCCATCCAACCAATTAGTGTGTTGTTTCTTAAGACCTGCTTGGCATTCACATTGACTTGGTAGGCTTCTTTGATTTGTACAACCTTTCATATATAGAATCGGGCGTCCTTGTTGGTTGCCACATTTGGTTCTGTAGCGACCTAAATTACATCTATCTTCTAGTGGGGTCTTGTGCTCGACCTCAATTCTCCTTCTTGTCGGTCACCTTTGTTCTAGTTTTTGACTCATCTATAAACTAAGTAAGATGGTTGGCACGGACTAATTCTTCCAAATGTTGCTTCAATGATTAGAAATTCTCCATCATATGTCCAATATCACAGTAATAAGAACACCCAAGATTCAAATTCCTCTTCTCTAGGTCTCTAGCTAACTTGTTGGGCCATCAAAAATAAGGTTTTTCCTTTATCTGGGGTAGGATCTTATAGATTGGTCCCTTGAAAATCATATACACCCTAGAGAGTGATGAATGGGATGAGTTAGTCTCCTTCTCCTTAACCTTGCTCGTCGAATGCCCTTGGTTTTGCCTTTTCTGACGTTCATATTTATGCTTTTTTGGTTGGTTGCTTCTCAAAGTGGGGTAAATTAATAAGGAATTTCCAAGCGTAGGAAAGATATCGTGTTTGCAACTCAGTTGATTACCGAGGTCATCTCCTTAGAGAAAATGATTGCCTCAAGGGGTGATTGAGAAAAGAAAATAAAAAACTCTAAATTTTGAGAGATTGGTTGTAGAATTTAGTAACTAAGAAATAACCATTAAAAGAAAGACTGGTTGGTAGAGTTCATCTCACCATGAATATATATTTTGACTCAATTTCTATAACCTATTTGAGATTGTACTCAAACGCACTGAAATGAAAAATATTCAACTAACATCCAATTGAAAATAACAAATTTGTATTCAAGTCAATTGAATTGATTTTGAAAAAACTACATTCACTTCGATTGCGGTGATTTCAAGAATTACCCATGCCAGACTTAATTGTCTACTTGTAAGTAAGAAGATATACATACTGAAAGTGTTTTTAACTTTAATCATTCAAATAATCCAAAATACGTAATCATTGGAAAAACCCTAATCGAGTTAAAATTCCCAATTCACAGATGAGACTTTCTCATCCAATCAAATTGGAGTATGACTACTCACTCATTGTCGAATTAAAAATGAAAGCAATAAAAGAAATCATGATTGTAATTAAAAGCAAGGAAAAATTGAATTGAAATTGCAAGTAAACGTAAATACCTTGAATCGAATTGCAAGAATGTAAATTGTGCACAAAGTAAAACTTGAGAGTAAGAGCATTGCAAGAATTAAAGAATTTGAAATTAGACAAAGCTTGTAACTTGAATAATGGAGCATACTTTTGAAAGCAAAAACCCTAATTCTAAACCTAGGAGAGAAAAACGAAGAAAGAACGATGAAAGGAAGTCTTCTCACGATGACTTCACGATGCCTTCTCTCTTGTCATAATTGGGTATTTATAGGAGAGCATATGCTGATTTTTCTCCTTTTAATCCACCAATCATGACCTTTAAAATAATCAGTAGATTTCCTTTCCAAATATGTCCTTGCAGTAAGATTATAATAACATGCCGGTAGAACTATTCACTATTTTGCACAAACTAGTTGACCTTCTCTTCTATTGGTAGAACACATTTTTGTTTCAAACCTACTAGTAGAACAAATTTCTATTTTACTTCTACCTCCAGTTGAACTGGTAGAAGACCTACTGGTACAATAGGTTTTTTCTTCAATTATGCTTGCAGTGGCCTTGGCTTGACTCTTGAACTTCCTAGCTCGTCTTCCATGACATTGAAATGTGTGCAAAACCTTATTTTTACATTAGTTCACCTGCAAACACCAATTTCCTCCATAAAATACAAAACTAAAATAAAACAAAGGAATTAAGTAACTAATACAACTAAGATAGATGATATGAGACTTATAACATCCAATATTATGCTCTCATAATTGGTTCTTCTACAATTCCTTGCCAAACTCATCGTTCATGTTGGCATACTTTTCCACCCCGGCCATTAACTCCTCCATATCCAATTGACGCAACTATAATCTCGGGATTGTAAATTTATATCTTATTCATCTTCTCCCAATAACAATGAGCATACACTTGAAGAGTTTCCTCATGTTTATTCTTCAAAGAAAGAACACTCTAATATCCTCGGGATGCCTACTATTGGTAATAAACGACGTAGAGAACTGCCCAGCTATCAATCGAATGCCTTGGAAGATGATCATACCAATTCATGGTTGACTCTCTTGAGCTACTCGGAATATGGTGTACATTATGACTTCATTTGTGTTGTACAATGCCATAAACTATCTATAGTGACACAACTAGATAATGTGATCCATCTTGCCATAATAGAGTTTAAAGTTTGACATGACAAACTTGTTGGGTACCTTATTTTCTTCTATCCATGTAATGAAGGGGGACACCTCTAACCACCCCCTGGGGGGGAATATTCTCATGTGGCTCTCTTTGTCTAGTCCCAAGCAGTCTAGTCTTCGAGGAATCTTAGGCAGCTATCCAATTTCTTGGTTATGAAATGCTTTCAGTTGTTCACATAGTCCTCTAATTGACAAGATTTTTGTTTCCCGTGTCTATCGCATATGTTATCTCCTAGTTGTTGTCTACGCTTGGTCGGGCTTCGTCAATGGTCGGCATGATGGGATTCTGCTCTATCATTAGTCCCCTTGTGGTAGGACCTTTCAGGGACTTTACGGTCTTGCAATATCTTCAAAGCTCCCTTTAACTTCTGATTCTCCTTTTTAACCTTTCCTCTTCTTACTGGGACCTTCAAGGCTTGGCGTCTTTCTGAGGGTAAGTACACCTAGTAGTTATGTTCAAGGTCGTACTCATTAATGTGATAGCCATTACGTGGTGATCCTAACAAGCTTCCTAGGTTGAAATGGTTGTCTATTGCTTTGTCTTCCCATAAATGATGCCAATTGTATGAGGAAATAATCTCACACCTTTGATTGATGATGATGAGGTGGAAACTAAGTGTTTGGTTTTGAGAGAAATGAACAAAGTGCTCATCTTCCTATATATTGAACAAACTCCCAGGGACTGGTATTTGAGCGGCCGGAGGCACTTCACTTCTTAAATTAGTAAATGTCTAAGATTTAGTAAGAAAGAATGTAGGGAAAGAAGTGTCTACTTTAAATTAAAGCTCATCCAGTATTTGTAGGAATCCATCCCTACTTTTTATGGTTTAGCTTCATGGCTAAACAAGGCGGCACACCTATTTTTTTCCCAAATCTTCTCGAATTCATGTTCGCATCTTCTGAGTTTCCTTTCCTATTGATTGATTCTTTACGTCATATGTTTACAATGTGCACATATGGTTTAGGCAATTTTTTTATTAGCATCTTAGAATCGCCTCCGACTATTCGAGATAGTCTAACTATCCTTTTGTTTGATCTTAGTTTGTGTCCTTTAATTTGTTGAAATCAAAAATTTTACTCGGATTTCAACTCCCATATGCTTGCTCGGTAATTACCGATTGTTCGGATACTATGCTAACTGAACCGTTCAATAAGGGGGAATTCAAATTCTAGTTGGCTAGGGCTAAAATATGTTCGCCTAATCCACCATGGCTCAAACAGAGGCACTCTGCCTTTGCTATGTTTTCTTACTTTTGTCACATGTTTTTTATCATGTGGCCAAGTTAAATGATCTAATCATACATTAATACTTTGAGTCACTTCAATAAACTGGAAATTTTTTGTTCCCAAATATTGTAAAGGGTTCTTAATGCAATGTTGATTGTTGCACAGAGCGGAATACGATAAATGAAAGGTGTTCTCATGACTTGTACTTACGTCTCAGTTAAAATGGAAGGCCTGGTTCCACTCATGTCATGTGAATTGTGCATAAATATTCAATGTAAAAAGTGACAACACATTATTATTTCCACATAATATTACCAATGATTATATATATAAATAACTAGGCCCAATGAACCATACTAATTTCTCATAATCATTATTGAATGCGAAAGATGTTGATAGTCATAAAATTTATTGGGATCTACTAGTCCTACATAATGTGTACATTTAATTGGTCACTAATATTACATAACAATGGCATAGTTACATTAAGGGATAATTATACTCAGATCCCATAAAATTTGTCACTTAATCACTTATACCCCTGATATTTGAAATATTATATACAAACCTCCTGAAGTTTGTACGAGCTTAACGTTTAGACCCCTACCGTTAGTATATCCATTAGTAAATTACCTCAAGACCCCCTTGAAGTTTGTAGGCATGTTATAATTAGATCTCTCAAGTTTAAAATGCTATATTTAGACAAAAAATAAACAAAAATAAATATAGAATATCAAATATTTTAAATTTTACAACCAAAATTCATGTTTTATTATGATATTTATTGAAATAAGATTAGAAATAATAATATATTTTTTCTTAAAAAATCATAATTAATATAGTATTATACTATTTATTAGAATTTAATTTGGTCGTTTAAACTATCAAATTACCCTAATTAAAGGTAGAATATATTGTGCTCATTATAATTGAACCCCATATTTGATTTTTTAGTTTTATTCCAATAGATAATATAATTATATATTAATTATAATTTTTTAAGAAAAAATTAAAATTTTATTTTAATAAATGACATAATCGAACATGAATTTTGGTCGTAAAATTCATATTCTATTATGAATGATTTAGACATCTTGTTTGAATTTTTAGTTTTATTCTAATGGATAGTATAATTTTATACTAATTACCATTTTTTAAGAAAAATTTGATTTTTATTTTTAATTTTATTTCAATAAATAATATGATAGAACTTGAATTTTGCTTATACATTTTAAAATATTTAATATTTAATATTTAATTAGAATATTTTTTGTCTAAGTATAACATTTTAAACTTGAGGGGTTTAAGTATTCTGCACTTACAAACTTTAGGGGATTTAGGTGTAATTTACAAACTAGTATACTAACTGACATTTGACGGTCGTGCTCCGTTGGTATGATGGAAAAATGGAAAGATGAAAAGTTAGATGAATAAATAAAACATCATATTTGGTAAGAAAAAAAATAGGAAGGATAGAAAAGTGAATGAATTAACTTTCCTTCCAACTCACCAAAATCAATCCCTCCTAAATCGGAAGGAAAGTAGATGAAAAGTTAATTATTTGTGTTGAGATGTATTTTATTTGTCTATATATTATGTATACATTTCATATAAAAATACAATGATAAAATATGTATGTGTATATATATATATATATATATATGTGTGTGTGTGTGTGTGTGTGTGTTTGTGTGTGTATTTTCAAAAATTAAAAAAAAAATTTAAAATTTAAAATTAAAAAAAATATTTTTTTTCATCTTAACTAGGAGTGAAAATTTTCAATTCAACACGATGATACGACTTCAACTAGACACAAATTTTATAACACGAACTTGATTATAGTTCAACATGAACTTGAAAATGACCTGACACATGAACAAGAAATATAAAAGACTTATAATTTTATGACTCAACAAAAATCTAACACGACATAACTTGATTGTCACCCCTAATATTAGACCCAAAAAAATTGGTCATTTTTATTTTTCATACATCCAACCAAACACAAAAGAAGGAAAGTGTATCATTCTTACTTTCCATCCTTGAAGGATAAAAAATGTATTCCTCCTACTTTCTATCCTATGGAGCATAGGGGTCCAAGTGTTATGTGCATAAAAACCTTAAAGGGTCTGTGTATAATATTTTAAATATCAGAAGATCTGAGTAATTAAGTTACAAATCTCAGAGAATCTAAGTGTAATTCTCCCTTACATTAAATATATTCTCATTAATTATGAAGGATGGATCTTGGATTTGCTTCCCCTATTATTACGAATTGGCAATCTCATATTAACTTTCTAATAAAAAGGAGTAGTGTCACACCCTAATTGACTTGGGTGCAAAATGGCAGTCTTGGTGGCACCTTGCACCAAGGCACGCTATGAGATTGAATCAAGGTGATGCGGCTAAGTGGTTCGACAGATTGGTGCGGACTGTGGAAGCATGAGACCACCCGGCTGAGCATGGCAGCACATGGTGGGCTCAATTGAGACAATGTGGGTGCATAGCTTCAAAATGTATGGCATGGGCTGAACCCAACATGCACAATGGTTCGTGAGGCAAGGCTGGCTACTGAATGTAGGCACTTGACTAGCATATGACTACTTAATGCATGTGACCAGGAGGATGTGGGCAATTGCAAATGCTGAGACTTAGTTAAGGCAATTGCTGAACAAGGCTTAGTCTGTGAAAAGCGGTTTTGGGCATCCCTAGCCTTAATCTGGTTCAGATGCATGATGATAAGAGGCAGTTCCACTCAAGTTACTGAATGGGTGGAACTGTCTGCCAGATGTCGCACAGAAAACAAGCCTGCTAACCAAGTCTGCTATGGAATAGCAAAATGTGGGTAACTACCCTTTGGGAGATGGGGGGTGTAGTCTGCTATACTCGTATAAATAGGGGTGTTTGGGCATTCTAGTAGACAGAGAGTGTTCTTGCTGAATTTCCTTGTAAATTGTATTGAGTTCAATATATAAGGTTTGAGATTGTTGTCCCAGTAAATTCGTGTGTGCTTTGTGTATGAGTTTCTATCCCTATTTTTGAGATTGTGTGTGGCTGGTTGCAGTGGCAATGCCTTCACAGGTAGTCTCGAAAGAAAAAATGAAGTGTTACCCCGTGACAGTTTGGTATCAAAGCATTGGTTTGAAAAAGATCAACTATGACTGGTGGAACGAATGCAGATCTGAAGGAAAAGGGTGGCACGTTTGGAGGAGTTAGTTGGTCATCCACAGTCCGGGGATGCTGTGGCCCTTTATGTACAACTTGAGTTGCTGTATCAGTGGTTCAAGGAGATGCGTGTTGCACAAGAACAACTTCAAAAGACTGAATCCGATCACTTCAATCGAGTAAAAAATGAAGTCGTTGTTGTGTTGGCTACGATTTTCACATGGATCGATGATATGGGGGAAAAATTGAGTTCCCTGGAGATAGACGTTTCAGTGCTCATGAAGGCATTACAGAATGCTTCTTTGGCTTCTGGTAGTGAAAGCACTCAGAAAGCAAACGTGCCTGACCCTAAGCCTTACACAGGCAATCGTAACACCAAAGAACTCAACAAAAATTTGTGGGATATGGGGCACTACTTTAAAGTAGTCCGTACGCCAGATGCTGAAAAGGTAGATCTCACTAGCATGTACTTGTTTGGTGATGCTAAATTATGATGGCAAACACGATTTGAGGACAAGTCTTGTCCTCCAATTACTACTTGGGATTCTCTGTCCGCTGAAATGAAGGAGCAATTCCTTTCAAGCAACACGGCTTGGCAAGCCCATGATACATTGAGAAAGCTTATACATACGAGCACTGTGAGGAAGTACGTGAAACAATCCTCATCTTTGATGCTTGACATCAAGAACATGTCGTAGGAAGACAAACTATTCAATTTTATGTCTGGTCTCCAAACTTGGGCACAGGTAGAGCTTCATCGGCAAGGAGTGAAGGACTTACCCGCTACTATGTCCGCAACAGAAGCGTTGGTTGACTACAAGATGCAGGCTAACCCTCCAGAGAAGGAGTCAAAAGGGAAGACCAAGTTTCCCAAGAAGGACAAGTAGAAGAAAAAGGCTGAGAAGTTTGGCAACACAAAAAAATAGACTAACAAGCCCTCTTCGTCAAAAGAAGCTGTTGACTCAGGCTGTTTTATTTGTAATGGCCCCCATCGTGCAAGAAATTTCCCCAAGAAGGAGAAACTTAGTGCCCCCATGGCTGAGGATACTAATTGTCCAGATGAGCCAACACGAGTCAACCCATTGCAGTTCCTTAATGCAATTCGCAAAGAGGAGACAGTGGCAAGGAAAGGACTGATGTTAGTACAGATCCGTTTGAACAATGTGGCTATCCAGGCAATGGTTGATATAGGTGCAACCCATAATTTTGTTTCTAACCGCGAGGTGCTGCAGCTTGGTTTGGGCTTGGTGAAAGACTCTAGCCAAATCAAGACCGTTAATTCAGTGGCAAAATCGATAGGTGGTGTTGCTAGAGAAATCCTTTTAAGAGTTGGTGATTGGCAAATACCATGCGACTTTATGGCTGTCCCTCTTGATGATTTTCAGGTAATCCTTGGACTGAAATTTATTACAAAGGCGAAAATGTCTGTTATGCCTCATCTATAGGGGATGTTCGTGATGGACATGCCCAGTCCTTGTTTTGTTCCCCTCACTAAGGTCAAGTTTTCGGGAGAAATGTTGTCTGTCTTGCAAGTGAAAGATGGCTTGCGGAGAGGAGAAGCAGCATACTTGGCTATTATGTTTGAGGAAGAGGAGTCCAAAACATTGCAAGTCCTTAAACCAGTGCAACAGTTGCTGGTTGAATTCAAGGATGTGGCACCCAAAGAATTACCAGCAAGATTACCACCAAGGCAGAAAATTGACCATGCCATCGAGTTGATTCCAGGGGCAAAAATCCCTTCCTAGGCTCCTTATCGAATGTCTCCATCAGAGTTGGCGGAGCTGAGGAGACAGCTTGGTGGTCTATTGGACATTGGGTTCATTAGACCTTCCAAAGCCCCCTATGGAGCCCCTGTTCTGTTTCACAAAAAGAAAGATGGATCCTTATGGCTTTGTGTAGATTACCGAGCCCTCAACAAATTTACTGTCAATAACAACTATTTAGTGTCGCTTGTTAACGAATTGTTTAATAGACTGGGGAAAACAATTTTTTTCACTAAGATGGACTTGCGGCTGGGATATCATCTAGTCAAAATTGCAAAAAGAGATGAGGCAACGACCACTTGTGTGACTAGGTACGGTTCATATAAGTTCTTAGTCATGCCTTTTGGCTTAACCAATGCCCCTGCTACATTCTGTAACTTGATGACCAATGTGTTCCGGGAATACTTGGACAACTTTATTTGGATGATATAGTTGTCTATAGCCAGATGCTTGAGGAGCATGTTGAGCACCTCAGGTTGGCTTTGACAAAGTTGAGGGAAGCACAGTTGTATTTGAAACCAAAAAAATGTGAGTTTGCCCAAAAGGAAATCTTATTCCTCGGGCAAATTATTTCTGCAGGTGTGGTGAAGATGGAACCAAAGAAAGTTGAGGCCATTGCTGATTGGCCTGTCCCTACTAAGGTTACATAACGAGATCTTTCTTTGGTTTGGCGAATTATTACTGGAAGTTCGTGAAGAATTATTCAAAGAAGGTGGTTGTGTTGACAAATCTTCTGAGGAAAGATAGAACATGGAACTGGTCCTACGAATGCCAAGAGGCATTCGATCGATTGAAGACGGTGGTGATAACTAGCCCAATTTTACAATTGCCTGACTTTGATTTGCCTTTTGAAGTCCATACAGATGTATCAGACTTTGCTCTTGGAGGGATGTTGGTGCAGAATGGGCATCCGGTGGCGTTTGAAAGCAAGAAGTTGAACGATACTGAAAGGTGGTATTCAGTACACGAGAAGGAGATGACAGTAGTCATTCACTGCATCAATGCATAGAGGCATTACCTGTTAGGGAAGCATTTCCTTGTGTTGACAAACAATGTGGCTACCAGCTGCTTCAATTCCATGAAGAAGCTGACACCAAAACAGGCAAGATGGCAGGACTTCCTTGCTCAGTTCCATTACACGTTGCAGTACAAGCCTGACAGTGCAAATTAGGTTGCTGATGACCTTAGTCGGATCCCAGTTGCTGATGGAGCGATGACTACACTTAGCCAGATTGCTGGAGACATACTGCAAAGAATTCGAGATCAGAAAAAAGATGATCCTATGACCAGCTTGTTGCTGAAGTAGGTTCAAGAAGGGGTGGCTCGACGGTTTTGGGTAAAGGATGGTGTACTCTACTCCAAAGGAAGGAGGCCTTATGTTTCGAAGTCATGTGGACTTCGACAAATGTTGCTGAAAGAAACACATGATGCTTGATGGTCAGGGGATCTGGGGCAGGAACGGACCCTTGCCTTACTTGTGAAAAGTTATTATTGGCCTCACATGGAAGCTGATGTTAAGCTTTATGTGCGCACTTGTCTGGTGTGCCAGTAGGACAAGACGGAAAGGAGGAATATGGCAAGTACTTTGGAGCCTTTCCCTATTTCAAGCAGACCTTGAGAGAGTGTTTCCATGGATTTCATCAATGGTTTGCCTAAGGTGAATGACTTTACTTCAATATTTGTGGTTGTAGACAAAATTTTGAAGTATGTCACCTTCATTGTAGCTCCAAAAGTATGCTCTGCTGAAGTTACTACTCAGTTGTTCCTCAAACATATAGTGAAGCTTTGGGGTCTTCCGCTTGATATAGTTAGGGACAAAGACACACATTTTACTGGCTAGTTCTGGATGGCCTTGTTCGAGTTGTTGGGTACACAACTCAACCTTTCCACCAGCAATCATCCACAGACAGATGGTCAGACTGAGCGGGTAAATATAATGCTGGAGGAATATCTCAGATACTATGTCACAACAAACCAAGAGAATTGAGTGGATTTACTTGATGTAGCCCAATTCAGCTACAATTTGCAGCAAAGCTATTCCACTAGGATAAGCCCATTCGAGTTGGCAATTGGCTAACAGCCTCTTACTTCGCATGACGTTGCTAAGCAAAAGTCTTAAGGGAGATGTCATGTAGCATACCGCTTTGCTTGGTTCAATCAGAAAAGAACCGATGAGGCAAAGAACTGCTCGACTAAGGCAGTAAAGAGGATGAAGAAGTGGGCAGACGAGAAAAGAAGGGCAGTAGAGTTTGAAATAGGTGACAAAGTAATGCTGAAACTGACCCCACCAATCTGGAAGAAGATCACTCGGAAGTCTGCACATAAGGATTCATCTAGCGTTATGACGGTCCTTTCCTTATCACAAGAAGGATTGATAGGTTGGCTTATAGACTGGATCTTCCCAGTCATCTCAAGCTTCATCCAATTTTTCATGTTGCCTTCTTGAAGTCATACGTTGAGGACCCAGGGACCCTGTCAGATATGTTCGGCGTCGGGCTCCTCCAACAATCAGGAAGCAATTCATAGAGATAGCAGAAGCTATTCTTAATCACAAGATTGATGGAATGAGTAAGAAAAATATAAGAACTCATTACCTAGTCAAGTGGAAAAGGAAAGCACCAGAGGAAGTCATTTGGGAGAAAGAGACGACATTGTAGCAGTTCGAGTATATCATCAAGCAGTATCATGCCTCCATTCCAACGAAGTTGTTGGATACTTCAGGTGAGGGTGACTTGTCACATCCTAACTGACTTGAGTGCATAATGGAGGTCTTGGTGGCACCTTGCACTAAGGCACGCCATAAGATTGAATCAAGGTGATGCGGCTAAGTAGTTTGACAGATTGGTGCGGACTATGGTAGCATGAGACCACCCGGCTTTGTATGACAGCACATGGTGGGCTCAATTGAGGCAATGTGGGTACATAGCTTCGAATTGCATGGCATGAGTTGAACCCAACATACACAATAGTTCGTAAGGCAAGATTGGCTACTAAATGTGGACACTTGATTGGCACATGGCTGCTCAATGCATGTGACCAGGAGGATGTGGGCAGTTGCAAATGCTGAGACTTAGTCAAGGCAATTGCTGAACAAGGCTTAATCTATACAACTGCCTACCAAGTGTCGCACAGAGATCAAGCCTGCTGACCAAGTCTGCTATAGAATAGCAGAATGTGGGTAACTACCCTTTGGCAGATGGGGGGGTGTCATCTGTCATACTCTTTGTATAAATAAGGGTGCTTGCGCATTCTGGTAGACAGAGAGTATTCTTGCTGAGTTTCCTTGTAAATAGTATTGAGTTCAATATATAAAGTTTGAGATTGTTGTCCCAATAAATTCGAGTGTGCCTTTGTGCGTCAGTTTCTATCCTTATTCTTGAGATTGTGTGTGGTTGGTTGCGGTGGCAACGCCTTCACAAATAGCCTCAAAAGTAAAAATGAAGTGTTACCCCGTGACAAGTAGTCTACTATATGGGGGGAAAATTTGATACTGTACCACTATTTATCGGACATTTTTATAATTTTTGTGGATATTTTTATTGTGGTATTTGCGATTGATCGTAGATACCACAAAAATGATAAAAATATCTATAAAAATGATAAATTATTTATAAAAATAATAATTTTTTAAAATAACTCAAAAATATTATAAAAAAGTATCTATTAAAATAATAAAATTTATAGATACGATACCGAATTTTTTTTTCATACCGTACTCAAGTCCTATAAAAAAAAAAAAGGCTATGCCTTCATAGTCTCTAGGGAGCAATTGTCACAGCATCCTTACCAATTGATGGAAAAGGTTTGCCATGTAGAGTTGTGCCAATTCGACAATTGGTCGTGAAAGAGAAAAAGGAACCAGTTTATTCAAAAAATAAAAATTTATTTTCTGCAAATTACACTCTAAATCTTTGACCAACACACCAAACTCATTTTTCTATTTTAAATACTATAATTCGTTTTATATTGTCATAGAATTAAATTTCTTTTATCTTTCACACACAAAAAAAATGACATCTCATTAGATTTTAAGATAAAATGAGACATAATAATTTAATTTGGTGGTAAAATGACAAAATTTTCTATCTAATTTTTAATGAATAGTTGTAATTTAAAAAATTATGAAATTAATGACTATATTTGAAAATAAAATATGAGAAACATGACAACTAGAAATTATAAAAACAGAGAATCTGATTAAGGGTATCAAAATATCATTTGTCCTTTTTTAATCAGGTTTGTACTACAAAAATCAACAAAACGTTGTGAAATCATAATCCTCAGGACTCCGAGAATCGAACGGTTGATATCCTCCAACCGCCAAACCTTTGTTTGCTAATTGGAACAAAACCGTAGCCACTCACCGCTATATATAAACAGCTAAAGAATCCGAAACCCAATTCAAGCGTTCCTTGCCCTTCAATAATCCCAGAAGATTGATCTCTCTCTCTAGGGTTTCATCTCCTAAACCCTCTGTCTCTCTCTCTAAACCCATCTTTTGGACCTTCACAGAATCAACAACAACAATGGTGTTTAGAAGAGGCGATCAAGTGGAAGTTGCGAGCCAAGAAGAGGGGTTTAAGGGTTCATACTACACAGCAACAGTAATCTCAGAGCTGCTGAATAAGAAGTACATATTGCAATTCAAGACTCTCTTGAAAGATGATCTCTCCGGACCTTTAAGAGAAATCGTCGCCGCCGATGATGTCCGGCCGGCGCCGCCTGTGATTCCGGTAACTGGGTTTGGTTTGTACGACAAAGTTGATGCTTTTGACAATGACGGTTGGTGGGTCGGGAAGATCACTGGGAAAATTGGGAACAAGTTCTTCGTGTATTTTGAGACAAGTGGGGATGAGATTGCATATCAATTGGAGAACTTGAGGGTTCATCAAGACTATTTAAATGGCAAGTGGGTTTGTTCAAGAAAAGGGGTTTCTTATGAGAGTCTCTATCGCTGAAGATTGGGTTGTGCCTGAATGGTTTATTTGGCTGTAAAATCTGTTGTTGTTCATACTCTTTTTTTGTCTCTGTTTTTCGGTGTCTGTGCTGTGTCTGGTCTATTGGGTGCTGGAAAATAATCTTGTTTTAGATTTTAATAATAAAATAATCTTGTTTTAGATTTTATTATATTATTAAAGTGTATTAATTTTATGTGTTAGTGGATTAGGGGTATCCAAGTAGTGAAAGACAATATTATAAGTGGAAGCAATTTTCCAAATAATGGTGTTTTAATATTTTAGAGTTACAAGAGTTAGTAGGTGTAATAGTTTGCAAATGTAATGTTAAGAGTTATGACTTTGTTGTTCTAAAATCTATTTAATCAGCATAAATGTTTCTATAAATATATAATTTTAAGGCGATTATTTGAAAAGCGTTCAAATGTTTTATTTCAAGATTTATTTGGGATGAAAACAATGAACATTTTTACTCTAACTAATAAAAGGGAAATCTTTTATTAATCCAATTTAAAAGACTTCGGTTATAAAAGACTAAAATAAAATAGTTTTGATTATAACACTAACTGTTCCTAAACTAGTATAAAACTATTCAAAATGATGCATCGATCTTGGGTCTTTTGGGGGTTTGAATGTGTCTTGTCTTCTCCATTGAATGGCCTTTTTATAGATATTTATTTCAACGGTTTTCTCCTCATCAACAATTATCTAATGATTACTCTTAGTTGGTTACCTATTTTCTTTTAAAATGTGACTATGACCGACCTTCTTTTATTTTTGCCACGGGGCATTTATATAGTAGATTTGGGAATACTAGGTGTCAGTATGTTGAATATTCCTGAGATTTTATATTTTGAGCCCAAACAATACCTTTATCATTTATTTGAGTTTTTGAATAATAACTCAGACAAATGAATAATTGCAACCATTTAGCTTCTAAACACCTATTTAAAGGTTTCACTACTACACTGTTCATTTAACCTTACTTTCGAACTTCTTGTTATCATCCTTTCTTTATTCCCGAAGACCTTTCTTCATTCTTTGATTCCCTCAAATGGCATCAAAGAGAAAGATGGATCAATCATCTTCCTCTGTTTTTTCATCAGATATATCTTCCATTTCTCTTTTTTTCTTTTAGCATTATATACACAATTCGGAACTCAATAGATGACAATGTCTTGATCCTTTCTTTGGATTTAAGTTCAAACTTTGTATTGGGCCCTATTTTTTTAATCAAGTATCGTTCCAGAATTTCTTGAGTTCTATCCTGTTTTGAAAGGAGAAACCCTGACACTTCATCGACCTCACTTACGGTGAAAATCTTGGGATCAAGGGATTAACCCTTTAAAGTCTTGGGTTGATCTTGACCAATAATGGGCTAATTGGGTGAAACGATTGGAAACATAGTTCTCTAACAAATGGAGGTTGGTTCATCAAGTCACATACCACCCTTGAGGCATGCTTGAGCTAGCACATCACGGGCACTACTCTCTAGGACTCCTTACTTTGCTTTTTCAAATCAGTGGCAGCTGTTAGTATAGCTTTAGGCCATCTACATTTTAGTGTGGATGAGCAGCACAGCCTCACAACAGTCAGACTTGATGCTATTAACAAAAGGATGAGTTATGTTGTGAGAGATCAGAGGGATATTCATAGGGAGTTACGGTAGCTCAGGCAAATGCTACAAAATGCAGGATTCATTGATGAGGACGAGCTAGAGACTTAGCCTTGATGGGGATAGTAGAGATGATGGAGATGCAACCATTTAAGCTATTGTTTTTGTAGAGACTTTAGCCTAAGTCATATGGGAGTTTGAGAGTGTTCTATTCATTCACATCCTGTACTAAAATACTATTTACTTTTTGTCGTTAAATTTTCTAGTTTATTTATTTTTGGTTGTTTAGTTAACTTTTTCATTTTTTGTGGCATACTTTTAGTCATAATCTTGATGTTCTTATCATATTTGACTTTGAGTTATATATCTTATTTGTCCCTTGTTTATCTTACTTGCATGATTTGGCTAGTTGATGTGCATTCATACCTTCTTATTATACTATAATTGTATGTTATGATTGTTATATCTTGTCATTGGGTTGACATTTATTGCAAATAAGATAAGAATCTGTTGGGTAACTTAATTTTGTACTATACTTGTTACATGTTATTATTAGAATGGGCATTTGTAACAAAAAGGTGGGAGAATATTTTAGATACATATGAGAGGAATCTGAGAGATTTACTCTTGACTGGGCTAGATATGTCGCATGTGAAAGTAAAAAAGAAGAAGTTTGTTTAAATACTCAAAGGGGCATAAATTTATAAACTTGGCATTAAGTCACATTTTACACTTGTTATTTTACTTGTGAATACCAACTTAGGGGGAGAACTTATAATATTTCATATTGATAGATCAATAGGCTCTCAAGAAAATTAGGCAAGTTAGTTCCTAATATGTTACATATTTGCACTAGAATATGTATACATACTTATGTCCTATGCTTAACTTTGTATTTTTCAAGCCTGTGATTATATTATGTATTTTTCTAACATATAATATTTTTTATGAGGTTTTGGTCTAAGTGGTGATGTGTAGGACTACAATCTTCAAGCTTCATCTAAAGAAGTAAATCTTGTATTTCGATAGAATATTAGGAGGTGTACATAAGACTTGAGATTAGATTTACAATTTATTTTGTTCAATGATTTGTGGACAGTAATCTTCATTTCTAACTTGTATTTCTTGTCACAAAATTGCCAAAGAGGGAGATTCTAAGATTACATTTTATTTGGCTAATTTTGTGGAGTCCATTGCAAATCTCAACCTTTTCCATGGTCATGATGCTATCAATTGAAGATCTGAAACTGTCATTGAAGGGAGGAGATCAAGCATTAAAGCAATATTATTCAACCTCCATATGCACCTTCATACTTAAGATAAAAGTAATGACCGAGACACCTAAGATGAACCCCTAGTTACTTTTAACTTAGGATGATTAGAATGAAAATAGAATTGGAAGCAATTCATATACAGCTCCCACGTAATTTCAAAAGAAAAGATGTGATACCCGATCATGCAGTGCATGCATATTAGCATAATTATGTAGGCTAAATTATAATTATGTGAAACTATTAAAGGGTTAATTAAAGTAACCCTTCTTAGCCATGATATGTGTGAGCATACATCGAGTACGTGGACCACGTTAGTGAAGTATTAGTGAAATCACTTAAGAACTTGGGAGAAGGTAAGCATAATTATCCAATTAGGATGACTCATCCTTACATGTGTAGAGATATGAGGTGGGTGTGTTAAATTAAAATCCAAGTGTATGTGTGTGTGTGTTTGTTAAGGTGTAGAAGTGTGTGTGTGTTTAAAACATAATTCAAAGTGTGTGTATGTGTTCTATTTTGCTAAAATCGTGAGTGAGGGAGAGCAAGAGAGAGAAGAGAAAATATATGTGTGTGTGCCTTAAGCCATGAGCAAGGAAGGAGATAGGGAGAGAGAAAAACCAACTTTTTGTGGGTTTCTAGGTTAGACCGAGAGGGAGAAGAAAGGAAAGAAAATGAAGGAATTTGGGGGGAGCCTCCAGACCAAACCGAGAATGAGAGAAGGCAAGAAGAAAGTGGGAAAAGAAGAAGAAGAAAGCAAGAGAAGGTAAGGGTGTGGGTGTGTTCATTTTAGTGTGTTGTGTGTGTGAGTTTAAGGGTGGTTGTTTTAAAAGAAAAGTGCGATAGAGGTTAAAAACGGGTGCTGATAATGCCGAAATCCTGATTTATAAATATTATTATCACATGTGAATTTTTTTCCAATTGATCCGAAATTTTGCAAGCTGCATTATTAATTGATGCTTGATGTGATAATGTAAGTTTCGAATGCAAATGAATATAATATCTGGTGTATAATGTACGAAATGTCGAAAGTGTAGTTTTTAGAATTCGGGGTCGAAATGTGTGAAAATAGACCCCGGATTAATGTGTTTGACGTATTTAATCCTAATTGTGATTAATGTGTGATTTTTGAGATTTGGGGAGAAAATGTGATCCCTAAATCTAATGTGCCAGTATGTGAGTGGATAGTACAATAACCGGGGTTACTTGGGCACTTTGGGTTGAATCATCTTATATGCATTAGTGCATAATTAATTATCAAACATGATAAACATATTGATATTGTAATTACAAATATGTTAAGTGGAACAGGTAGGACAGTCAATGTTGAGACAAATACGGTAATACCAAAGGGATCCACCGGTGAGTCCGAAGGCCCGTAGATCTGTACACTTGAGGTGGGTGTATATCTTTATATATTTTAAAAATGTTATTATAAGATGTTATTAAATGATAGAATTTAATAGCATTTCTTCAGGATTATGTGTTATGTGCTTATGTGATTGAATGATACTTTGTACTGTGTAATGTGTATTATGGAATGTGGCGTACTGTTTGAGACAGAAGCGACGGTGCTTGATTACTGGGTGTGCAGTGGTGTGCTAGCACTGTGGTATTCCCGGGAGGTTCGGGAGCATTGATTCATATGGGATTGATTACCCGATGTGGGGTAGTATGGATATGTTGTGGTTTGTGAATTCTTTGGAATTGGTTTGATGTTGTTGTTTGATACGTGTATTTACGACGTATCTACCTACTCATGCGTATTACTATTTTCATATACAACATGTATACTCACTGATCGTTTGGTTTAGCTCACACCCTTATCGGTTCTCCTTTTTAGGTACTATAGAGGGAGTTATAGATCAGTCTACTGTCTAGTCAGTTGAGTACTGTCCAGTGGAATTGAGTACAGTCCAGAGTGGTCCAACAAAGTTAATGTGATATTACTCAGGTTGTATGTCTGTTAATTATGTTTTTAGTTTGAATGAGTTGAGTGCTACAGGTTGAGTGTCTGTATAATTATTTGCAAGGTTGTATATTAGATTGAGTGATAGATTATTATTGCAGGTTAATAGTGTATATTTGTAAACAAATTCAATAAGCGTACTTTGAGATGTATGGTATGTAGATGTGAGATTTTGTATATATCTATAACTTGGAAAACCAGCAATTGGTACCAATTTTATATATGGTATAGGTTATAAGTCAAGTATTACCATCATACTTAATGACTAAGGTAATGAGTGGTGTTGTTGCATCTGTGAAATTATTTAGTGTTTTATTAATCCAGATTATATATATGTAAACAAGTATATCAAAAATCTAATCGCATCTCATCTTTGGGAGACCGGGATGGGGCGTGACAAAAGATTTTTTGAACAATTTTGTGTTTTAAAAACATAGATTGAACCATTGGAGGACCCCTCTTGAGCAAACACCCTTAGTACTCAAAAGGACTAGTTTTTGCTTGGTTTTGTGCTTCAAAAATCGGTACTGTCTTGGCTAGAGCGGTATCTTCATAACTTAGGAAATGACAACAACACAGAGCTCACTCGAGTGGTCCTTCAAGGTCATTCGAGCGGTGTTCATGGTTGCTCGAGCGATGCTGCTCCTAGACAAGATGAAAATATGATTTTCATTCCAGTGTCAACCGCCCTCCAACCGATCGAATGATCTTTTGCGAATATGAGCTTCTTATTTACTAAGACTATCTTTATTCTGGACCTACAAATAGAAAGAGTCTTTCTCATAGCTAAGTTAAGCCTCTTGTGACATATATAAGAGAGAAAACATTTCTTCTACCTTGAGAGTTTCCACTACTAAACTAGATCCCTAAATCCAAAGGTTACATCTAGAAATTTTACCCAATCTAATAACTTGGAGTTGAAGATCTTGATGACTTGACAAACTCATTGGTGTGTGCATAGCAAGAATTGTTGGCTTGTCTAGAGTTGCTTGAGATCCACACAAGCCGTGCAGTGGGAAGGTCCAAGTGAACTACACTAGACGTCGAAGGAGTGCCTTTGACGGAGAGGCAAAAAAGAAATGAGCATCTAATCATTATATTGGTTTAGATATAATACTCAACTACATGTATGTTGACTTAACAAGTATTTGATTAGACTTCGGTAAACCAAGAAGGTTCTCCGTAATTTTTCCCGATGAACATTTTTTACGTCAACAAATCACTTGTGTTCTTTATTATTTATCATATACACTTTTGACTATGAGCACACATGTGCATTATGTATTAATCTAAAAAACTAGTGAACCAGTACCTAAACTAGTCTGATTTTATAAATTATATCGTTTTACAATTAAGCCGTAATAAGCCTAGTGAAATTGGATGATTTTTTTATAAAACGTGGACAAAGCCGAACGGTTCAACCTAATCCTAACTGGTCTATTTTAATCAATAGTTACTTTTATACAGAATATTTAGACCGAAATTCCAAGACCTTCAACGGAAGGCCATGTTGCATGCTACGTATACAGACGGAGCATGGCAGTTGTTTGCTTTTGTCAACGCAAAGGTAAATGCCGGTTTTAAAGTCGCAAAGTAAGAGTGTGTTTGTTAACTAAATTCAACACTTAAAATACATGTATTTGATACTTATTCATTAAATTTATTTGATAATTAAAATTTAAATTCTTTTAATATGTTAAGTGCTCTTTAGAAATATGTTACAAATTAAGTAAGAGATCTCTTACTTAATTCTGAAAATTAAAAATATTCAGCACAACTTCTTTAATAATATTTACAATATAAAAATTATGATTCGACATATTTTACAATCCTATTAAAACTCTAATTAATCTTCTCTCAAAAATTTCTAACCTATCTATCCTCCTAGTCGTTCGTTTTCTTCGGCGGGTAACAGGTAAGTTTCTTCCCTGTCTATTTTTTTTTTTTTTTCTTCCCTTGTCTTGTCCAACAAACATATACATACACAATTACACACACAGATGGACACACACATTGGACACACACAGACACATGCATTGCACACACGTAGAGTTATACAAACACAACACAGAGAGAGTTTAAAAGTCTACACACTTTGCACGCACATACACACGTGCGTTGCATGCACATGTTGTGCACATACACAAGCGTCTTTTATTGTTTTTTTTTTTAAAATTTTTTGTTAATTATTTATTAATTATTGTTCCTTTTTTATTACATGTTATTGTCCACTTATTACGTTATGAAATTTATTATTGTTCAGTTATTGTGATCAAATTTTTATACTCAATGTGCTTAACAAATTGCAAGGCAACTAAACTCTTGATTTGTATCCTAATTATAATTTTTAAAATTTATGACAATTGAAAGCTTTAAGTGATAAATTTAACTTAAATTAATTTTATTATCATGTTTGTTAAATATAGACTACAATATGATAATAATGAGTATAATTTATGTTATAAATTAAATTGATTTCATATATCATAGTTTTTTATTAAATAAAAATATATTTTATAAACATTTTCAAATTAAAGGTGAAAAGGGTAAAACTGAAAATTAATTTATTTTCAGTACTTATTAAACAATTTAATTCAATTCAAAACTTAAATTTCAGTGGGCACTAAACAATCCACGAATTTAGACTTTAAACTTTAGTTTTAGTTTTCAGACTTCACCTTTCAGTTTTATCAAATACCACGCAAATCTTATTTTTTTATGACCTCTCGTTGATGTGGGATAACGCCCCATTTTGCATTCTAAGTTTTTTATCCCTTGACACAAGCCTAATGATATTTGTCTTTTTGTTCCAATTTTTTTTATCTTTCTCTTCTTCTTTAGTCTCATACAATGAGTAACACGTGTCTTAAGGAACAACAAAAATTTAAGAGAGATGTTTGTGACCGTTGGATGAGTCTATTTGAAATCATCGAATAGACTTATTAAATCATCTCCTGTTTTATATTATAGATTATAGTTTTACTTGCAATAATCATATCATAATATCACTTGATGCTCTATTAAATTTTATAAATTACCAAAGACATGAGATACCATAAAAATGATCATCAAATTCACAATCAAACAAAAACCACAACATAACCCTTTTCACGGCGAAACCCAAACCAACGAGACCACTGATGTTGATATCTTCACAAGATGGCACAAGTTGCTGGTCTGATTGTCTTTCCCACACACTAAACTCTTCCTTTCCCTCACTAGATCATAGTCGAAATAGCAACTGAGCAACAAACAAATATACACTGCCTGAATTTTTGCCGTCGAATCTCTATTCTAACGAGATAGAGAGAGAGAGAGATGGAGAAGGGAGGTGATACACTCAAAGGTACTACAGTAAAAAAAATGGATCCAACTAGGTTGGACTATAAGACAAAAAAGAATAAGTGATGTGTCCTTAATGCCTTAAAAATATCCTACTAGGGCTTTTTGGCTTAAAAGATTTTGGGATAGAGTTTTGGCCAATTTTCACATGTTTAAAATAGAATTTGGTGAGAATTTATATGGTTTGATCTTGTAACACTTTATTCACTTGGATTCAAAACTAACGTCCTACCTTACGAAATCCTTATCAATTGATGGAAAGGTTTTGACCAATGTAGAGGTTGTGTCAATTTGGCAATTGGTCGTGAAACAGAAAGAAGAACTAGTAAAAGACAAAAATACAAGGGTAATAAGGTCATTTTCGTAGAACTTTTAACAATGTTGATCATTGAGTTTATTCAAAAAAAAAATATAATTAATTATTTTCAAGTACGTAAATTCGTTTCATATTGTCGTAAAATTAAATATCTTTTATCTTTTAGACAAAAAAAATAACCATATCTGGTTATATTTTAAGATAAAATGAGACAATTTTCTCTCTAATTTTTAATGAATAATTGTAATTTAAAAATTATAAAACTAACGACTGTAATTGAAAACATAATAGGAGAAACATGAGAGCTAGACGCAATTTAAAAACAAAGAATCTAATTAAGGGGATGAAAATAATCTATATCATTTGTTCTTTTGTTTTTTAATCAGGTTAGTACCAGAAATCTCCAACATTGTGAAATCAAAATCCCTTGGATTCTGGAAATCTAACGGTTGGCATCACATGATCACACGCCTTAAACGGCCTCAATCTTTGTTTCCTAATTGGAACAAAGCTGTACAAACTACATATACACACGTACAGCAAAAAAAGAAAATGTCACCACTATATGCAGTTATGTACTACGACAGAATCAAGAACCATTGCAAAGCATTCCTTGCCCTTCAAGAATACCAGAATATCAATTTCTCTCTCTAGGGTTTCATCTCCTATCCTATCTCTCTCTCTCTCTCTCTAAAAACATCTGTTGGACCTTTACAGAACCATCAGCAACAATGGTGTTTCGGAGAGGCGATCGGGTGGAAGTTGCAAGCAAAGAAGAGGGGTTTAACGGTTCATACTACGCAGCAACAGTAATTTCAGAGCTTCTGAAGAAAGAGTACATAGTGCAATACAAGACCCTCCTGAAAGATGATCTATCTGGACCTTTGAGAGAGATTGTCTCCGTCGACGAGTTCCGGCCGGCACCGCCTGAGATTCCGGCTACTGGGTTGGGTTTGTATGACAAAGTTGATGCTTTTGACAATGATGGCTGGTGGGTTGGGAAGATCACTGGGAAAATTGGGAACGAGTTCTTCGTGTATTTGAGACTACCGGAGATGAGATTGTTTACCCATTGGAAAACTTGAGGATTCATCAGGAATATGTAGATGGTAAGTGGATTTGTTCAAGAAAAGGGGGTATCTTATGAGTTATGACCCTCTCTATCCCTGAAGATTGGGCTGTTTCTGACTATCTTATTTGGGTGTAAAATCTGTAGTTGTTCATGCTCTGTTTTGACTGTTTTTTTGACCAATTTGTTATGTATGGTCGTGTCTAACTAGCTAGTTTGAATTTTTGCATGCTATCAAGGATCTGAGTCTTTTCGCCTCTTGGGTGTCACATCCTGTTAGCTTATTTGGGTTTATATTTGGTCAATTATTTAGTATTAAATTCTTTGTTTTTAAAATCGTAGAGTGGGTTCATGGTTGTTTTTGGGATTCTTGTCTGGATCTTCCTTTATCTTTAATGAGATTTCTGTTTACTCTGGCTTCTTGGTACCCTATTATTTTGTACCTCATATCAGTGCTAATCTTAGTTCTTAGAGATTATCCTATGGTTGTGGTTTTTGGTATACAACCTAAAATCATGTTAGATTATATACAGCTGGAGCTACAACTATAGGTACAACTATATGAACAACTAGACTTCACCAAAGTCTTTGTAATCTATGTACAAGTAGTCTTATTATTTATTACTAACATGTCTATATCACAATATAAATACAAAACAACACCACCCATTTTGGGTGTGCAGACTCATCAAATTATAGTTTCGAAAAGTGGGAGCTGTAATTGATTTTATCTCTTCTATCTTTTTGGATGTGATTATAATTTTTTTTTCATTGTAGAACAAATGATTTTAAACATCAGATGATCGATTTTGAATTTTTTATTCAGGAAAACTATCAATAAAAATAATTAGATAGAATAACTATGACCTTATCAACTGATAGTGAAAGAACAAATTCCGGATACATACAAATACCTTGGTGTAGAGATAGGAATCAAAACAAATAACTCTCGCATTGTTTCAGGTCTTGATTCCGTTGGGCTCTGTCTCAGGTTTTAATCTCTCTTAAGTGGATTTATGCAACACTTTCATTTGTTCAACAGCTTATGGTTTTGTTTTTGGTTTAGTTCTTTGTTTATTGTAACTATTTCTCCCTAGTATGCTATCTTTAGAAGTTGGAACTTGATGGGGACTTCTACAGACACTTCTTTAGTTCCGATTTTTTATGGTCAGTTTTCATCCTGTGAATGTGTTTGTAATTGGATTTAAATCCTTTTCAGTATATTTTTTATTTTATTTTATATTATTAGTTTTTCCAATAGATTTTTTTAAGGAAAAATGCTATGCGTATCAAAACATTTATAAACAAACCTCTTATAGTTTTACCAAATAAGTTGACAGTTTCATATCAGGTTTTGTCTCACAACAAACTGATCAAACTGCTTTTGATAGAATGTGCAGTTGTCAACTCATTTGCTAAAACTGTTTTTTTTTTTGGTAAATGTGATGGTATGGATAGCATTGCTCATTTTTAAGTGGTGCTTACTATATAAGTGCTGTTCCATTAATATACAAGTAGTAATCACACATGAAAATTTCTGTGAATTCCCTTATTAAAGATAAATGGTGATTAAGATTGATATTGATTTATTTTTGCCCCGGCATTGAATTAATTGTGGCTGAAAGAGGAAGCTAGAGAATGCAAGGCTTTAAATTAAGAGATTATTGGTGAATATTAAGGTTTCTTTTGCACTATATTGAAGATATCTGCATGTTTTGGGTAAATTTTCTCATATGTATTTGATTAGATTGAAAGTTTTATAAGAAAGTTGTAGGAAAATTTTATTTTATAGTTTGAAAAGCATAAAAGTTACAAGAAAGCTTTCAAAATGATTGACCAACTAAGTATTTTAGAAAAAAAGTAATGGAGACTCAAATTATACATCATCACTCTTTTTTCTTTTTTCTTTTGTGTGTGTGTGTGTGTGTGTGTTTTCAGCACGAAAAAGTCATTTTCCTTTTACACCATCCAAACACAACAAAAATTATAGAATTTTCTCTTTTTAGTATTTTCTACTAATCATCCTCTAACCAAACATATACAATTAATTTTTCAGGCATATAACACCTTTGTTCTTTATGCACCGAGAAATTATCCGCATGGATTTCAAGTGCCTCTAATCGGAGACTCGAGCTTACAATTTTTTTTAGAGTGGGATGGTGGTCAAACTTATCTATCAATTGGGGTTTGATTATTAGAATGGGTGTAACATTGATTTATTTTTTTATCTCAACTTTCAAGTTTTAACGTCTATGTTTAATAAAATTTACATAGTCGTTGCATTTTATAATTTCTCCCTATTCCCCATCATTTTTGCTCTCCTATCGTAAAATGTGGGTCGCCCATTTGCCAATGCCAAGGAATTTGCTGGACATCTCAGCAAAGGAATTTAACTGCGCCTATCTTTATCCATCTTTAAAAGTTTTAGGGAAATTGTATGACAATTTTGTAAATGAATACCAATTTGGTTTTTTAGTCAAGAATATGGATTTTGTTTTTCCTTCTTTGGTTTTTTGAAATTTATTGGTTAATACTATACAACTATCTTTATGGTTTGTGTATGCATTGAAGAAAGTTTATTCTCATCTCGTATTGGGTGTTTTTTTGGCAAATAGGTGGCTGACTTGATATATACAACTTAACCTTTATTGAGTTTCTATTATGCTCTCTTTTGGGTTTTTTCTTTCACTCTTCCGTGAGTGCTTTGTCTTCTGCACTAAATTCATTGATCAAAAATTGTAACAGTCAATTTTTTATTTAATAACAATCCACCATTGCATATCACCAAAAAAAAAAAAAAATGTACTAGTAGTGGTGACCAATGCAGTATATTGTACAATAAGAAGAACAGTTTAGGCAAAGTTGTTTGAGGGAGGGGGCTACATTAATAGCTATCAGTTTAAGGCGTAGTTAAGCCAATAAAGAATTGGGTTTAAAAGTTGGAGATCTTGCTTTGAAGTCTTTTAATGGGGACCATTCCTAGTGATTTATCAAGTTGCATTGGCAGGAACATTAAGATATCTAGGTATGTTCAGGTCGATTGAAAAAAATGGAGAGAGAGAAGCAAACTTAAGTAACTGTCAAGTGTCTACTCATTTGGAAGGCTGGAACAAACCAGAACCAAAATTAAGTTTTTAGCTCATTTAGTTAATCAAATTCAGCTAATCGACCAATAAGTCCCATAACTTTAGAATTAGAACCCAGATTGATGGCTAAACAATCAATACAAGTTTAATAAACAATCAATACAAGTTTAATAATCGAGAATGTAAATCAACAGACAAGGTGCTTATAGTGACTCACTAGTTTGGAAGAGTGGCTAATCTATTTTAATTGAGTCTCTTGCTCTAGGAGAGTTTTTTACTGCTTGGGAAAGACTATTACAATACTCTTGAGAGCCAATTCATAGTTATTCGATCATTCACTATGTGATGGATTGATCCGTATTTATAATGAGTAGGTGCATGGCCTTTGCGTAAATAGTGTCACTCCCTCAAAGTCGTTGCAGTCCATGTGATAGAATATTTGGGCGTTAGAGGCTACATTCCCTAGGGGTGATGTGACTTCTAGAAGGTGCAAGCTATCGTTGTCATAGTGCGTACGAGGGCCACATTGGTGCTACCTCCCACTCTACGTTTCCTAAGCAAGGGGCCACAAGCTAGGTGGATAGGGATTAGGAGCTCGGCTCGTTCACCCGACCTTAGTTGTCTTGAACTAGAATCCAAGTTCTAACATCGTCATGCAGGCCACTATTGGGGGCATGTTTTCAAGTTACTACTAGTCCGAACTTCACCTTGAATAATTTTTAGTATCGTTAGCTGTCTCCAAGTCCTGAGCCAGGCCTGCCTTGTCTAACATGGGTTGGGAATGACCTGCGCTTCTAGCTATGGATAAGCTCGGCTCAAATTTATTTGGAATAGGTGATGGGAAGTTTCCCAAAAATTTTGGCGTTGCGACTTGTTCCTTGGTTATCGCACACGTTCGGCATTGTTGTGATACACCTTCAACTGTACGAGTGCCTTTAATGCCTTTGTAGAAATACTGCTAAAACGTACCTAGAGCACCTTTAATGCCTTGGTTTCCCATTATCTATGCTTTTTCTAGAAAAACTACTCTCTGTCATTGCCTCTTGCGATTCGATCTTCTTTTTCTCTTTGCATGTTGCTGAAGCTAACTTAGTGAGTGCCAAGACTACTTGAAGCACTTCCGAAGCTTCCTTTACTCTTCCCAGGAGTTTTTCTTGGTCTCCAGCAGTTGATTGTCTTCGCGTTCTAGGTACGTTTTTTGTCTCATTTCCTTTTTAGCTTCTCTCTCCTAGGTTTTCCTGATTAACCTTGGATTCCTCGAATATAAGGTGGTTATTCCACTTTGGGTCATTTTGTTTTCATCTTTTTAGGGGTTCGGGTTGATTTTTTTTGGACCCCTACGCGACTACTAGGGCTTTTCTATTTGGTCGTTGTGTTTGGATCCTTGAGCAATTGAGGATTGTTCTCTGAATGTTCCTTCCCTCTACTCTAGCTTTGGGTATTTCACTCCTTGTACCTCCATGTCTGCTTCTTCTAAAGCCACAACGTCTTCTATTTACCTTGCTATGGTAGATAGATCTCCTCAGATCCGATCTTGTCATCATAGATGGATTGGTTATGATAATGAGGACGATCTGCCAAGCTCCCCCGAGGTGAGCAAAAAGGTTACTTTGTCTGACCGTGATGAGATAGATGACCTTGGAGACGAGGGCGATGAGATAGATAACTTTTCCATGGTCGATATGGTCAAAGCCTAGGGTGTTAGTCCTAGGGCCCTATTGTTCTTCCCTGGCTTAGCTGCAAAACCTAAGAAATATCGAAAGAGGCGGGCTAGGAAAATGTCATCGGGGCCTCAGGTTTTGCTGGAGAAAGTGAAAATGCCCCGAGCACCTCAAACGCCTCAAGACCTAGTAAAATTACCCTCCCCAGCTTGGCACACTTTCTGCCAAATTTGGCTTCCTTAGGAATATGTGCATCTCGTGTCCCAGTGTTGACAATTGTTACAATATTGTGCTTCCTAAGAAGACTTGCTTATTCACTGTTGCTTTAGAGAACGGGCAGAGATTTCCAATGCGTCCCTTCCTAAAGTTTGTGCTCCAGCACTTCAACATGTGTCCAGCTCAATTCTTCCCAATTTTTAGGGCATCCTAGTGGCACTTATGGTTTTCTTTAAAGAAAATGGCCTTGTAGGCTTTCCTTGTATTCTCTTACTTATGAATTTATTTATATTTCGAAACGGGTGAAGACTCATCCTTTGATAACCGATCTGTCGACCTCCCATAAAGGTTGGGAAGACATCTTGTTCTTCATGTCTATCCAGGAATAGGAGTTCAACCCAAGGGATGCTTCAGACACTTTTCTTGTGTCTCAAGCTTGGTCAGACCCAGATAACTTTGGTGAGTCCACGCCAAGGTGTCTTAATTGAGCTCTATTCTTATTTGTCCTTAATTCCTTTATTACTAAAGTCTTTCCTTATTATTTCAGGTATTCGCTTTGACCTTAGTGCTAATGACAATCTCCTCCCCTTAGACTTCAAGGAGTGCTCCTCAGATAAGTAAGCCAAGCTCATCTCGGCTTTGATCTTAGCTAAGCACGAATTAGGGCCGCTAGTGGCAAATGATGAAGTTGTTGTACCTCTTTCTGTAGTTAGAGGAGAAGACCATGATAAGACCTTTTATTTTTATCTCAATTTCATCCTATTTTATAGGATCTGTGGTTTATTAATCCCTTGTTTGTCTTTCCTACTTAGATCTTGATGCCATGGCTCTAGATGCTGATGTTGTTAGGGCCAAGTTGGCTAAGATGAGGGCTGATGCTAAAGCCTCAAAGGCTACCGAAAAAAGGAAGGCTGAGATCGTGCCTGATGCCAACCTGGAGCCTTCGAAGAAAGTGCCAAGGAAGGACCCTAAGAAGAAGGTCCCTCATGCCCCCAGCCATCTACTAACACTAGGAAGGTCTAGATCTCCCTTCTAAGCTCTAGAAGACTTCTGGAGAGGTGGCCAAGACCTCTGCCACACCTAAGGAGGTGATCAAGACCTCTGTGGAGGCTACCTCACCCCTTCACGATCCCGTGCTAGTGCAGACTTCAAAGGAAATGGCTTCGAGGGTGCTCCATGGCACGTCAAGGTGCCCCTCAGCTAATGTGGCCAAGGGTGAGCACTCTTTTTTTAGTGACGTAAATCTAGCTACTAGTGCTATAATTTCAATAATTCCCAAAGCCCATATCCAGAAGGTTTCTTTGATGTCTCTTTCTACTTCAGCTACCAATGCCTTATTTGGGGCAACCTTAGTAAGTTTTCTGACCTTTGTCTTCAAGGTGAACTGGAATCCTCTTGTTGAGCTCTAACTTTGATTTTATTTTTGTTTTTGTAGATGGCGATACACATCTGTTCTCTGGTGGGGAGAGTTCTAGCTTTAGAGAATACTGCTGAAGTTACTAAGAAGTCCCTCAAGACATTTGAGCTCAAGGTTGCAGAGCTGACCTTCAAGAATAAAGATCTTAAGAAGAAGGTCAAGGAGCTAAGCTCATCCAAAGAGAAGCTTGAGATTGAAGTCAAGTTGAAGATAGATGGTCTCGTGCAAGCTCGGAAGGATGTGGTGAAGGCTTAGGACGTGGCAATGTCAGCAAAGGACGACCTGAATGCGCTTGGCAAAGTCTGTGACACTTACCACAGAGAGTTCGAGGCTAAGAAGTTTAAGGTGGTTGACAGAGATTCCATCATTACTAATCTGAAGGATGAGAATGCCACTGCCTGGGCCAAGGGCTACTTCGTCTTTCAGAAGCAGTCCATGAAGAAGTACCCTACCCTGGACTTCAATTTTGAGCCTTTCCTTGGAGAAGAAGAGGGATCTTCATCTAAGGAGGGAGGAACCAACGAAGAGGAAGTTGGAGCCATGGGTGGGGTGATTCCTAACCTCATTCGGCTAGTGGTTGCTTCAGCCGAGGTAGAGAGTCCAACTCCTGTGTTGCTTGAAGGTCAGATGGACCCTACTATGTCTAAAGGTCAAATGAACCCGACTCCTACCTTACCTAAAGGTCAGATGGATGCCATAGTGACTGAAGATGCTGAAATGGCTAAGGGTCAAGAAGAGACTTCTACCGCAGCTGTAGATGCCTAGCCTTTTTTTCTTTATAATGAACTTTCAGCTCTGTAATTCCATTTGGTTTTGAATAGTAACTGGCTTTTGGAAAAACTTCTTCAATTAGTATCTTTTCCTTTCTCTACGCTTGGGACTATAAAGCTTGAGGTTGTATATATTTCTTTCCTTTCCCCCCTACTTCAAGAAAGGTCTTTGGCCTTCTAGGAGTAGTTGTTTTAAAACTACTTGTTTATGGGGCCATGTCTGAGGTCTATTAGGCCCCTAGACTTGGACTTATTGAAGCATTTATGAGCTTGAAGAGCTCATCTTAAGTGTTTATAAGTTAAAGAGCTTATTAAGTGTTTATGAGCTGAAGAGCTCATCGTTTATTTATGAGCTTAACAGATCATTGTATTTTTATAAGCTAAAGAGCTCATGGTATGTTTATGAGCTTAAAAGCTCATCATATATTTATGAGCTTAAGAACTCATCGTATATTTATGAACTGAAGAGTTATTCTTGTTCTTTTAAAGGGATGAACATATTATTTAACTGCAATTAGCTGAAAAATGAAATTTTCATTTTCTGATTGAAAATTTTTACAAGGTATTTCTCCTCTTTTGCTTTACATGCTACATCCTACTACTAGTAAAATCTCTTCAAGTTATCTGTGTTCCACGAGTGAGGTAGGGTTTTTCCCTCTTCAGTTTGCAGCTCATAGTTTCTTGGTCTAATCACCCTTGTGACTATGTACGGTCCTTCCTACTTGGGTCCTAATTTCCCATTAGCAGGGTCTTTCCCAGCCAGTAGGAGTTTCTTTAAGACAAGATCTCCTACTGTGAAGCTTCTTTGCTTAACTCTCATATTGTAGTACTGCGTTGTCTTTCTTTGATAGTTTGAGATGTGTTATAGGGCTTTACTCCTCTTCTCAACTAGTAGGTCAAGATTAATGAGTAACGATCTGTTATTTTGTATGGATCTGCGAGCTCTATCCTCGGAGATGGAGCACCTGTTTCAAAAAGAACCACTACCACTGCACCATAGGCCAGAGCAAAAGGTGTCTCATTTGTGGCTGTTCTGGTAGTGGCTTTATAAGCCCATAGCACACCTGGAAAGTGCTTTACCCACTGGTTCTTCGAAGCTTCAAGTCTGGTCTTCAAAGCTACTTTGATAGTCCAAATGGTGACTTCTACTTATCCGTTAGACTACGAATGAGCTGGCGTCGAGAAATAGTTCTTTATGCCAAGCTTGGCGTAAAATCCTCTAAATGATGAATTCTTGAACTGCCTACCATTGTTTAAGACAAGGGCCCTTGGGATCCCGAACTTTCAAATTATGGATTTCTAAACGAAGTTTTAGTCTTTCTACTTTGTGATTCTTGCAAGGGACTCCACCTTGGCCCACTTAGTGAAATAATCAACCCTGGTTATGACAAACTTGCACTGTCCCGTGCTAACTGGAAGAGGTTCAATTGCATCGAATCTATATTATTGAAAAGGCCAAAGGCTTATCACCAAGTTAAGGAGCTCTGGCGAACAATGCGGAATGTTTGTGTTGAGCCCGACGATCATTATACTTTGTACCCTGCTTCATTGTTTAAGGCCTAAAATCGAACCTGATGGCATACTCTAGGTCTATTCTATCTAGTGAGGTCAAGATCAAACCAGCTTCACTACCTTGTTCTTTGGATGCTCCGTCAATTGAGAGTTTCCATTTCGACAGGTCAGGGACGAGGTTGTTTGATTCATGAAACACCTCCTGTCCCGTGGGTGTGGTGGACTCTGCGATATAATCGACTAAAATCTACCCCTTAATGGTAGTTCAAGGCTTGTATTTGATGTTGAAATCACTAAGCTCGACTACCCATTTAACTAGTCTTCCCGATGACTCGAGTTTGTGCAAGACCTACTCGTTGGTTGATTAGTTGAACTTTCTATCGTATGAGCTTGTGAAATAAGGCTTAAGCCTTCTTATTGTTGTTACCAAGGCTAAAACCAATTTCTCCATCTTCGGTTATCTCTCCTTTACTCCCCTCAGAACTCGACTGTAATAGTAGATGGGTTGTTAAGCCCTTTTTTCTTCTCTTACCAATGTTGCACTTATGGAGAAGTTTGAAACAACAAGGTATAGAGCAAGAACTTCCCTTTCTTGAGTGCTAACCAGAACTGGGGGTGAGCTAAGGTATTCCTTAAGAGCTTTGAATGCTTCCTCACATTGCTCGTCTTAATAAAATACTTCCTTCAATACCATGTAGAATGACTAGCATTTATCGATCTATCTGGAGACAAAGCGGTTTAGCACAGTTATTCTTCCTGTCAGACATTGAATCTCCCTTATATTTGCGGGTGATTTCATGTCGATCACTACTTGAACTTTCTTGGGATTGGCCTCGATGCCGCAACTATTGACCATGAAACCTAAGAATTTTCCTAAAGAGACCCCAAAGACACATTTTGCAGGGTTTAGCTTCTTCTTATACTTCTTGAGTATTTGAAAGGATTCTTTGAGGTACTAGATATGAAGCTTGATGATTTCACCCAGCATGTATTAATATAAACCTCCATAGATGAACCAAACTATCATTGAACAAACGATTCACCAATCGTTAATAGGTGGCCCTTATGTTCTTGAGTTCGAATGGCATGACCTGATAATAGTATGTCCCCTACTCATTCATGAATGATGTTCTATCGTGGTCATTGGGATCCATCCTGATCTGGTTGTATCCTAAGAAGGTGTCCATGAAGTTGAGCAACTCATGCCCTGTTGTGGTATCTACAATCAGGCCAATCCATGGAAGGAGGAAACTGTCTTTGGGGCAAGCATGATTCAGATCAATGAAATCGATGTAGAGTCACTAGTTGCCATTGTTTTTCTTCACGAGGACCACATTTTCCAACCAAGTTAGGTAATCCACTTCTCTGATGGCTTTGGCATAGTGGAGCTTGGAGACCTCTTCGTTTATAGCTTTTTGACGCTCAGATGCGAAACTTCTTTGTTTCCAGTTTATGGACTTGTAGGTCAGATCAACGCTGAGCTTATGCACTATGACTACTGAGTCAATCCCTCACATGTCCTCTTGTTCTCGGTGAACACTTCAAAGTTTGCTTTGAGGAATTGGATGAGGAGGTGTTTGACCTCTTCGAGCAGTCTGGAACCAATGTACACTGGGTATCCTGGGTTATCATTTATTTGGACTGGCTCTAGCTCTTCTAAGGGTATAGGTCTCGTCTGTAACTCATCCCTCATATCCAGCTCATCCAGCTATATAGTTTTAACCTTTTTTTGCTTCATTGAAGCCCGCGTAGCATTCCCTTGCTACGCTCTGGTCTCCTCGGACCATTCTTACACCGTTCTCAGTTGATAACTTCATCACTAGGTGATAGGCATATGGTATGAATCTCATAACGTTAAGGGAATGTCTTCTCAAAAGAACGTGGTAGGCTAAAAAGGCGTCCACCACTAGGAAACCCACTATCCTTGTCAACTGACATAGGGGGTCTGCCATTGTAAGAATGAGCTGAATGGACCCTAAGGGGTGCACTCTCTCCCCTGAAAACCTAAGTAGATAGGTTTTCACTAGCTCAAGCTTGTCTCTGCCTATGCCCATCTTGTCAAAGACCAATACGAAAATAATATCAACTGAGCTACCATTATCAATAAGAACTTGATGGATAGTTTTGTTGGCTATAATGGCCTTTACAACCAAAGGGTCATTGTGAGGGTGCTAGCACCCCTCCAAATCCGAGTCTAAGATGGTGATGTCCATGCTTAGCCAAGATGACTTAAGCACGGATTGTACTTACAACATATCTTCTGCTCGAGCCTTCCTCATGTGGGTTTTCCTTATTAAGCTCATCTCCCATCCTCCTACAAACCCTCCAGAGATAACCCTGATTTCACCTAGTGGTTGCTGATGCTGAGGAGGTATTTACTGCTGTGGAGTAGGTGGTAGGTTAGCTCGATCTTGATTGTCTTGTGCTATAAAGTGGCATAGCTGATCTTATTGGATCAGGAACTCAATCTCCTTCTTTAATTGAATACAATCTTCAATATGGTGGTCGAAGTCTCGGTGGTATTCGCAGTAATTCATCACATCTCATTTGTGGGGATCCGCCTTCATCCGAGGTGGCCATCTCAAGAATTTTTCATTTTGGACTTGGTACAAAATTTGAGAGATCATTGCATTGAGGGGAGTGGGCTAGTTTGGGGCATATTTTGGCTATAACCCCTAAGGAGGGGTATCCAGGCGATCTCTGATGTCACTGTTCCTCTTTGGGGAACGATATCCACCTCTCCTAGGGATCAGTCCCGACTTCAGTCCTTCCTAGGACTCCGATATCTTTTCTTCTCCTTTCTGTCCCTAAGTAGAGGAGTTCCCATATCTTCAGAGGAAAACCTCTTCACCATTGATGTATTTTTCTATTTTTCCCAGCACCTCAACTATACTAGCCTAGGGGTTTTTGGAAATCGAGAATAGTAGATCTTTCGATTGCACTCCCAACCCAGGTTGTGAGGGCAAACTTCTTATTAAGGGTGCCTACTTTTAAGGACTCCGAGTTGAATTTTTGAGCATAGCTCCGTAATGACTTGTTTGGACCCTACTTCACACTTAACAGGTGGTAGTAAGGTTTTTGGTAAGGTCGGGCCCCTTTAAAAGTAGGATACGAGTGAGATGGAAAGCTCCTTAAAAGTGGAAATCGAGATTGGAGATAGCCTATTGAACCAAGCTAAGGTTGAGCCCTTTATAGTGATAACAAAGGCTTGGCAGTGCACTGGATCACCGTATCTATGTAGTTTCATCAAATTTTTGTATGTGTTGAAGTGGTCAATGGGATCTTTTGTCCCATAAAATGTTTTGAACTAAGGCATATTGAATTTTTTAGGGAGAGAAAAGTGTAACACCTCAAGTGTGAATGGAGACTCCGTTTGCTAAACCAGAACATCCATGGTTATCAAAGCTGTGCTTTGTACTGCCTCATTCACGTGGCTTAGCTCTTGTTGGATTTCTATGGACCTTCACTCACAGAATTTCTCCCTCCAAATCTGCTGGGGAGGAGTTAGGACGCGTTCATCTCTACGAACTCATCTGATCTGACTTTGGATTCCATCTTCTTCCCCATTTATCAGGGCTTTGCGATGCATGTTATCAGTAGAGTGAATGAGATCATTCTATTCTTTAATCTCCTTCAAAAGATTTTGATGATGATGTTCCTGACAAGGAAGATCATCCAAGGCTAGTTGTGCCCTATGGAGATTTCTGAGCATGGATGAGAGCTACTAGATCCTCATTCTTCTTGAGGAGGTGCTCATTAGCTTGTCGTAGTACTTCAAATTCCTTGTTTGGTGGGGGATCTTCCATTGGCAGATTGTTTTATCGATTTAGCAAAAGGTTTGCTAAAATTCTCTATTATCCCATGGCGTTGGCTTCTTGCTGGTTCTACAAGCATGGTAGATTTTCCTAAGTTTTGCTCATGTTGCACGTAGAAACCATCAATTACTGAAAGATTAGTAGAATTTTAGCAGGACTTGAATCAACGTTTCCCACGGACGGCACCAAACTGATGGTGTAATTTACACGGTCGAGTAGCAGAGCTTAGGGTGAAGAAAGTGGAAAACTAATTGGAGATTTGTATGAGATGTTAATGGAGTTTACTAGAATTTCCAATTATAGCAAATAGGCTCTAAATAGTTGTACAATCGACACAAGGTTAATAATCGAGAATAGAAATCACATATAGGGGGTTTATAGTGGTTCACTAGTTTGGAAGCTTGGCTAGTCCACTCTAATGGAGTCTCCTGCTCCTAGGGGAGTTTTCTATTACTTGGGGGAAGACAATTACAATTCTCTTGAGAGCCAATTCATAGTTATTTAGTCTTTTATAATGTGAGGGGTTGATCCCTATTTATAGTGAGTAGGTGCATGGCCCTTGCATAAACGACGTAACTCCCTCAATGTCATTGCGGTCCATGTGATGGAATATTTGGCCATTGGAGGCTACATTCCCTATGTGTGACATGGCCTTCTAGAAGGTGCAAGTTGTCACTGTCGTAGTGTGCACGAGAGCAATGTTGGTACTAACATCATCTGTGTTTCTCGAGCTAGGGGTCATGAGCTAGGAGGTTAGAGTTGGGGTCACAAGCTAGGTAAATAGGGATTGGGAGTTCGGCTCATTCACCGACCTTAGTTGTCTTGAACTGGAACCTAGGGCATGTTTTCGAGCTGTTACTTGTCCGAGTTTAACCTTGCATATTTTTTTTATCAACAAAAGTATTTTATATTATTAACAATGATAAGGTTATTTGTAGTCAAGACTCTAACTTCTAGTTGGATTCTAAGTAAAAATTTGAAAAGTTTCATTTAATATGAGCCTCTCCTATGAGCAAACTCTAGTTTGTAATCAAATCATTCTAAAAACCATGTATTTTTCTGAAAGCCTATATATCTCCTCTTTTTGTCAAAACCTTTTTTCGTATTTTCTTTTATCTACTTCTTTCCTTTTAAAATGTATTTCTTGCCAAGAGCTATTAAGATACAGTCGACTTGAATCGACTGGGAGGAGGAGTTTTAATAGTGCATTTGTAAAATTGAAGTTTTAATGAATAGTTTGCATAATATTCAAGGGTGGCTCATGCAAAATTGAACTTCAATAGTGGTCATAAATCATATGTGAGCATGATGAGTCTATATAGTTGAACTTTAATAGTCGTGCAAATATGGTGGGATATTTAAGTTTTCCTTAATTTGATACTGGTTTTAAAAAGATTGGACAATGTTTTTGTTAGTTTGTATTCAAATTTAAAATTTGTGACTCCTGAAGACGGATTACTTACCAAAGGTTGATGGATCCAACCCAAACTCTACACCACCTAACTAGGGTTTTGGCTATTCCTTCCTAAGACAACTCTGACAATGTGAATGTCATCTCCAAAAAAAAATATCCTCGGTCAATAATTTATGAATTCCATTCACTTTCCAACAATGAGCACATAGCTTTTAGGCAACCAAAATAAAATTACAATCCGTAAATTATTGAATTAATTCTTAATGTGTAAATCCTAGAGTCATGGCCCATGCCTTCTATCTAACTCCTAAGATTCATCAAAATTTTTGATCTATAGGTAAAGTAATGTATAGGTGTTACACCAAAATATGTTGTTATCAACGGATGAGGTTCAATCGACAGACAGTTTTCATGCGATTGTCTATGATGGTTTCAAGTGGCTTGTTTTAAGACTTCCTTGGAAAAATTTTAAGAGATATCACACAACACAAGGAATTAAAAAAAAGATGATTCATTTATTAATTCAATCAAAAAGACTTTGGTTACAGAGAATATTGTATTTAACAGCCTTAATTGTAGCAGTAATTGCTTCCTACAACTAATCTAAAACTATTCCTAAAAATGCCCAGATCATAGGTCTTGTAGAGGTTTGAATGTTTCATTCATCTTCTCCACTAAATGTCTTTTATAGCCATTTCATTCGACTATTTTTCATCCATTGATGGTTATCCGACTAGTAACTTCTAGTTAGTTATTTCACTTTTTCAAATATGGTTGTGGCTTATCACCTCCCGCCTTTCTTTAGGAGAACCATGTGACATCTTCTCAATACATTCAAAATTTTCAGATGTTAATACCTTGAATAGTTTTGTCATTTAATATTTTAAAGTCCAAGCAATGTCCCCTCATTTAATTGAGTTTAACCTTTGCTAATCCAAATGAATGAACAATCATGATCGTTGTTCTCTTCAAACACTTACATAAAAAGTTTTGACAGCTTAACTGTTCATTTTTCCCTTCTTCATTTAATCGAGTGATAACTCAAGAAAATGAACAATTTGTAACTACTTAACGCTTGATCGACTATTTAGAGGTTTTGGCTACTGCACTATTCATTCAAACCTTTGTCCGTACTCCTTAATTTCATCTTTACCTTTAACGGATTCTCTTTGTTTTTTTCTTCAAAACCTTGGCTTTCCTTAATGGTGTCTAAATGAAATATAGACCACTCTTCTTCTACCAATCTTTCTCCGGATATCCTTCTTGTTCCTTGCTTTTCTACTAGCCTTAGATATGCCATTTGAGAGTTAGTAGATGATAGAATCTTGATTCCGACTAAGGATTCTAGATCAAAATTTTCATTAGGTCCTACCTTCAAATCTAGCATCTCCCCAGTACTATCTAAACACTATCCTATTTCAAAAGAAGAAGTCTTAACGTTCATCCCCCCCCAACCTTCGGCAGAAGTTTTGGGACCAAGGAATCACTCCTATGAAGACTTAGGTTGATCTAAACCAACAATGGTCTAACTGGGTGGAAAAAAGGATCGCATATTTTTCTAACCAATGGAGAGAGCAAAAGATTTATCAACAAATCAAGCTCTTGAGGAGTCCATTGTTTATAAATCGTTGGCTCAAAGGTACAGTCAGTTGCTTTTGGTCAAAATCCTATAATGCCATGTTATTTCCCATTGGTTGATGTCTCCATCTATCCTTGATATTGTACACCTAGCAGGGCTCCCATCGACTGTTATTCAGGTAACTACGAATCTAAAGCCTGGTCATATTTTGATAGATATTCCAACTAATTTCAACTACTTTGATCATACACCTTCTTTTACAAGCCAGACCCTACTCTCCTTCTTATAAGGAGTATGTATCTTTCCTTCTTCACTGGCTCTATCACTTTATCCTTTTTTATTCCCAACCTCAATGTTACCACAAAGTATTATAATATTGCCATGCTTTTGGCCTTAGCCCTTTTCATTTTGGAGCTCGTTACATAGGCCTCTTCAACATGACCGAAAGGGGAATTAACAATCATTGTGGAGTACCTTTCTTTTTATTCCTAGCATAGTTATATGCCTATTTTCCTGAAATTTGGGTCATTGAGTATTTCCCTCTGCCAAAATTTTGTCCTATCAACTATGCTCACTATGTCCTTATGTTTGTGTCTCCTTCTCTACATATGGATTTCAACTTCTACTTCCAGGCCTTTCATAATCTAGAATTTGATAGATATCCTCCTCTTTTCTTGCCTTTTCCTAAATGCATCTACCCCTTGTCACGTCTCAAAGCATTTTTTGACAGATCCATTGCCCTTACTAATGAGCAAGCCTATTGTCACACTTTTTGGGGCATAATCCTTCTTCCTCGTTACCTTCATGTGGGTGGTGAGATTTATGATTCCAAGTAAACCCGGTGTAGTTTCAAAAATTGCTCCCTAGTCAGATAGCCAGATAGTTTGGATTTATAAAGAGAGTTTGAGTGCTTTTCATGAATCCCCTTGTTAATGAACATGAAAATCCAAGGGTCAAGCTCAAATCCCCTATCATGTCTATCTTGTTTCTTCAACTTACAACAAGTCTTTGAAGGCCTTTCATTTTGAATATCTCCATGGGGAGCCATCTGCAACCTCTCTCTTCATAAATGGGTGGCACAGTGCTTCAACATTAATCTTCGATGACCACCTAGATGGTTATCTGTCTAGGCTATATTTTACCAATCAAAAATCCAATGACCTATCCTTCTTGCCAGCAGATTTATTTAACGAGCTCCAGGCAGGGTTATCCACAACCATTCTCTTATAGCTTTATTTATTTATTGAGGGTCATCTTTTGACAAATCTTCTTGAAGATCCTGCCACTAGGGATACCTCTCCTTAACAAAAAAATTCTAAACAACAAGTAGGAGATGCTATTGAAGAACAAGGTCTCTTCGTCTAGGAAAGCTATGCAAATGGTAGAGAAGACCACAATTAACGAAGCTACCTCAACTTTCTCTCCCATCTGCCAAGGAGCTATTGTCGACAAGGTGCCTACCGCAACCATGCCTTCTTTTGAAGTGGAAATTTCTTCAAGTTCTTCCTAGATTGAAGCAAAACAAGGCACAAGAAGGACTCAAGCCAACTAGTGGCTTTCAATACAAGTTCAAATGTCGCTTTTCTGTAGTCTTTTACACCATCTCATGTAATGGCCAAATTTGTGTGGCCTTTCCATTTGTAAATGACTTCAAAAATGCAAATCTTTCCCTTTCTTTAATACTTATTTCTAGTTTTTGTTGCTCTTTTTTTTATACATCCTGAAAACTCTTGCAGCCATACTTAGTGTGTACTTTCACATGCTCATTTTAATTTATGTTGTAGGATTAATCCCACATGGTTGGATGATATTTCTTTAATACCTCTCATTAATGGGTTTTTTATATCACTCCCCCTCCAGGGATTGCAAATGGTAGGCTCCACCTTGCATTACTCTTCCTATTTTAAAAGGTCCCTCCCGGGTAGGGGACCCCTTGCCATATTTTTTATCTTTACTTCCTAAGGGTAAGATAGCTTTCCAAACCAAATCCTCCTCAACAAAGCTCTTGAACTTGACTTTTCTACTATAAGCTCTTTCTATTTTATTCTTTTGGACTTGGATATGGTTTAATGCTTCTAATTAACTCCCCTCCAAGTCTTCCAACTCAAGGAAGATTGCTTGAGTATAGATATTTATCGACATAACCTAATTTTCCACCACCCTCCTTGATTTTACAGTTATCTCCATGGGTATCACAATATCATATTCATACACCAACTCGAATGGTGTTGCTCCTATGCTGGTTTGCTTGAAAGTCATGTATGCCCATAGGACCTTTGGCAATAACTCATGCTACTGCCTTGGCAATAATTCACAGTATGATGAATCTAACATTTGGATTCCATGTTCATATGCAAATTCTATTATTTTTGCCCTTGTGAACATAGTACCTTGATCAATAGTAATTGTCTGAGACAAATCAAAACTATAAATGATGTGCTCCTTGATGAAACTAATCACTTTCTATTGATCTACAGCCTTCATAGTTACTACTTCTAGCCATTTTGTGAAATAATTAGTAGCCACCATAATGTAAGAATGGTATTTTGATAAGAAAAAGTAGATCTGACCATCAAATCCATTGTCTATCCCCTAAATGGTCATGACTTCACAATTGAATGCATCTCGATAGTAGGGACCCTTTGGATAAGTCATTGCTTTTGAAAAGCTTAACATCCTTACATAGGCAATGCATTCTTTTCTTATGGTTGGCTAGTATTGTCCATGCCTATGAATTATTAACCATCTCATTTTCTTACCTGACTGATGAGATCCACAAATTCCTTCATGGATTTCTGTCATAACCTTCATGGCATCTAACTTGCTGATAAATAACAACATTAAACCTTTTGGAGTTCTCCTAAACACCTGTTATTCCATAAAGATATAATTTACTACTTGATGCCTAACAAGCCTTTCTACTATTGAAATAGATCATGCAAATATTTAATGACGGGGAACCTCCAATCTGACTCCTCTATTTTAATAACTAGGATATAAACTGGTCATGCTACTACTGTCAGCAAATGTCTTTTTTGTCTTTTGATGATTCTTTCATTCATCCCTTCTAGGATTTTGAGTCTAAAGGCAGCTTGAGCCATTCCATTGATTTCTCCATTATGAAGCCTCATAATATGTTCAAATTGAACATCTTCAAAACCTCAATCAAGTGATTGTACCGTTGTGATATATTTTTCTAGTGCAAGGTGATTACACTTGTACTAGCCTTCACTGGTTGAGTCACTAACTGTGAATCTCCAATTACCAATAAGTTCTTTATTTTCATATCTACTAAGCCTATGATTAAGACCTCATATTCAGTCTAATTATTCGATAAAACCAATGTTTCATCTAACTGATAACCAAATTGGAACATTTTTCCCTTTTGATGATACCAGAACAAGTCTAACTCCTACACCCTCTTCATTTTTGGACCCATCAAATATTAATTTCTAAGGTGTCGTTTATATGCATCCCACTTCAAAAGTATCTTTTTTAATGAGAACACTTAAGATGTATCTTTTCCTAGTTTGTATTCTTTGGGTCACTTTAACTGTCTTTTGTGGCACATATTGAAAGCAATATTCTTTTAAAGCAAGAATCTATTTTCCCATTCTCCCTCTTAATAATGGTCATGTGAGCATATATTTGACTATGTCAATCTGAGCAATAATGCGCATAATAAATGGAAGTGGAAAATGCCACAATTTTATTGCTGAAAAATATAAAGCCAAACATAGCTTTCTATGGAAGAGTAATTACATTCAACATTGATTAATTTTCTACTTAAATAATAGATTGTTTATTCATGGCCTTGATCATTATCATGTGCCAGCACACTACTAATAGATTTTCCCCAACTGAAATATACAACTTTAATGGTATGCCTTCTTTTGGTGGCATCAACACTGGAGATTTTTCAAGTATTCCTTGATTTATTCAAAAGCCCTCTGGTGTACAACCTCTCACTTGAAATTAACTTCTGATTTTAGTTTTAACAAAGGTGAAAAAACTACTATCTTCCCTGCTAGGTTAAAGATGAATCTTCTTAGGAAGTTTACTTGGACCAAAAATCTCTATAACCCCTTCTTATTGGCTGGGGCTTGGGCCTCTATGATGTCATTGGCTTTGCTTTTATCCATCTCAGTCCTTATTTAATGGACTAGAAATCACAAGAAATTACCAGCATAAACTCAAAATGCACATTTCAAAGGATTTATTTTCAACTTGTGCATTCTCATCCTTTGGAAAGCCTTTCTAAAGTTCTCCATATGTGATTCTTGGTCATCAAACTTAATAACCACATCATCGATATAAAATTCCATTGATTTCTCAATCATATCATGTAAAATCAGATTTTATTGCCCTCTGATAAGTGGTCCCTGCATTGTTAAGGCTAAATGGCATTACCACCCATTCATATGTTCCTAATGCGCATGTACATGTAAAAGCAATTTTATGAATACCTTCTTCTGCTATGAATATTTGATTATAGTCAGCATACCCATTCACAAAAGTTAACATTGCATGTCTAACTACAAAATCAATCAAAACATCTGCTACAAGCATTCGATATTCATCCTTAGGGGTTATAGTAATTAGATTCTTGAAATCTATACATACTCTGATCATTGGAACAATATTAGAAAGCCATTTAACATACCTAAAAATTCTTTTGAAGCCTACTTTTAACAACCTTATTTCAATTTTCACTTTTACTAGCAGTGTAACCTCAATGGTCATCCTCTTAGGCGGTTGCTTGTGAGGAAAAAAAACCCTTCTTGTTAGTCTATGTTCTACCAATGATCTGTCTAAACCAAACATTTTTTCATAATTCTACGCAAAGCAATCTTTGAATTCCTTTAGCAATTCAACCAACCTCTGTTTGAAGTAAGTTCCAAGGATTGTGTTAATGTAAATAGGCCTCTTATTAAAATCATCTCCTAAGTTTACTTCCTCCAATGGGTCTTGAACATCTACTTTTATATCATCCAAATTCATAGGTGCAGACTAATGATTTTTCACCCCTATATCCTGGTTTGTATCCTCTGGGTCACTTTATAACATGCACTCAGCCTAATCGACAGAGGCATCTCCTAATGTCTTCACTCTTTCTTCCAATGTATATGCAAACTACCTTGTTAATGTGGCTTTAATGGTAGCCATTTAGCCATCTAAGAACCCTTTGTAGGCTCTATCACTTTATTTTCTAGCCTAGGATATAAGAAGCCAAGGCTAGCTATGTTATGGCAAATCTGATGTAAGTTCTTCTCAAAACAAGTATTAAATTGGCTTGTACCACTGTGTTGCCCAACTGAAGTCAAATCCTTATGATAAAAAATGGGTTTCCACATTTTGTGCATCTGCATAGAAAGGGTTGGCATCTTCCCAATGCACTTTTATCCCCTTTATCCCTTCATTATCACTTTCTAATAGGAAGATCAATGCTTGATGTAGGGATAATGGCACACAACCATTAGCATGTATTCAATCTCTTCCCAAAAGACCATTGAAGTTAGATGAGGAAATTGATGTGGTATTCCTATTGCCTACCTAAAGTTGTGCAGTTAGGATTCCTTTCTATGACCAAGCCTACTACGAATTGGTATTCTTGTCTTAGGGAAAATCCTTTCTTTGCCAACCAATAAATTGGCAACCTTCTTGTCATCCTACAAGTTAGTATAAACCATATTAATATTTACTTCTTTGGGGAAAAGATCCTTATATAACCCCATGGTTTCTTTTTCTTTTGTGGCATACTTAAGCATCCCTTTCTGAATTAAATCTTGCACATGATTTATGAAAGTGATACAATTTTTAGTTGAATAACTAAATGAATTATTTCATTGGCAGTATTCTTTTCTTTTTTGTCCTTTTCAGGTCGGATATTATGTCCTTGAGATAGGACAATGAATTTTTGGTTAATCATCTCGTCAAAAAGGGAATCAATCATTGATAAATAAAATGAATACTACATAGAGGTTAAGGGTGCATCCTTTTTGAAAGGATGACTGGATGACATGTCCACAAGGTCTTCAATCTTTTTTAAGGTATTACACATGATTGGTTTTTTTTCTATGATCTAAGTCACGTCTATCTTAACTTCTCTATCGAAGTCTTAAAAATAAGTCTCTAATGAACTATTTTTCCTTTGTTGCTCTTCCCTAAGTAACATTTCATATCTAGTAGCCCTGGTTGAGAGTTCAAAGAGATCTCTAAACTCCATTCAATCAGATTTCTTCCTTAATCCAAAGTCTAGACCATTTTGGGCCAATTTTACTAATTCTATTTTTAGGCAAATAAACACAACATTTTTTATGGCTTTCTTGAATATGTCGATCTACTGTTCTATAGATACATTTGACTTTTGTCTCAGTCTTGACAAGTCTGCCATTTAAACATCTGGTTCATTCCTAAAGAACTGAGAATGCAACTACTCTTCCATTTCTTGTCACATTTGAACTGAATTAACAGACAAATTTATGAACCAAGAAAAGGTTGTTTTTGTTAGAAATTTGAAAAAAATTTCATTTTCAGATTCCCATTGTTTTCAACTTTCTCACATTGGAAAGTAAATCTGCCTATGTTTTCTATTGTATATTGATTCTCTCCGTCAGAGAAAAGATGGAATTATGGGATCTTATATCCCCTTGGCAATTCCTTATAGTCAATCCATGGTGGGTATGGTTTCTTGAACATAGGCCTTTCAGTTTTTCTAAGGCTAGGGCCATAAAGGTCTTGAATCATCTCCACTAGTTGAATCATGTTAAAAGCCATGTTCTTGTGGCCTTCAATGTGTTCAACTTCGGGTTGCCTCCTGCCCTTGGATTAAATTCCTTCATAGGCTCCATTAAAGGCATGCCATGCATCTTATAGGCTCTTCTAGAAAATTTAGGGGCCATCTTTGGCCCATTCTTTTCCCCTAGGATTCCTTCCAAGGAACAAATTGGGGAACACTTCGACTGGTTCCCCTTTGAACACCGTGTTGAAATGAGTTTGGTATGATAGGCTTGGTCTTTTATTAATGACTATTGGTGGTGGTCTTTGGTTTTCTATAAGAAGTACCACAAGACCAATAGTTCTTTCTTTTACCACTTGATTTTTGACCACAGCGGTTGATTTCTGATTAGTTGGTCTTAATATTGGTGTTTGGATATTCATTTACTCGCGCATAGTCTTAACTAATTCTTGCCTAATGCCAAATTAAAATTGTGCAATACCTATTTTTAATTCTGCACAAATTTTTGCATCTATAGACTATCCTGGCCATTGATTGGCCATTTCCTGGGTTTGCAAATTCTAGCAGATTGGTACCTAAACTTGCTTCATGATTGTCCTTATTTGGCATCATCTCCACAGTTTTGTTAGTATCAAACACGATCTCATCTTGCTTCCTTATTCTCGTCATTTTCCTTGATTCAAATTAGGAATGTTGTCCCACTATGCGTGTCATAAGATTATTGAATCAAAATCTATTGTTATCGACGAAGGAGGCTCATTCAACAGACAATTTTTAGGCAATTGTCTACGATGGGTTCAAGTGCCTTGTTTTAGTGGATGATTTTTAAGAGATAATCTCATAGTACAGGGAAATAATAAAAGAGAATTCCTTTATTGATTTAGTCGAAAAGGCTTTGGTTATAGAGAAGACTGTATTAACAGCCTTGATTGCAGTAGTAACTGCTTCCTAAAACTACTCCTAAAAATGTCTCGATTATGGGTCTTGTGGTAGTTTGAATGTGTCCATCTTCTCCACTATATGCCTTTTATAGCTATTGTATTCAACAATTTTGTCTCCATTGATGACTATTCGATTGGTAACTTCTAGTTAGTTATTTCTCTTTTTCAAATATGACTGTAGCTGATCACCTCCCACCTTTCTTCAAGTTCTGTCACGTAACATCTTCTCAATCCATTCAAATTTGTCAATGTCAACACATCCAATATTTTTATAATTTAATATTTTAAGTCAAAACAATAGGTCAATCTGATTTAGAAGAACATAGTTGCACAAGCGGCCAAAAATAAATAAAGCTATGTGGTACTAAGTTGTTACTTTTTTTTCAATTGATTAACGAGCTAATATTTCATATTCTTAGTTTTTCCTTTATAAGTTTAGCCTTGGATTGTTTTTCAATTATGGGTTGTAACTTTCTAGAGTTTATTTATTGTATGTGTAGTATATTTAATTATTTGTGCAATTTATTCCATTATGGGGTTTGCAATATGATATATTTTAATTAGTTGTTTGTCTCTAATTGGAGGATGCAATGATCTAGGCATTTATGTTTGTAAGGGAAATTCAGTAAAATAGATGCTTATTTAATTTCATTATGCAAAAAATCTATTTTTTCTTGATTTTTTTTTATGGATTTTGCAATTTGAATTGAATTGTTCAATTTTTGTTAGGGGTGTTTTTATGGGGGTGCAACTTGGGTTGAGCAACCCGATCTCAACCCGAGCCCAACCTGAAAAAATTAGGGCTTGGGCAAAGGTTTTTAATACTTGAGTTGGGTTTGGGTCAAAAAATTCTAACCCGAATTCAATTTGGGTTGGGCTCGGGTGAAGGACTTGTGAATCTGAGTTCAATCTGAACCTGACAAATTTTAAAAAAAAATTATATATATATAAAGCATTAGCACTGATTTTTTATTTTTGTTCTATCATTCTCTATCTCTCTCGTTCTCTCAGCCTCTCTCATTAAAAACTTGGTTGAAGTTATTGGTTGTTAATTTAGGTGAATATTATGTAATATAGAACAACAAGTCTATTTTGGGCTCTACCCGAATGGAACCGTAAAGTAACCCGAAATCAGATCGAAATCATTAACCCGAATTCAACCCGAGCCCACCCGAATTAAACTCGGGCAGTGCTCAGGTTAAGTTCTCTAACCCGATGTAAGGTTAGGGTTGAATATTATATACCTAGGGTTGGGCTAGGGTTGATTGTCCAACCCGCCCGAGTTGCACCCCTAGTATTTTAGCATATAACTAAGTGGATATGTATTCAAAAGCTATTTTTTGTGCTCATTTTTTTTTGGATGTATTTGTTATTAAATGTATTTTGTGTTGGATACATTCATATACATTGAAAGTGATTCTCTAAAATATATACATTATCAATGTTGTTAGATTGAATTTCTATACACAACATTTGGCCTACTAAATATAAATTCATGGCTCCGTCCCTATTAACATTCTACTAGGTCGAAGTAATTATATATTATTTTTGACAACCTAATTTGTCCTTTGGTGGTTTTGGTTTAAATTTACCCTTGAATGTTTGTTAAAATTTTTATAAAAGATTTCAATAACATGCAAGTCATAATGACTTTTGTAATCATGGTGCACATGAATTTCTTAAATTTACTTATTTGTAAATAATCTTAAGTAAAATTAGTTATTAAGATATTGTACTATCACTATTTTCACTTAAATTCACTTTTGATGTATTAAGGAAGATTGATTTGACAGATGTTCAAAGAAACCAAAATAGACTAACATAATAGCACACTATTTTTCTCTAGAATAAAAAATACACTCTCTTTTATCTCTAAAGCATGTATTCTTTTAATTAGCGAAAAAAATTAATGCATAGGGTAAGCCCGTTAATTATTCCATTTTAATCCAAAATTTTAAGCTCATGACGTGTGGGCTTTCAATTCAAGTCCGAGCTCGTAAATGTAATTTGTTAAAATATAATTTAATTTAGTTAAATTACGATATTTAATTTTTAATGAATTTGAATATAAATTTGATGGCGTTAACGCACTTTTACCAAAGATGAGCTGGGATTACGTTAGGTTGTTAAGATGATGCAGTAATATCCAGGACTTTAGAAGTTAAGACAAAAGAATTATAGTGGTTCACTAGCTTGAAAGCTCGGCCAGTCCACTCTGGAATGGAGGTTCTTGCTCTTTTTGTTTTATTCACTGTGATTATAAGGTTGTTATGGCTTTTTTTTGCCCCTAGGGTTCCTCTCCCCTTCGTTAGGGGGTGTTGTCTTGCATTCATAAGGTCATTCCCTGCTAAAAAGGAACTTAGTCGAAATTATTGCCCTTATTTCGTGGCCTTCTCCTTAATTCTAGGAGAATATCTTGGTTGGTTGAGATTGGGTGCCTTGATTATAGCTTCCTAACGCTTTAGGATCCTCTCGTGGTTATCCAGCTGTTATCTTGCCTTAAGAGACACTTGGCTCTTACCCTCTAACCTCTGCTAATGTGCCTGACCTCCTGGTCCGAGCTGACCTCCTGAGCTTAGCACTAGGAATTTATTTTAGGTATCATCAGTTGCCCCCAGCCCTTGGCTCAAGCGAGCTTGGGCATAAGCTGAGCTGCTTTCGCATTGGACCAGGCCTGCACCTAGCTGACCGTAGTTCGCATGTGAGATGTACGTGGGGGACTCTTTGACGGTTTACAACAACCATGACTTCCTCGATTTTTGTGCATGTTTCAACCCACGTCACTCAAGCTTTAAATGCTCAAATTGCTACCCAAAAATCACTCAAAACTCCATGTTCATCTTCTACGCTATTCACCTTTGCCTCTACCTCTTTTCCTTTACAATTCCTGGGCTTTCCTACATGCGATTCACTCATTCTCTGCTCAAGACTGCATTTTTTGGGTACGCCTCGAAGTCTTGCTTTGTTTCTTCTCTCCAATTTCATCCTCGGTTGTTGTTTGCTGCTCTCTTCCCTGCCTAGGTATGCCCCTTTCTGCCCCCTTCTCTTTCTCTTACCTTTCCCCGCTCTAGAGCCCTCGAATTCGAGGTGGTCATTGTTTTTCTAGATTTTTTGGTTCTTTTACTTTTGGAATCGAGATTGTTGTTTATCTTCTCTTCCCTGTTTTGTGGATTGGAACTCCACTGTGCGAATTCTTACCATTTGAGGGTATTGTGCTGACCCTAGGATTATTAGGGGGTGTTTGATTAGTATTCCTCCTCTCTATCATTCTTTCAATCTGTCTTTCTCTCTACCAATCATATATGTCTCCTCTGAAGCAACTCCTTCCTCTGTTTCCCTCTTAGGCGATAGGTCTATTGAAAGAGATTCTAATTTAGGGGATGTAGGTAACGAGATTGAAAATTTTCTTGGTGTAGATTCTGCCAGGGTAGAGGTGAGAACCGAGGAGGCCCCCTCCACCTCTTCTCCCATGCCTGACAAACCTGATAAAGGCAAGGGCAAAGTAAGTGGTGTGAGAGTTATTGTTTCTGGCACAGGGACTGCCTTTAGGAACGTTGAACTTGTAGGTCCCAGTAGAGTTATCCCTTCTGACCTAAAGGTTCTTAATGCTCGCTTTCATTTTCCCCAGGGGTTCAGCCCTGGAGTCCTAATAAGTACACCACATATGTTCACCATGTCCACAAGAAGGTCTGTTTCTTCTTGGTAGCTTTTGATAACGAACTTCGCTTCCCCATTCATCCCTTTATCAAAGGTGTCCTTCAACACTTCAATGTCTGTTCTGCCCAACTCTCCCCCAACTTCTAGGGTGTTCTGGTGGGTTTACTAGTCTTCTTTAAGGTCCATAAGTTTGGGGTCCCTACTGTTTCCTTACTTATGGAGCTGTTCAATGTCAAGCAGACCTTCTCTGACGATTTTCTGTATATTTCCAAGAGGACTAAGGCCAAACAGGTCATCTCTGACCTCCCAAGCTCCCATAAGGGCTGGAAGAAAAAAAAATTCTTTGTAGGGGGTACACAGTGGGAGTTCAACTCAGAGGATAAAATTGATACCCTCCTCATCCCTACAGAGTGGTCTGCCCCCGATAATTTGGGTATATTTCTGTCCAGACCGTATTTAATCCAAGTCTGGTTGCTTTGTTAACTTATTTCTTGTTTGCCTTGGTTTTCTAGGTATCCGACCTGAGCTCAGCGCTGAAGACGAGAGGGTGAAGCTGAAATTGGCGAAGTGTAATCCAGAGAGGTACTCCGAGCTCATTAAGCCCTGGGAATTAGGAAGGCTGGGGTTGGTCCTCTTGAGGCAGTGATAGAAGCTCCAATTCCAATTTTCTTTATCCGACCTGAGGACTCAGAAGGTGATGCTCTTTCAATTTCGCTATTTTCCTCCATTTTTTTTTCCTCTTGACTAACTAGCTCAAGTCATATCTCCCAGAGTCTTATACAATAAGGCCTACCCCTGAGATACTCCAGGCTAAGGTCGAGCAATTGAAGAAGAAAAACAAGGGTGGTCCCAAGCCAAGGCTGAGGGCAGTTCTGGTGGGAGCCCTGTTACTCGAGCTAAGGTTCAGAGAATGGGTGCTTCCTCTACCTCTGCCTTTATCCAAGAGGCTTCACACCTTCCCCCAAAGATTTACTTTCCTACCTGCCACTAAAGATGCTCCTAGGCGAGACCAGTCCTCCCTTTCTACATCTGAAGTTGAGAGGGCCTTGGACACTGTTTGCACTCTCCCTGGTTGTGCTACCTCTGCGTCAACCAAAGAGGCCTCCCAATCTTTTCCCAAATAATTTGTGGTAGGCAAAGTGGTCCTCCCGAAGTTTGAGAATTCCCTCATTACTGATGTGAAGCGTGCTGCAAAGGCCATTGCCTCCATTATCCCAGAGTCTGATATTGATTCAGCCACTTTTGTACCCCTGAAAACCTGTATTTCCACTGCATTGTATGGTTGTACCTCGGTGAGATTCTAATTTGTCAAATTCTTTCTTTTTCCTTTGATTGTCCTACGCTCTTCCCTTTGCACTAATCTTTCATGCTTATCTTCAGACCGTCATTCAAATAAGAAGCCTGTTAAAGGGAATTCAAGCCCTAGAGGGGTCGGCTAATGCTTCCAAAGCTTTTAAGCTGAAGTGTGTCAATCTGGCCTTTGAGAATAATGACCTTAAGGTCCAGGTAAAGGAGTTGCAAGAGCAAGTGGAGCAGCAGTCTTCCCTTGCCAAATTCAAACAGGAAGAGCTCAGCAAGACTAAAGAAGACCTTCGGTTAAAAACTGATGACTAGATCAAGGAAAGCCGGAAGTCCCTTGATGCTCTAGCTTTATTCAGGAACGTGAAGAGGGAGTATAAAGTGTTAGCAGAAGCCAATGATGCTATCAGGGAGGAGTTGGAGGCTGCCAAGGAAGAGCTGAGGGTGCGAGACACTACCATCCAAAAAAAGGATGAGCTGATTGCCCAGCTAAAGAATGATGTTCTCACCAGGTGGGCTAAAGGGTGGATTACTTTCCAGCGTATAGCTGAGAGAACCTACCTGAGCTGGATTTTGACTTTACAATTCCCCCTAAGGAAGAGGCTGAGGTGTCTGATGAAGAGGAGGATGGTTTTCTTGCTCCTCCTGCTTCTGAAGACATGCCCAGGGACTCCAAAGGACTTGTTCCTAGAGCTAGGATTCCTGCCCAAGATGTTCCTGCTTCTTTAGACATCTCTACTCCCCTGACTGCTGAGCCTGCTTCTTCCTTTCCTGCTGAGCTGGTCACAAGAGCCTTGGTTGAATCTGAGGTCCCTGTCTCTTTACCTGCTCTTGGCCCTCATGAAACTTCAATCATTGCTGTGCCAGAAAGGTCGTCTGCTGAGCTGAAGAGCCCTTCTTCCATTCCTTCTACTGAGACAACAGCTACTGCACTACAAGGCCTTTCATCTATTCTCCTTCAAAAACTTAGGATTTTGTAGCTTTGGGCTAATTATCTCAGAATTGTAACATTTTGAAACGAAAATTTCAAAATTGAAGCATTTTGTATCTTTAATTCACAGCTTATAGCTCTCTTTCTTTCCCTCGATGCTCTTAATTTGTTGCTCTACTCTACCATCAATTAAATATGATATTCCTCAACTCTTCCCCCCCCCCCCTTGCTTTAGGGGTTCATTCAAATCTCCTTGAAGTAAAAAGGTTAGGAATAATTGCTGATGTGCCTAGCTGAGCTTCCAGCTTCTCAACCTGCTTCTGTCCGAACTCCAGCAACTGACCACCAGAACTCTAGCCTTACTTCTTCCTCAAAGACTTAGGATATGAAGCCAAATTTTTTTTTAACTTATCAACTCATGGTTGTAACAATTTTAAATCAAAATACAACTATGTAACTTCTACTGTGTAATGCAATCTTCTCAACTCTTTCCCTCTCTCAGCAAATGGATAGGAAATTTGCATGACCTGTTTAGCATACATAGTAGGGGCCTAGTTTTTAGCTGTTTGAAATATAAGACAATGAGTACCTGAAGTCTTACCCTAAAGGAGCTTCCATTTGCTGACCTGCGTAACTGACCTTGAAAAGCAAATGCAGCTTTGAGTCAAATTGCTGCCTAGGTATGGTAGATCCAAAGGTCAAGATTTATGATGTTGGAATGAAGAAGAACTTTCCTTCTCACCCTAGGATGAGGGTTCATCCTTCCCATGTACAGCAGGTTAGCAAAATGCTTACTTGCTCTAGGGCTAAATAACCTCTGAACCACGCGCAGCTCAGGGTGAGGGTTCATCCTTTCCATGCTCTATAGACTAGCAAAGTGCTGATTTGTGCCAGGGTTAAATAACCTCCGAGCCGGCTTGAGGGGACCCCTTTGGTAAACCTTAGGAGACATGTGCACGTATAGCCATTGGTCAAGTTCTCTTTTCTGCTCGTGAGTTCAGCCGATTTGATTAGGTGAAGTAAAGTGCATACAATTATGCTCTGTCCTGTGGTTTTGATGTGCCGAGGTCCTGGACTTTCATGGACCACACGCAAGGTGACAACCTGGAAGAGCATGCCTAGATGTAGCTGCTTGACTGCATTGACTTCCTCATTTCTGACTCGCTGACTTCCCGATGTGTAAGGTTTTATTTTGACCTTTCTTTTATGCTTTGGACCCCTCCTTGGAGGTCTGCTTGTTTTATCCCGGGGTGTCATTGATGCCTGCCTTTAATGCATTGCCTTCTTACCAAAAAGGTTTCTGCCCCCTAATTTGGAAACTCAAAGACCCACCGACTTAATATTGCGTGTAATTCCTAAAGATCTGGGGTCTTCAAAGGATCCCTATAAGTATTGGTTATCACTTCCCTCTGGGTATCCATCCCTTTGTTATTCTTGGGGCTTAACGCCTTCTATTTCCTTCTCTTCTCTTTTTGCTTGAATCTGCAATGTCTGCCCCTTTTCTGCTCTATTTCAAGAATGAATCTCCTTTGGGGTTGAGTGGATGTGGCATACTCATTACTTTGCTCCCTTGGTGGTGACGTCCTCTGATTTAGAGAGGATAAGGAAGAAGTTCTTTCTTGATTTGGAGTTACCTCTACATGCCCCAAGCTCCGATAAACCCTGTAATTATCTTTCTCCTTGGGAGACATGCTTTTTTGAAGCAGCTTTAGAAATGGGTATGCGTCTTTCCATTCATCCTTCTATTGGATTTATTTTAGTCTATATCAGCTTGTGTCCCTCTCGTCTTTCACCCATGGGATGAGCTGTCATGACCAGTTTCTTCCTCTTCTGGCGTCTGCGAGATAATGGCGAGTTTCCTATGGTTGCAAAATTTCTTTACTATTTTGACCTTGAGGAGGATGAAGTTCCATGCTTCGTCTATTTTCGGTGGAGAGACTTCAGGCTACGTCGCTTAGTGTTTGATCTCCCCTCTTCTCCTTCGGGATGGGCCCAACGCTTCTTCTTGCTTCTAATGACTCGTGGAGGTCTTCCGAGGTGGGCACTAGGGAGTGTAGAGTCCCTCGGTCCTGGAAGAGCTATTTTTACCCAGGTGAGAGTGACGAGGGTCTCTCTCTTGGGATCAAATTTTTATGACACTCTCTGCTTATCTTATTTTTTGGTATGCAGGTGTTCCTGACCTAAACTTGTTTGCATTGATAAGGATAGAACTAATGACCCAAGCTGAGCCCATGTCCTTTTCTGAGCTCATGACATCAGGTAATCTATTCTTGTTTAGTGCTGCTGCGGCTGAACGAGACTTTCTTTTTTTTCCTGAACCTGACTTTTTTTCTTCAGAGTCTAATAAAAGCGAAGACACTAGAGTTCCTTCGAAGAGGCACAATAGGGATGGTTCTTCCTCCCCTACCTCTGACTCTGGCCTGGGGGAAGTTATGTTCTCCACTGCTGGGCAAAAGCTAATGGATCTTCTATCATCAGCTGAGAAGGAAAGGGATGAGCTGAAAGAGGAGAACTTTCGTCTGAAGAAGAAGATAACTGAGTTGGAGAGACGACTAGGAATTTTGCTTTGATTGTAACTGCTGATGTTCTTAAAACCTTAATTTTTCCATAGTTACTGCACATCATGAATGATTTGTGATTTGAAGAAGTCTTTTGTTTTGTAATCTCTGATATTTCTAATCTCCATGACTCTTTTTACGAATTCATCACGAATCCTAAGGTTTACGAGTTCATCGTTCTTGTTATGAATTAGTAAGTTCATCTTGAGCTCTTCTTACAAATCGATAAGTTCATCGTGAGCTCAGGGCTCTCTTTATGGATATGTGAGTTCTCTGTGAGTTCCAGGGCTCTTTCTATGAACTGACGAGTTCATCGTGAACTCTAAGGCTTTTTTTATGAACTAATGAGTTCATTGTGAGCTTTAAATCTCTTTTTATGAACAGGTGAATTCTCCATGAGCTCCAGGGCTCTTTCTATGAACTGACGAGTTCATCGTGAGCTCTAAGGCTCTTTTTATGAACTAATGAGTTCATCGTGAGCTCTAAAGCTCTTTTTGTGAACTGATGAGTTCATCGTGAGCTCTAAGCTTCTTTTTATGAACTAATGAGTTCATCATGAGCTCTAAAGCCCTTTTTATAAATTGATGAGTTCATCGTGAGCTCTAAGGCTCTTTTTTTTTTTTTTTTTGCGTGCTCATAAGGATAGATGAATCACAGACTTGCTACTTTTTAAATAATGGTTTATAATACAAGGCAGACTTACTGAAAAAATTTCCTAAGATGTTCTGCATTCCATGAATGGTGCAGAACTTTTCATTCTTCCATTTGTAGCTCATAATTTTTCGGTCTAATTACTCGAGAGACTATGTATGGGCCTTCCCAGTTAGGCCCTAGTTTCCCATGAGTGGGATCCTTTCTTGCTAGTAGAAGCTTCCTCAGCACCAGATCTTCATGTCATAGTATCTTGTTGTTTTCCTTTGATATTTCTTTATGTTGTTCAGTGCTGCCTCCGTCTTTTCTTCCAACAGATCCAAACTTAGCAGAAGGGAATTATCATTGTTTTCTTCGTTTGCTAGCTTTGTTCTAAGTGAAGGGAGCCCCACTTCGACAGGTGCCACTGCTTCAAAATCGAAAGCTAAAGCAAATGAAGTCTCTTGTGTTTCTGACCTGATAGTTGTTTTGTAGGCCTATAGCACTTTTGGGAGGTGTTCTACCCACTTGTCCTTCAGATTTTTTAACTTGGTTTTTAGGGCGGACTTTGTAGTCCTGATGGTGACTTATGCTTGTCCATTGGACTGAGGATGAGCTGGGGCAGAGAAGTAATTCTTTATTCTGAGCTCGACACAAAATTTTTTGAACTTCGGGTTGTCGAATTGCTTGCCATTATCCGAAACGATTGCTCTGGGGATCCCAAATCAGCAGATTATGGATTTTCAAATAAAATTCTGAACCTTTTGTTTTGTAATGGTTGCTAAGGACTCTACCTCTGCCCACTTGATAAAGTAATCCACCCCTATAATGGCGAACTTACATTGTCCTACACCAGTGAGAAGAGGCCCTAGTATATCTAGACCCATTAATGGAATGGTCAAGGGCTTACTACGAATGTCAGAAATTTTGGTGGGCCGAGAGGGATGTTAGCGTGTATTTGGCAAGCCTTGCATCTCCTGACCAAGTCTGTTGCGTCCTTGAGCAATGTGGGCCAGTAATACCCCTGCCTTAATGTCTTTCCCGCCAAAGCCCGAGCTCTGATGTGATTGCCACAGACTCCTTTGTGATTTTTCTTGAGAATAAAATCAGTGTCCGCGTTCCCCATGCATTTGAGGAGTGGTGCTAAAAAACCTCGCTTGTACAAGTTTCCTTGCAAAATGGAAACTCTAGCTGACCTGGTTCTCAACTTTGCTGCTTCCTTGGGGTCTTTTGGTAAGGTCCCATTCTAGAGATACTCCATGATGGGGTCCATCCAGCTTGTTAGACTCTGCACAGGAAAAACTTCTTCATTCTCAATATACACAGAGGGTTCTGCTAGGTGTTCCACTGGAATTAACCTACCCAGATTCTCTTGCGAAGCTGTTGCCAACCTCGCTAGGACATCTGCCCTCGAGTTTTCAGCCTAGGAACATGCCGAATCTTCACTTGTATAAATGTTTTGATCACTTCTTGAACTTTTCTAAGATAAAGGGTCATCTTCTCCCCTTTAGCCTCGTAAGCACCCTCTATCTATTTCACCATGAGTTGTGAGTCACTGTAGATCTCCAATTGCTCGACTTCCGTTGAATTAGCTAAGCTGAGCCTTGCTATGACTGTCTCATACTTGGCTTCGTTGTTTGAAGTTTTTAATCCAAATCTCAGTGCGTATTCAACATCTATCTCATCAGGAAAAGTCAAAATCAAACCAGCTCCACTGCCCTGAGCATTGGCAACTCCATCAACTGAAAGTTTCCACGTGGGGAGGTCATATACTAACTGTGCTGTCTCTGCAGGTATCCCAATTGTGAATTCTGCAATAAAATCTGTCAATATATACCCCTTAATGACTGTCCTTGGCTTGTATCTGATGTCAAACTCGCTAAGTTCAACGGCCCATTTAATTAGTCTCCCCGAAGATTCTGGCTTGTGCAGCACTTGCTTCATAGGTTGATCTGTTGGGACTTCGATAGTATGAGCCTAGAAATAGGGTCTTAGTCTCCTGGCAGTTGCCACTAAGGCTAAAATGAGTTTTTCCATTTTATGATACCTTTTTTCTGCCCCCCTCAGAGCTTGGTTGCAGTAGTAAACTGGTTGCTGAGCTCTGTCCTTCTCCCTTAATAGCGTTGTGCTGGTTGAGAACTCTGAGACAGCCAGATAAAGTGTAAGTACTTCACCTTCTAACGGACTTACCAAGACAGGTGGGGAGCTCAAGTATTCTTTTAATGCTTTGAAGGCTTCTTCACACCGAGCATCCCATTAAAAGGCTTTCTTTAAGACTTGAAAGAAGGGCTAACACTTGTCGCTTGATCTGAAAATGAAGCGACTCAGGGCAGCTATTCTCCCGGTTAAACGTTGTATTTCCCTCGTGTTGGAGGGAGGCTACATATCCAACACTGCTTTTACCTTTTCTAGGTTAGCCTCTATCCCTCTGCTATTAATTATAAAACCCAAAAATTTTTCTGTTGACACCCCAAAGGCACACTTAGCTGGGTTGAGCTTCATCTTGTATTCTCTCAGGACCTGAAACGACTCTGCTAGGTGTCCAATGTGGAGCTCTACCTTCAATGACTTGACCAGCATGTCGTCAATATAGACCTCCATGGAGGTCCCAATCTGTTTTTGAAACATCTTATTCACTAGGTGCTGGTAAGTGGCTCCTGTATTTTTTAACCCGAAAGGCATCACTTGATAGTAGTATGTCCCTTGCTTAGTTATGAATGAGGTCTTATTTTGGTCACTGGGATCCATCCTGATCTGATTGTACCCAGAGAAGGCATCCATGAAGCTGAGGAGCTCATGTCCCGCAGTGGCATCTACAATCAAATCTATTAGGGGTAAAGGAAAACTATCTTTCAGGCAAGCACGGTTGAGGTCTGTAAAGTCAATGTAAAGACGCCATTTTTCGTTTATCTTCTTGACTAGGACTACATTGGCTAGCCAGACTGGGTAATTCACTTCTCAAATGGCTTTCGCATGAAGGAGCTTGCTGACATCTTGGTTGATGACTTTCTGACGCTCCGGGGAGAAACTCCTCCTCTTCTGCTTAACGGGCTTACAGGCTGGATTCACGCTGAGCTTGTGAGTGATGACAGAGGGATCAATCCCTTTCATGTCCTCTTGCTTCCATGCAAAAAATTTCTTATTCCTTTTCAGGAATTGGATGAGGAGATCATTGATCTCCTTGCTCAGCTTAGATCCAACATAAACAAGATGCTCTGGCTCCTCATCAATTTGAACAGGTTCCAGCTCTTCTGATGGTATTGGCCTGGTCTCGAGTTCATCCCTCATGTCAAGCTCATCCAATTGGATGTTCTCAACCTCCTTATTTCTCATGGATGTCATGTAGCATTCCCGTGCTACGCGCTGGTCTCCTCAGACCACTTCAACTCCGTTTTCTATTGGAAACTTCACTACAAGGTGATAGGCAGAGGGAATAGCCCTTAGAGAATTGAGCGAGAGTCTTCCAAGGAGCATATTGTATGCTGAAGGTGCATCAACCACTAGGAATTTCATAGTTGTTGTAGTTTGACAGGGTGGGTCACCTAAGGTCAAGATGAGTTGGATTGACCCTAGGGGCAACACCCTTTCTCTTGAGCATCCCAATAGGTGGGCACTTACTGGTTCAAGCTTTTCCTTCCTATATCCATTTTGTCGAAAGCAAAGCAAAAATGATGTTTATCGAGTTGTCATTGTTAATCAAAACATGATGGACAGTCCTGTTGGCCACCATAGTTCTTACCACCAAAGGGTCATCATGGGGATGCTGGCAGCCCTCGAGATTTGAATTTGAGAAAGTGATAGCCATGTCTAAGCATGGAGACTTAGACACAATATATACTTCGGGAGCTTCTGTGGCTTTGATTTTTCGCAAGTGGAACTTTCTGGCAGAGCTGGACCCTCCTCCTCCGGCAAATCCTCTAGATATCACTCTGATCTCCCCCATAGGTTGCTGGTGTGGCTCTGGTACTTGATGCTAAGGGTGGAGGTGGGAGAGCTCGATTTTGATCATCATTGGCCACATAGCGTCGCAGTTGCCCTCGCTGGATTAGAAATTCTATTTCCTTCTTCAATTGGATACAGTCGTCGGTGTGATGACCATGGTCTCTGTGGAAGCCACAATACTTCGTAGGATCCCTTTTTTCGGGTTTGCTTTCATCCGGGGTGGCCACCTTAAGAACTTCTCATTTTTCACCTCATACAGTATCTGAGACACCGTAACAGTCAGAGGGGTGAGCTGTCGGGGTGCATACCTTGGTTGTAGCTCTAGTTGTGGAGGGCCGAGGCGATCCCTGACATTTCTTCTTCTCTTCAAGGAACGCTTTCTGTCTCTTCTTGGAGACCTGCCTCGTTCTCTTTCCTTTCTGGGACTTTGTTCTCTCTTCTTTTCTTTCTTCCCTTTCTCCTTTCTCGACAAAGAGCTCCCGACCTTAGAGAGGAGCGCTTCCTCACCATTTATGTACTTTTCTATTTTGGCAAGCACCTCTGCCATACTAGCCTGGGGGTTCTTTGAGATGGAAAATATCAGATCTTTTGACTGAACTCCCAGACCTGCTATGAAGGCTGTAATAGCAAATTTTTCGTCTGGGACATCCACCTTCAAGGATTCTGAGTTGAACCTTTGGACATAAGACCTTAGGTTCTCATCAGGCCCTTGTTTCACATTTAACAAATGGTAGCTCGATTTCCTATAGGTTTGAGCTCCGATGAAGTGGGACACAAACGAGATTAACAGCTCTTTAAAAGAGGAAATCGAGGCTTGGGGGAGTCTGTTGAACCATGCTAAGGCTGAGCCCTTCAGGGTGATAGCAAAGACCCTGCATCTCACTGAATCTTGATATCCATGCAACTCCATTTGGTTTTTGTAGGTGTTGAGGTGGTCCACGGGATCTTTTGTCCCATCAAAAGTATCCACCTGCGGCATTCTAAATTTAGGTGGGAGAGGGAAGTGCAACACCCTAGTAGTGAATGGGGATTCGGTTTGTTGCACTAAGGCATCCATAGTGACTGGGGCCTTGCTCTTCACTCCCTCCTTCATCTGGCTAAACTCTTACTAGATGTCTTTGAAACGTTGTTTCCAGTGGTATTCTCTTTTCTCCTATTGATAAGGGAAGAAATCGTTCCTCTCCCTTCCTTATACTGACTTTGCACTTCCTCGTTGTGACCATTCCTAGGGGGTAGGCGAGGTTCTTGCCCCAAGGTCTGACTATTCTCTCCCACCTCATTAACTTCTCTAAGGGGGTCGAAATACGGTTGCTCCCTTGGTGGTGGATTATTCTGGCCTCCTTAGGCCGATCTAGCCTCCTGTGGGCGTTGTAGGAGCTTTAAGAACTCTTTGTTCTATTTTATCAGACGTTTATTGACTAGACGAAGGACTTTCATCTCATTATTCATGGGAATGCCCCCATAGGGGGATCAGCTTGTTGCACATGTTCGAGTTGTCTGTTATTTGCGGCTTCCTGTTGATCTTGCATCCGTAAAGGATTGGTCTGACTTCAACTCATATTTCGTGTTGATACCATTAGTCACTGAAAAATCAACTTTATTTGTAACAGGAACAGTCATTCTCATTGACGGCGCCAAACTGATGGCGTTAATGCACTTTTTACCAAAGATGAGCTGGGATTACGTTAGGTTGCTAAAATGATGCAGTAATATCCAGGGCTTTGGAAGTTAAGACAATAGAATTATAGTGGTTTACCAGCTTGAGAGCTCGGCTAGTTCACTCTAGAATGGAGGCTCTTGCTCCCTTTATTTTATTCACGGTGATTACAAGGTTGCTATGACTTTTTTTGCCCCCAGGGTTCCTCTCCCCTCCGTTACGGGGTATTGCCTTGCATTTATAAGGTCATTCCCTGTTAAGAAGGATCTTAGCCGAGATTCTTACCCTTATTTCGTAGGCTTCTCCTTAATTGTAGAAAAAGATATTAGTTGGTTGAGGTTGAGTATCTTAATTATAGCTTCCTAACGCTTTAAGATTTTCTCGTGGTTATTTAACTATTATCTTGTCTTAAAAGACGCTTAGCTCTTACCCTCTAATCTCTTAATTTGTCTGACCTTTTGGTCCGAGTTAAACTCCTGAGCTTAGCGCTCGGAGTTTATTTTAGGTATGATCAAAATTATAAAAATAAAATTAATCGGAAAATCAAATCAGAATTTTGTATTCAATTCCATCCGGGGCTCGTGTTTGAAGATTCAACTGGCGGGAACGAAATCCAAAGGAAAAATGAGAGGCGGTTTTGGCCATGAAATGGCTGAAGCCTTCTCAACTCACAAGTTCACAAAATGAGCATAGCCATCCAGTCCACACCACTAATAGCAATGCAAGCGAAGATCAGTGCTTTCTTCAAACCACAACCAACCCCAAAACCCTAAACCAGACGCAGCTCGTCAGCGATCAAACCAATAGTACAGACCCTCCTCATATGTATGTATGTTCTTTGTTACAGTCTTCTTGATTCAATCATATATCGCCCACCAATGGATGATTCACAGACCCATTTTTTGTTCTTAGACTTTTTCTGAGCTCGGATGGGACAATCCAAAACTATGAGATTAAAGTTTAGTTTGTTATTCAGTTTTTCTAAAATTTCATTAATAGTTTATTCACGGTAATTTCTTCAGGCTTCACTGAATTTTTGTTGGGTATCATTGATAATTTTAAGCCTATGTAATAATGCATTGCCTGGTAATCCTTTTTATTGTCTTATGTTTGTCAATTGTGTATGTCTATGCTGCAGCTGGTTTAAAACCTAAAGGTCAGGAGTTCAATTCTTTTTGCTATTTATTTGTCTCACCTTTCTCCCTCTCTCCCCCAAGTTTCCATCCAACTGCAACTACAGGAACAAAAGGACAAAGTCCTTAGGTGGTATTAGTATGTTTGTTTATTTTTTCCATTTTTTGAGGGGGAAAAGCAAGAACAAGATGTAAGATGCTTAGGTTGAAGCCATGAATATCAATGAATTACTGCCCAGTGTTCTGTCCATTTCCTTGTTCTTACAGATCATTGAGTTTGTTGTCCTTGCTTATAAGAGAACCAATGTTCTCCTTCAAATATCTTCTTTGCATTGTGCTTGACCTGTAGTTCTATTTTTAACCTTAGTATCAGGGAAACTCCATATATTTCCGAAGCAAATTCCCTTGTGACACTCAAGTGTGTCATACACCAAACCTTTTATTTTCTTCTACCCTTGCAAAGTATATGACACTTCTCAGGGGATTCATCTTTAGATCTGCAAGTTTTTCTGATTTGATCAGAGCAACCGTCACTAGCCTTAAAAAAACTTTGTTGAGCTAAAGAACAAGTCTTACATCTCCAAATTCTACAAATTTGAGCTGATATACAAAGTACAAGCTCAGATGTCGAATTTTTCAATTCAAAAAACAGAGAAAGCCTCCCATTACCATGAAAAAGGAAATCATACCGAAATGTAACCACTTGGTCACTTACAACTACTTTGAATTTTGTTGTTTTAGTAAGGCAGTGACAGATCCAAAAGAAACTGCATGTTGACATTGCTATAAGCTTTCATGGTACTTGCTTTGATGGCACATCTATAATGGGTTTTGATCTTTCTTGTCAGCTTTCAGCACACTAAATTTATGCAGAAGTTGTTATTGGCTTTAGATATTCCACTTCAACAAAAGCAAACTGTTTAGTTTCAAATGTTGTGTTACACATGAATTCTTGCCTTGCAGTGACTATGGAACTGGCATTCAGCAGATTGAAGCCCCAAAAGAATGCTGTATAGAGGCTTTTCCTTTGGAAGTCAATTCAGTCTCAACCAAAATTCTAAACAAGAAGAGAAGGTATGGTCAACTGCATTTGGATTTGGGACAATCTGATTTTCTTCTCCACACTTGTTCCGTATGTGGATTCAAGTATGCTCGTGGGGATGAAGAAGATGAGAAAGTTCACAAAGAATTGCACAAGGAGTACACTCAAGGCATCCAGTTCAAGGTTTTTCACCTAATTTTTTACCGGTTGATTTTCTCCAAACTTTTGTTTGCATTTTGTCCTGATTCCAATCTGCAGGGCTGGCACAATGAGAGGGTTATTCATGTGCCTTCAACCAATGCAGGACGAATAGTCTTGGTGCTGGATGGAGACCCACCCGCTCACAAGAAGAAGGTTCCATTTCTTTGTTTAAGGACACATCATTTTTCAAGTATGGCTAAACCCCCCCCCTAGGAACTCACTAGAAGGCCCCTATGACTCTATGAGGACTTGTATAAATCAATATACTCTGTTATTCAACTCCTGCAATTTTAGTGCCTTAAAACTTTTCACTGATGCCATGGTACTCGTTTAACCTTGTTGAACTTAGGAAATGGCACGTTCAAAGCGATAATAAGATATAGGAAAGAAGACATTCTTGTCATACTCTAGGCTCTCTCTCTCTCTCTCTCTCGCTCTCCCCCACACACACTCTCTCGCACACTCTATGTTAGAGTACCAAATAGCATAAAAAATACCGACTTGCAAAGCATCGGCTCGTATTGATAAGAAACCAGTATCCATTTCAAGGACATGAATGAACATGGGGAAAATACTACTCCAATTTGAAAAGCCTGGGTTATGGGTTAGGATCCCATCCACTGGTTCAAGCTAACTTTCTAAATCGTTTCTCACCATTTTTTGTGTAAATTTCATTGGCCACCATGATTTCTTAGCCTTGTGCCCAACTTTTGGTCCTTCTTTATCCTTTTATTTATCCGGTATTGAACTCAGTTTGCGTTACTGATACCAAACCACCTCATGTTAATAAAACCTGTAAAGGTTCTGCGTATATCTTATCAACTTATTGTCGAATACGCTTTCCATGCTAAGAACATGTATAATTTGATAGAAAAGACTCTTGTTTGACTTCTACTATTTCCTTTTGTCAGCCATAAGTTTCGTTAAAAATTTAAATGCTCGACATTTTCAACATATATGAGATGTAATAGAATTTTATCTACTGCATTTCCAATAATGAAATAAATTTTCTGATATGAATCAGTGCATCATTAACTGCAGTCTTAATGGAGATACCTGCTGCTTTGGCAGGTCCAGAAGGTTGTGGAGATGATGGAGATGGAGCTTGGAATTGGATGGCTTATCCACAAGCTTTGCAAGGTGGGAACCATGTATTTCCATTTGGTTACGCGGATGATGTAGACGGGGTGAGATGTCTCTTTGAAGTCAGCTTTGTTTTCTCTTTTTGATTGTAGGTATATCTATTTATTTCCCATCATAGGATTGCTGGTTGTCTAGTAGCAGAACCGATTAAAAGTGCCTACAGGGTTCTTCCAAACACGGTCATGTCAAAAGGCCTTGGCGGTACCACTGCAAGGAAAAATAGCTTAAATTTTTCAGCACTTCAGTTTGGAGATATTAGTTTTCAGAGGGAAGCTGTGAAAGGGGCTCCTTTGGCAAATAGTCCTAAGCCAATAGAAGCAGACCTCATGGGAGCAGTATTTCTCGAAAAAGAAGCCGTAACTGCTCTATGTGGGATTAGAGTCATTTGGGTTGCACCAGCCATGAGAAAGAAACGCATAGCCAGCCAACTGTTGGATGCTGCAAGGTGAGCTCTCACTAGCACAAACTTTAGCTTGTAACTCATTTAATAGTATTATTTGATCTATTGCTAGTGCTAATTGAAAATTTTGGAACATGTTTAGATCCAAAAAATCAACATATTTTTCTTGTAGATTTCTTTCTCCAAACCGTCCATGTGAATTACACATAATGCAATTTTTCAGCACGAGAAATTGTTCTTTTCCGTTGGTTGGTTGACCCCTGTAGTTCCAATCTGTTGCTCCCACTCCGATGCCCATATGAAAATCATAGCTGACATCTGAGTTGTGTACCTGAATTTGGACTGCTTATTACAAATGGTAAGTCACCTGCATATCCTCCTTTACCAGACTCAGAAGATGAGATTATGTTCTCAATGATACCAAAAGGAGGAGTTTAGAAAGAGAAAAAAGCCAGGATTATTTCTTTTGTACACCACTGTGGCGAACATACGTGAATTTTAGCAGTCATATAGCTGATTCAAGTTCTTCCATTGGAGAATTTTCCAATTCTAAGAGATAGCATGTCACATTTAATTTGATATGTGCATGTATCGGCTTTTTCTCTAAAAATCAGGTGTTGAAGTTCTTTCTGTCAGGTTGATTCAGGAGTTAAGGGAAGCACTTGTATCACCACAACTTAATTTTTCACCCACTATTATTGTCATTTTTCCGGAATTGATTCTTATTATTATGGCAAATGGAGCTGAGACAAGTGATAGGACATTTTATAAGTGGCTTAGTAGTGGATTTTGATGAAGTGGGTTATTAGGCATGTGTTCCGATGACAGCACTCTACCAGCAGCCACCATTTGCTTTTTCAGGCTCTTTTGATCTTATTTGGTGTTGAGGCACCATTTACATTTACGCAAGTGCCCCCGGTCGATTCATAGTCGTGACATAAATTAGAACCCCAGTTGATTGATCTTATTCTTATGTGTTTGTCAAACTCTCTGCAGGATAAGTTTCTGCAAGGGTTTTGCACTGAAGACATCTCAGCTGGCATTCTCTGATCCAACCTCTTCTGGAAAGGCATTGGCATCAAGATACTGTGGCACAGCTGCCTTTTTAGCCTACAAAACTTTTATTTGATTCTAAGGAGGTTTTTGCATTTGCAGTTTTGAATCTCATGGAGATAGACCCATTTGACCGTTCAGTTTTATAGTACTTCACAATTTTAGTCAAGTATAATGATAAAAAGTTCTCTTTTCTTGCTGAAACATTTCTATCAGAGGTTTTTTATCTTGCAATATTGGGAACCTCGTACATAAAACCGCTGACTGCAATACATGAGATGCCCTGATTCTGTTATTTGGAAGCCCCTACTAGGTATTTAATTTTCCTCTCCCACTTGAACTCAGGTACTCACCATGGGAGGTATAATCCCTTGCCAAAGGTATCATTGTTGGCCTGAAGGCTAAGTCAAGTGCTTCAGTTGTCACATGGTCCAGTTGGCTGGACATTCAGTTCCTTTCCTGGACCTTATTTGATTTAGGCTTTGCTCGACTTTGATGCATATGTGGAGTTTGTTCCCATTATCCACAACTTGGTAATGATTTGTTTTTAATTTGATTTAATTTTTTTCACTATTTTAAAGAGCTATACATGCCATGCCCCCCATTTTCGAAAAGAAAACACTCAAATAAATGGAGTGCCCAACAACTTACCACCCAATGTCAACCTGAGTCAAACCCACCCAGCTATGGCTCAACGAATGTTATGCTGAACGGATTTTGAAACATCTGGGTACAATCCTTATGCCAGGAGCCATTCAACCATTATGATGGGATAGGTAAAACCAAAGACCAAATAAGCAAAACTTACAGTTGATAACAGGTAGTCTTCGGTCAAATAAGCAAAACTTGCAGTTGATAACAAGTAGTCTTCGGCCAGATAAGCAAAACTTGAAGTTGATAACTAGTCTTAGAGAACTTTACTTTCCAGTGAGAATCGATTTCGTGCACCAAGTAACAACAGGAAGAGAAAGAAACATCCTCCCAACAAGATTTTCAGTATGCCACATAGGTCTGATCAGTTCCGTGTAGCTTTTTGTACCTGGTTGCCTCTGTTGTATAGCCCACGTTGCCATGGCTTTTTACTTGACAAAATGAAGTCATAATAGCATCCATTTCGGGCAACTATGCAATTCGAACATCATGAACTTTATTCAAGATGGGGGGAGAGAACTGTCAAAACTTCTTTGTAAACAGGCCTCTTGAAATCCACTGCCTGCACAGAAAATGTGGGTAAAAGCTATAGTTAGATAACAAGACTACCTGTTTGAAACAGATTACCAGAGCAGAATGCTGGCATTAGACGAGCAAATATTCAAGATAACAAGGTGCACCCACCAGATCAACTACTTGTTCCGGTGACATCCATTTCCACTCTCCAAACTCAGGCTTCTCAGTTCCATCACCCAAAAGATCTATCTCTTCATCCTTTCCTGTAAATTTAAGGAGGAACCTGTACTTTTGCATGATTAAAATTAAATGAAATTACAGAAGGTAGATAATGTTGTGCAATGGAAAACCAAATGGTTGATTTTATGACAAAAACAGACAAATCCACCCCACAACTAAAAGTGAAGGGAGGAATGCTCTTTCTGAAAAAAAAAGGCGTGCAATCACTTTTCCATTTAACATATGTTGGGTTAACGAAGAAAGATTTTGGTTGTGGATGTTGACTCCAGTGTACAAACTCAAGTACTCAACTGTAGGGGTAAGGAATCAAAAGAAGAGGAAAATAAAAAAATAAAAAAAAAACACGGGAGCACGTGAACAACACACTTCCACATAAACTCATGCATCCAAAAAAGTGCAGCTAATAGAGTTACAATCTTAAGCCCCTCAGGGTAGAAACCCTCTTTCACCAAGCTGTGTCAAATTAAATTGTCGTTCTATACTTATTTTGCATGCTGCAATTGAAGATCAAGAACTTTCACTTCTCACTAAACGTTTTCATTTAAAGAGTTCATATCGGAAAAGAACAAAAGCTGGTGGACCGGGTAATTATCCGCATCCAATCACTTTGATACTTGCTATGCATGACAACACATGCTAGGCTCATATCCACTCCCAAGCTGGATTCACAGAAGTGCTTCATACAAGATAATAGTGAGTTACTAATTTAGAATTTTAGCTGTAGAAATGAAATTCAAGAACTATTTGAGAAAATATGAACCGCAGATCAAAGCTGCTAGAAGTGAGAAGTAAGAACCTTGTGTGGACTAGGTGCTCAAGGTTTTGGTAAATTTTAACCAAGTAGTAACTGGATCTTTGTTTTAGAATCATTAATTCGGTTTGTTTCCCTGACAAATTAAGCCTCTGTCATATCTTTGCACCTGACAGCAAATATCTGACATGCATCTCAAAAGAAAATGATTACCCAGTGCGCTCACCACTTTTGTGCTTGACCTTTCCAGTCTGATCCCCATTGGTGATTTAGTTTTTCCCTGACCTCTGGTGGGAAATCATAAGTCAACCAATACGGAACCTGCACAAGAATCCAACATTAAAAATCAGCTAAGCTGTAAGGGACTGAGTTGAAAAAAAAAACTAAAGAAAAGGAAAGAGAAAATCAATCTACAAATGAATAATGTGAGCTGCTAAGACTTCATATTGAAATACTAGAAGAAACAACATAGTCGGCAATCAGTATGTAACCTAAATATACAAGATAAGTCTTTGATAGGGAACCTCAATAAACTCAAGAGCCATGTCTCAATTCTTCTTTCACATCACATACCACAAACAGAAATATGCAGTTGTACCAAGGAATTTATACATAACACCATGTACAGTGCAACTTTATCTCTCCCGTGCCAGACCATGTAAAGAAACTCTAACAGCTAAAAATCCAGCATCAAATCACCTTTTGTGAAGGGCACTAATCTTATTAGTATGATCTTTTCCCAAATAAATTTGGGAAAAGCTCTTATTTATCACTTAAATAAAAGGCAAAAGAAATCGTACAAGATTTCTAATTTCTCCTTCACAGGGACCCAAACCTCATCCAAGTGGGTTGCAAGTGTATCCTCGTGTGATCTTCAGAATAGTGTGTACCACCTAAAAGCTGCAGTGTTATTCAACATGAAATAAGATGGGCCCCAACCCTACATCCTAGGTTCTAGTTTCCCTGTAAATTACCGAAAGATGCACCACAATGCCGAAAATTATGTTCATATTTAGTGTCCTATTTCTTTCTCTCCCGGCCAGCAATCTCCTTTGTTGAATTGGATGGTATCAAACCTAAGGGGTACAAATATCAGACAACGCCGTGGGGAGGGAATAATCATAGGAAGAATAGACCTTGGAGAAGGAAGCTTTATTTGAATCTCAGACGATTCCTAATCTGTGTTAATTGTGAGTTCAGTCCAGTAAAATCTTTAAATCTCCTAAAGTCAGTTAGATAATAGACTATCAAAGTAGGAATCCTTACATGGTCTCTCTATGTTATTCTAGAGATTTCAAAGCCTGATTATATTGAAAAATGAAAAAATAAAAGAGTAGAAGCATTGAACTGTATTTTGAAAAAGTGGCTTCCATTAATGGATCTCCGACTACTTAAAAGATAGATTTTCCTCACATCCATGCTGCAAATCGGAGAAATGTCACTCCCATAAGAACAAAGTTCTTAAGTATTGAAATTATTTTTCGGCAGAGAAGAGACCACTCATATCTTCACTTAAGAAGATATTTGAGCTCCTTATGCATACATCAGACAGAAACACTCTAATGGAGGAAGGATGGGGTAAACAGTTTCTTCACCAAGTCTGATTACATGAAAATAAGGAATAGAAAAACTACACTATATAGATGGCGTCAGTGAATGTTTGACCCTCTGCATGAAACCAATAGCATCTTCAAAATGGAGGTTGCTGACTCCCCACTCCAAAAAGAAAAGGAACCAGCACAGACTCTCTGTTCCCTGCTTTCCCAACAAAAGCCCTTCTTCCTTTCCCAAAAAATTAAAAAGGAATCTCAGTTCCACTATGGCTTTTCAATTTGAGGTTTTTGCTCCGTGAAAGCTCACAAATAAAACTCAGCAGAAGACTAAGAAAGAAGAGAGACAAAATACACTCAAAACAAAAAAATGAGTGCTTTATTCAGCAGTTTCTTTTCTTTAATTTCATTCAGTCTGGTAGCAACATACTACTTGGAGCTCTACAAAAGCCTACCATATCAACCCAAAATTTGTAATGCAAAAATTGGTCAATCTAGAATCCAAACCTCAACAAGAATTTCTGCTGATGTAACTCCTGTTTCTTCTCTTAGTTCCCTGATGGCAGCATTTCTTGGATCTTCATTTTCATCAATGCCACCCTGTTAAATAAAGGTCTATGTCATACCTCATTCCATCTCATAAACAGGGAAGGAAAATTTTCCAAAGAAGTACAAGTCAAGCTATAAAACTAGAGCAGGGGCATGTAAGTTCTGAAAATTATTTTCTAATATATATATATATATATATATATATATATATTTTTGAATTCATTCTAATCATAGTTGTAAAATCGAGTATCGGAAGGCGTATTGTTTTTCAAAAATAGTGTATCATATCGTGTGTCGTAAGATACAGTGCAATTTTAAATAATTAACAATAAAATATATATACCTTTGAAAACAAATCATAGACTCATAAAAACATAGTATTTCATCAGTATTCCACTGTAATATGAATATAGAAGAGAAAATATCACTAGTTATCAAGTGTATTATCTGTCATGATTCTTTTCAACTTTCTACGGTTTCACACAGTTTTCAGAAAAAAGTGCAAAACCTTAGAAGATAGAAACAGCCTTGGCATGTAAATGCTGGAAGCCAATGAACATTAGCTCTGGAGCACTTATCCAAATCCCATAGTAGCATACAGGAATGATTATGCAAAGTCGACCAATGTCACAATACTCTAGCAACAGCCACAACTTGAACTCCTAAATTCCAAGATTTGCAAAATTTAATTAGGAGCAAGATTACAAATGCCAAGGGGTAGATGAGATGGTAAGGTGTCTACTTTGTAAGCTGGAGGTCCTAAGCTCAAATTTTGCTTTATGGTCATTTTACAGGCATTAATCTCCAAAATTACCAGATGCATCTAGGATACGGTGACTGAAGGTGCCTGAAGGATTCGGAAAGTGCTCCAAGAGGCCTAGATAGCACCTTGTTAACAAAATGGCATTGAAGCCATGGTTGAATAACACTCATCATTACACACAAAAGTTACCACAAACAAGTCTTGCTTCTCTTGAGAAATGAATTTCCTACTCCCCAGCCCCCAAGTAGAATTGATTATGGTTCTATCCACTATCAGGATTTCCAAAAAATTATACTGCACCAGCATGAGGAATTGATACCTTATCCAATGATGAAGATATGGGAGAAGGTTATAATAAGAACTCGCAGTTTTAAATACAATGCATGTCTACAGTGAGATCATCATTGGTCAAACTTGATTAAGCAGCATTGACTTCAATACCACATTTTATAGGGGTTCATTGGCTGTGATTGTGAAAGGCTTTAAGTTGCGGAGAGGGATGAATTTTGAAGAGATTTTGATGAATAGTTTTAACATGTGAGGTAATCAGTTTTCTACTTCTGCATTGCATGCTTTTGGCTCATTCTAGCTTTAAAATTCCTGAAGCATTCACTCAATGGATGTTGAAAGATGCATCAAGCAAATGGAGTTAGCTATCAAGTTTCTACAATAGAACATGGCTCAAGGTAAATGGGTGTCACTCCTACCTGCAGGTGATTGCAGGTTCAAACCTCATCCCTCCTCCCCATCCCCCACCCCCCAAAAAAAAAAAAACCAAAAAAAAAGGAATTTTTAAGAAAAATACAGGACAATATGGTAAATTTTACTAAAATCCAACCAAGCATTTGTTAGCTACTAGGAACAAGCATGATGGCCGATATGAACTCTAACTAATCACCGCTGAGTCTCACATATCATAGTCTGATAATGAGGATCATAGTTATCAAAATCGTACGATTCGTGATTCGATTTGTACGATTTGGTTTGATACATATACAAAACGATTCGTATCTTATATGAGAATCGTTTTAGAGTTGAATCGCACCTGAACCTTCTGATTCGTACGATTCAATTCGTATTGCCCGAATTGCACAATTCAATCACTTTTTTTTAAAACTCAAATTTTTGGCAAAACGACGTCATTTTGTCCACTAAACAATAAAACGGTGTTGTTTTTGTTTGTAGAGGAACCCACACTCTAATAAAAACTCAACCTCTTAGCTCGTTCTCTCTCTAATGTCGTCTAAATCTCGCCTAGCATTATTTAGAGCTAAAGGTCATGACTAACGCTCTCGTATCATCGATTGATTTTTGTTCTCGATTCTTTCATGGGTAGTTTGTTAGATTCTAATTTTTTGTTTCAAAATATTAATCTGTATGTTTTATCCCAATCAATTTTCTTATTTATTCTTTTTTTATACTAAGTGTTACTATTTTGATTCTTGAATAGCCATGGTTCTTTAATTAAATTTTTTTTTTTTTTAAAGTTGTTGAATTTGAAAATGGTTAAATAAAAGATGAAAATAAAGCAAAAGACTAGCATTTTTCCATTTAGACGATGTGATTATGTCAATTGATTATTTTTAGAATGCAACAATGTTCAATATTCAATATTTTATCTATTTTAAATATGTATTATAATTTTTTATTTTTGTTCAAAATTTTTATCAAATCTTATGATTCACAATTCTCAAATTTAGGATCCGATTCACGATATGAATCGCGATTTGACAACTATGATGAGAATACGAGTTTGGACTACATATGAAAAGGAAGTGTATGAAACTAGAACTCCAACAATTACCGCTCAATCATTGTCCACATTTGTTTTCAATGAAAGAAGGATAAGGTGCACCCTGATGTGGTAGTTAGACATTAAAACAAGGGAGGTCGATGCAATGTACCCTAAAACCACGTAGAAATATCTGAATATAGACACACATATTCTATGGTCTATGCATCAGTAGAAATAGAATACAGTTCCTGCTACTTCATAATTTTCTTTTCTTCCCCAAAGCTTCAATCAAACACTTGAAAAGGAAAACAAAGATTTTGTTAAAGAGCCTCCAACCTAAAACCTATTGACTATGAGTACAGAGACCGACAATGCTCATATACCAGTTCGGAAGAAGCTGTCATACTGAGATGCAACAAATTATAAAAATTATTATCTTCTATGTAAAGACACATTACATGAAAAAAATCCTCAAAGTTCGAGCATAAAAAACTTTAGGTCAAAGAGTAAGAATGAATTCTTAAACTGTGATGAACACAAATGACATAACCCCATCCCATAAATAAAACAAAAAAAATTGCCTGTACTTTAAATCATGAGCTCTGTCATTCAACAACTACAGTTGATGTTAGCTAACAGGCCCACATATGTATTAGACTACACAGGCAGTCCAAAAATTGCAAGGAAAAAAAAGACAGTATCATCTAGAGTCTTAAGACCTATAAGAGGTAAACTGGACAAAGAACTAAGATTTCACATATATGTGGAGTGCTAAACCAACTATTAGCTAAAAAGTGGTGTCATATTAGATATAGCTATATCCGTAAACATATATAAAACCTCCATCGACTTTTGCTTGCAGTATGGATAGATAATAAAAAAGAAACACAAAGAAGCCTACATTTTCAAGAATATCGCCCAAAAAAGAAATCAATTTATCAACATGATTCCTTTGTAATGAAAAACAAGCCCAAACGTTAAACACATTTGGAACTTCCAGAATTACCTGAGGCATTTGCCAGGCATCAGGTATATCAAGTCTTGAAGCAGCAAAAATCTGCAGCATTTGAACTAAAAGAGTTAGCATACAGAAATACACTGACACACACACACATGGATAGAGAGAGAGAGAGAGAGAGATTATGGGATTGACCTTTTTAGAAGGGTTGATGAGACAAATACCAACGTTTCTTCTGTAACCTTCAGGAAGGGTTTCCATGGTTGAAGATGACTGTGAAGAAACAGAAACACTGGAGATCGGAGAGAAACTTCTTAGACTCAGGCGTGGCAGGATGGTAAATTTTGTAGATTTGGAAGGGAAATAAGGGTGAGAAAAATTAGGGTTGACGAACACCTGCAACGGGTGGCGATAAAATGGAGAATTATAGAAAACGAATCGGCATAAAGCCATAACAGAGGTAAGATGCTCTTGAAAGAACTCTCCGCGTTTTACCGGTTATTATCGTGGACTATTAATTTACGAAAATGACCTTTTGTTTCCCATATAATAGCTACTAGAAGATGGCCAGCGTCAGTTATGCTTTGCTCCCTCAGAGTTTCACCTACTCTCACTTCGCCCCTCAAAACTTTTTTTTTTAGTTTCATGAATTTTAATCCTAAACTTCCACGTGTGTTTTGAATGGCTCAATTATGAGATGTCATCACAGTAAGGTGACGTATGTCGCGTATTATTATCACTAAAAAGGAATATACTGGCTCATTGGCATAGCCAATTTTAGTTAAGAAAAATTGGGTATGGATATATTTTCTAAGACTTATTTATGAGAAAGTTTATAATTAAGATTTTTATGCTATTAAGTCTTTTTATATATAGATTTCTTGTTATTTGGTACACAATTCAATTTTTTTTTTTTTTTGTATTCCTTAATTATTCTTCTTTAAATAATACATAATTGTTTGATAGTTTATTCTATTTTTAAATATGTAAATATTTAATTTGATTGTATCATTTGTCTGAATTTTAAACATTTTTTCTTATACTCTCTCTCTCTCCCTATATTCTCTTACAGTTACTTTCTCTTCCTATTCTCTCTCTATTTTTTTATCATCATTACTCTCTCATTCTCCCTCCTCCTATTTTCTCTCTCTCTACTCTCTCCCCCTATAAACTCTTTCTCTCCCTTATGTATTCAAGGTACGATTACTCTTTCTTTGCATATGTTTTCTCTTCCCTTATTTTCTCTCTTTATTGAAAAAGTACAGAAAGTTGACACACAATAACACATGATAGAGACTACAAAAAGAATTACACCAAATAGATACATCAAAGTGTGGCAGTAAAGAGATACATGAAAGTATGACACCAAAAAGATATATCAAAGAATGACACTTGGCAAACAAGGATAACTTACAATGACACATGATAGAGACTACAAAGAGTGTGACACCAAAGAGATACATGTAATATTCGTGTCAATATTAATCTTAAGAAAATGTTAAAATTTTTCATGATAAATCAATATTAAGAAAAACCTTTAAGCTTGGTCAGAAAGTACTCTTATACAATTTTGTCTTAACATCTTTCTAGGGAATTTACATTCCCAATGAACTAACCCTTATATAGTTTGTGTCGTCTATCAGAGTGGGGCCATAGAAATTCAAAAATCCTAAGAATGATCAAATTTTTAAAGTTAATGGACATCAGCTCAAATCATTCTTAGAAGGCTTTTCATCTGAGGAGGTTATGGAAGAGCTGGTTGATCCTGTGTTTGCATATTCTTTTTATTTCATTCATAATTTAGAGTAGTTAGTTTATTTCTTTTTATGTATAGCTTATTTTGTTTTAATTACCCATTTTTTGTATAGTTTTTTTTTGTTGTCTTGCAGCTGATGATTTTTCTTTATAGAATTAAGTACAAGGTGTTTTTCTTGTCCTTATTGTCTTCATTTTTCTCATTATATATATATATATATATATATATATATATATATATATATATATATATATATATATATATATCTTTTTTTTTGTATTGAAGACAATGCATAATTTAAGTTTTTTTTTAGGGGGGGGGGGATAAGGGTTACACTATAATTCTATGTTAATACCATAATGCCTATATTGAAAAATTGAAAAAATTGAAATTTTTTGAAAAAGACACATCTGATTTGCATTGTATTATTCTTTCTTTGTTAGCAAAAACTTTTTTACATAATAGCGCACTGTAGGAGTTTATTCTATGATTAAGTGTCATATTCGTGTTTGCATTTGATACTCACCCTATGTGCACCATGAGTATGCAAATGTTTGTTATTTATTGAATAAGATTCATATCTTAAAAGGCTTGACATACATAGTGGAAATGAATGTATTAACCTTGTGAGTGTTGTGTCATTCTTTGTTTGGAGGGTTGAAATACATTTACTCAAAATACTATTCTTTCAAATTTCATCTTTTTCAATAATCTCATTATTTTTGTTTTCATTGGTGTAAGGGAGGTAGTTAGTTGACTATATTTCAATGCAAAAGAGTACATTATCATACATTTTTGGAAAATGATCTTAGGTCATCTTTGAATTAATTTAAGCCCTTAACCTATTCTTTCTTGTCATTGTCCGTAGTTAACGGTGATTGAGCTTTATTGAAACCTTTCATTTCTTAAGCCACATGATTTATCAAGCCAAGCATAAATATGTTTATTTTACCTTTGTTATTCTGGGACGGATTTTGTTTACAAATTGAAAAGGGAATGGTGGTTATAAGGAAGAAGAAGAAAAAAATAAGTGAAAGAAATGCGGATGATGAGTATTGAGCTTATTGTTGACATTCAAAAGCAGGAAAAGAAAGAAAGAAAGGAAGTGAAAAAAAAAAGAGAGAGAGAAGAAAAAGAATGAGAAAAAAAGAAAGAAAAGAAAAATTTTGTGAAAAGACAATGGAAAAGGGGGAAATACATAAATGAATGAGGTGAGCTAATTGAATTCCAAATGAGGAGATGTGGTTGGTAAAGTCATGTCCCTAGGATAACTTTTTGAATTCATATATCCCTTCGTTTCTTTAGCTTTCACCCAGGACAAGTTACAACCAAATAAAAGTCCTTTTTGATCCTGAGAATGGTGGTGAACATATATATTGAATCCAGCTAAGAGGTAGGTCAATTGTACTTCTTTCATTTGTCCGAGCATTCATTTCATGAGATTATATCAAAGTCGTTTCATTTATATAATTGTCCTTCATTTCTAAACCGTATGTGAGCTATGCTTTATTTTGAATTATAGGAATCCGTCTCACATATAAATAATGAGTGGAACGTCACTATAGTAAGAGAATATGTTGTTCTGAGAGAAAATCCTTATTTGGGTTTGCATCAAAGCTAAAATTGGATAGCCAATGTAGATGTGGATTTTATTTGATTAATCTCTTAAAGTGTTGTAACACCCCAAAACACACCCTGGACGACATTACATTCTAAAACCATTCATATCATGAGAGCACTAATATAATCCTTAAAAAACAAGACTTCATTTGTCATCCACGAATATTTACAACATTATCCAAAAGAATAAGCTCAAGTCATGACAATTACATCTCAAAAATTAATTAAAGAAACGCAGCGGAATAAAAAAAAGAAGTTAGACTACACAATGTTCCAAAAAAATGTCTTAGTCTAGTATAAAAGGAAAGGAGGTCGCTCTATGCGTCCACCTCGGGATCCACACTCCCGTCTAGTGGAGTCTTCCAAGTAGCGGGCTCCTCGACCCTTACGTCCTCCTCCTCAAGCAAGTAATCTGAAAAATGTTAGCGATAGGGGGTGAGCACGAAACACTGTAGAAAAATTCTCTCAAACCCATACAAGGTTTAGAAAATTATTTAAAATGGTCGGTCTCAATTTTAACATAACATAGATACATAATTTGAAATAAAGTAGTGACATTTAAAAAAGATCTCAAGTTTATTTAAAAATATCACTTAAATGAATAAACGAGCACCATATACAATTAATAACCATTAATTGTCATAACTAATTCTCAACAATTCTTTCGATAAGTAGCATACTTTGTGATAACCTACACTCCCCTTTAAGTCACCTTTGATTTTCAAGCATCCTTACCGGAAACCTCTTCAGAATGGATAATCATTCTTACATGGAATCTCTCACCAATCACTACATTGTTTCCTAAGTATCCTTACCGGGAAACTCTTGGAAAAGGATGAGTATCCTTACAAGGAACCTATCACTCATGTGCATCACAAATAACCCAACCAAGCATACAATTTCAACATTTATCTCAATTTACAAGCATCTATCCAAAATTCTCAAAATATATCATGTAACAATTCCACTACCAACTAAGAAATATATGAGATCACAATAACATCATTTTTCTACCCAACACAAATTACTAAAGTTTTAAAATCCATAATAAAGAAAGCATTTAGGAAGAAAATAAAACACTCTCCAAAAATTAGGGTTTTAAAACTAGAAATGAGATTTCATGGGTATTAAACCCTACTTTGTTCAAAACATGAAATCCTTGCAAAAAGCCTAAGAGATGATGATTACATAGCATATATATATACCATTGATAGCCAAAACATACATATATAAATACCCTAACCTCAATATAAGTGAATGAGAGAAAACCCCTACATTGAATCCTTAGTTTGTAAGAAGAACTTGAGATTTGATCTTAAATCTACCCTTAAATCTCTTGTTTTTTCCTTCCTTTCTTCTACTCTAATGCTCTCTAGAGTTCTAAGAAATGTGGGGTAAGAGTGGAGTGAAAGAAATGAGGGCAAATATGATGAAAATGAGGTTTAAAACACCTCAGCCCTGAAATTTACTGTTCACAATTTGTTTTGGTTTTCTCGAAAATTACGATTTTATTACTAAGAATCTCCAATTTGATCCATATGACTACTCTAAGATTTTTCGACATTCCGGATTTATTTTTAATGTTATTTTAATCTAAAAATATTTATTTTTATGATTTATCTCAAAACTAAAGTCAACGTACACCCGAAACACTAAAGTTTCTATTTTATTCATCCGAACCGGCTATTAATGAAGTTTTGCGTTGTTTACAAACAAAAGGTGATAAAGGGTGCTTCTTAAAGTCTTTTCTACTTATTTGAAGCCTAAATGTACTCATTGTTCTTATATTTTGATTTAGGATGCAAATGGAGACATTAAATGCAAAACGAAGCTAATTGGACTGTTTTGACATTGCTTCGTTATCTGGGCATAACTCGCTCATCCGAACTCCAATTGAGATGATTCAAGATGACATGGAATGATAAGAAAAAGCTATAAAAAGTTCATGTTTTGAGTTTTGAGAGATCTTGACTACATCAAGGTCTAAATTTGGCTTGAAGTTACAGCCAGTGCACTGTTCAAGCTAATTGGACTGTTTTGACATCACTTCGTTATCCGGGCATAACTCTCTCATCCGAGCTCTGATTGAGATAATTCAAGATGCTATGGAATGCTAAGAAACAGCTCTACAACTTTCAAGTTTTAAATTTTGAGAGATATTGACTGCATCAAGGTCGAAATCACGCTTGAAATTGCAGCCAGTACACTGTTTCATCCCGTTTCCATTTCCAATCCATTCCTAAGCCAACCAAATCCATCTCAAACCTCTCAAACATATATTTCTACACAAACCTATTTAATACAAGTTCTAAGACCTAAAATTTCATATTTTCACTTATTAAAACCAAATTTCAACTATTATTTCCATTAACATTTTAAATCTCTATTTTTCTAATCTACCAAATTCAAACACACATCACTGCACATATCCACATTTTTACCATAATTATTTACTATATATCTATATACATATATAAAAGAAAATGCAGGGTGTTACAAGTGTACACTCATTTCGCACACTCATAAGTCTCAAGTGAAAATGGGGATGTAGATGTGAATACTTGCTATTTCTATTAATGAGGCACAAACTGGAGTATTTATCCTCCAAGTTGAAAAACTGCTAGAACTTTGTGCCTGTTTTTTACCTTCATGCCTTGCGTAACGTGAAAAAGAGAAAAGCCACAACAAAAACTTCTCTTTGAAATTTTTTGTTTGCCTAACCTCGTTAAACATGGCTCACAAGAGTAGAAATTTGCATCATATTATTGCATAGAGCCAATGACAAGTTCTAAAATCTAGTGGTACCTAAAGAAAAAAAAGACCGAATCGTGAGTAGATAAGGACTATACCCCTAAGATTGACTGCAACACAAAAAAAATAAATCTACAATAATAAATGATGAAATGTGGCGATGGTGATTTATTCATAAGCTGATTCCACCGATTGAGGTTATTTTGATTGATCATGTTCAAGTTGTAGTCAGGGAAAGGGTGTAGAAGCCTAATGTGAACCTGTTACCAAAATAAAGTAAGGAGAAACTAGTTTTTTCAAGAAAGATGATACAAATTGGGTTCATTAGACCATCTCTTAGTATTTTGATTACCTCTATCCCTTGTGGCTTCAACCTCCCTTTGCCGACAAGATACAAAAGTTTGTGGCAAAATTATGTCAAACCTAGCATTTAATACGTCAAGGTTTATCGAATGGAAAGTAAATCTTGTTTTAAAATACATGGATGTCTTAGATTTGTTAACAAGAGATAGTATGATAAGGGAGGAAGAAATTCCTTGTAATAATTGTCAAATCAAGAACCGAGAGAAAAAATGTAGTCTTCGGAAATTATGAATCACCCATCTTACAAAAATTCATTTCTGCACATACCAATAATTATAGAGTAGCAAACAAGAATGTACCTTTCGCTAAAAATTTATAAAGTTGGGATAACCGGTTAGAATGAGGTAGGAAGCTTAATAAAGGATACCTCTCTCATCATTGGCTCAGAGACTTCTCGGACGTGCTGCCAAGACACTGTTTTGTGAGGCCTTAATGTTGCCTCAATCTTTAACAACGTCCAACTTTTTCATGCTGACGCGAACAATGTGTTTTAGCGTCTTCTGAATCGATGACCAATACCGCAACCTTGAATCATGTATTTACTTGCCACAATAGTTGATTATGACCATTGTCCTTGTATGGGATTACGACAAGATATGATCGATCAGTCACCAAAACATGTGCTCGATCACTTTCAAGAACATATGCAGAACCTACAATTTAATAGTGGTTGTCTAGTGAATAAGGATGACAGTTGGTTGAACCAAAGGTGGAAGCTTCTATGCATACAAGTCTAACCTAGTCCATTGCAAGACAAAAACATAATATGATATAAGCCTGAAAATAACACTAACCACTAAAACAAATAATAAATATATTATGTTAGTAAAAAAAAAATAAATGACTCGATTTTATTATAGTATTTTTTTTAACAGCACTATAGTAATTTCATTTAACTAGTTGATATCAAAAACATCTAATTTTTTTTCATTCTTGATTTTCTATTATATGAAAATAGTAGAAATAAATACTTTTCAATATGGTTCTACTACAATATGTACTAGTTATATTTGCAATAATAGAAGTATCAAGTTTGTGTAATGGATATGGTTGAAAAATAATAGGTTTTTAAATAGTTTTAAATTCAAGAATTATTCATGGTAACTACAAAAAGAGAGGAAAATGATCAGACTTAATTATGAAACGAATCTAAAATAATGCGACATAACTCAATTATAAGTCCGTGAACAAAGAAACTACATTAGGTCTGATAATTTTAGACACGACCTGCGAAGTCGATGTAAAATTGATGAGAAACTAGTGAGCTTGAGTTTCAGGAACCCATCAAAATAATAGATCAACTCAAATTTAATCGACCAAAAAAAAAAAACTTGTTATACACTAAGTATATCTCGTACAAATTAGACATCTAAAATCTCTTTGGATTGCCTAGATTATATGTCTTACCTCAACGAAGTTTAAGAAGCCTAAAACTACTTTGTATCAAATCAACCTTTTTACTCAAATTTAAGTAAAAATTTCAGTCAAGGTTGGAGTTGCTTTTCATTGTTTCTTTATTCCTTCCCCTGTATCAAAGTGAAAAATTTATAGTGAGAAAAAATATAAAGACGAGAAAAGACAAAAGCTGGTTCCAAAGGAGAAACTTCCATAGTGATTTTAATGGAAAAACTTCAAGTAGATTGATCTTGAACATTTCTGAAGTCTATCTCAATTTGTGGAATGTGTGAAATCTTGGACCATTCGGGGCCAATCCCTTTGGCACATCTTTCCTTTAGGAGGGGGCATTCCCAAATCTCCAATATCTTTAGCTTAGTGAGGTGTCGCATCGCTCCAAATAGGAGCAAATACTTTATTGATTCACACCCGCATAGAGAGAAAGAGAGAGATTCAAGAGATGAAAAGTTCTCAAACCAATCTGATAAAGTTTCCAATCCAAAACCAGAAAGGCGTATACCTTTTAGGGCAGTGAAGCGTTGAAACTGCTCTAGAATGGAGTTCCAGTGAGGCCATCCAGTCAATCTGACATTGCGAGGGGATGCCTGCAAGTGCTGGACACCTTCAAGACTAGGGAAAGAACTGAGCTCCTCTGAGAAAGGACCGACCGATAAGTCGACTAAGCTGGTAAGATATTGGAACCCCCTGTGCAAACAAGTTGATTTCTTAGAAGAAGAAATTTGTAAAGTGGAGAGAGACTGCAGAGCTTGTACTTCTGAAAAGGAGATCAGATTATGGCAAAGATGCAACTAGCAAGGTTCCAACGGAGGTGCAGGATTGTATCCCACTTGGCAAACATGTTAATCCATCACAACTTCGAAGAGCCAAATAGCCAAGGGATGTGAGGCCGTTGATGCTTGGAATTGACTTGAGAGCTGGGCAACGGCCTAAAGAGACATAAGCATTTGGAGACCATCCGAAAAATTGCTCAGTTTCTCGCAATCGTTAATTCTTATTAATCGAACAAGAAAGGAACCCCAATCCCACACGTGCGGAACATCTGTCAACATGGGGCAGCTTTGTATCTCAAAATCCAATAGATTTTCATTGTTCTGCAACAACCCATCTGGTAGAGAAGCAAGCCCTGATAGCTTCTGATGGTGAGTTTAGTCAGAGTAGTTAATTTGCTGCAGATCTTTTCTAATGCTCTGCCACTAAGAGATTTTGATGAATAGTTTTAACATGTGAGGTAATCAGTTTTCTACTTTCTGCATTGCATGCTTTTGGCTCATTCCAGCTTTAAAATTCCTGAAGCATGCACTCAATGGATGTTGAAAGATGCATCAAGCAAATGGAGTTAGATATGAAGTTTCTACAATAGAATATGGCTCAAGGTAAATGGGTGTCACTCCTACCTGCAGGTGATTGTGGGTTCAAACCTCATCCCTCCTCCCCAACCCCTAAAAAAAAAGAATTTTTAAGAAAAATACATGACAATATGGTAAATTTTACTAAAATCCAGCCAAGCATTTGTTAGCTACTAGGAACAAGCATGATGGTCGCTATGAACTCCAACCACTCACCGCTGAGTCTCACATATCATAGTTTGATAATGAGGATCATAGTTATCAAAATTGTACGATTCGTGATTCGATTCGATTCGTACGATTTGGTTTGATATATATACAAAACGATTCGTATCTTATATGAGAATCATTTTAGAGTTGAATCGCATCTGAACCTTCTGATTCGTATTGCTCGAATCGTACAATTCAATCACTTTTTTTTAAAACTCAAATTTTTGGCAAAAACGACGTCATTTTGTCCGCTAAACAATAAAACGATGTCGTTTTGTTTGTAGAGGAACTCACACTCTAATAAAAACTCAACCTCTTAACTCGTTCTCTCTCTAACGTCGTCTAAATCTCGCCTAGCATTATGCTCGAGTCTGCTGCCTCCATCCATTCTTCTAAGTTGGGCATCTCCCACAAGAAGAATTTTCTCAAAGAAGGAAACAATGCCTATGGCTCTTCCCCACTCTGACTAATACCTAAACGATTGTAATGACGTGTAAGAATTTTTAATAATTCATATACGAAATTTAAAACACCTAAATTACAAGATTTAGAATATACCTATGTGAGTCATGATACTTGATTTCCAAGTTTCATTCACGGATGGGTAAGGTCTTCCTCTCTTTCTTCAAAGCAATAAACAGCTCTCAATGGGACAAGCCAAATTAGGTTATGAAGTGGAGAGGGGATCTAACCTGCTATTTATAATGAATTTAATGGGTTCTTCCATTATGAGTCACAATTAGATTAAGGCCTACACTTAACCGCCTCAACCAAATCAATTAATGAGATGTATATAAGCTCATCAAAATAGATCACTTAATAATATTGGGTTCATCTCATTAAACCATAAATTCAGCCCATTTCACAAATCTAAAATTAACTATCAATTAATGGAAGTCCAATATAAAAAAATTTCAACATTCTTCCACTTTGGCAACATTAATTGTAGTCATTTAAAAAATAAAATAAAATTTTTTTTTTGAAAAACAACTCTTGGGCTAATCAAACAAAAGAACTCAATGTGACCACAAAATAAATATGATTCTGAGACAACATCTTAAACACAATTCAGTCCAATAAAACTACTATTTTCGAATCATAACAGTCTTTACATCTTTTATTGATATAGGATCAATCCATGATTACAAAAAATAATAATCCTATTGACATGGATCAAGATGTGGTAGTGTAGTAAAAAAATAGCACATCAATATGTGATCTGATAAACATGTTATTTTCGTTGTCAGTCCTCCAAATTATTTCTCTTTAACAACATGCTTCAACAATAAGCTAGAGAATCCATTAGCTTTAACAATAAGCTAGTACGTCTTCAACTTAAAATCTCAAGATTTTCTCAAATAGAGACATACTTCATTGACAAAACATTCATACTTAAGACATACACCAAGTGTTACGATTTTATATAAAATGACATGTCATAAATGTGCACACATATAACATAACAAGACTATCTTGCTAACAATAAGGGTAATTATCCAAATATTTATTATTCATCAAATAGATGTATCTCAACCATAATGAGTAATAAATATCACATATGAAATTAAATCAATACAATTGTTCTTAACACATAAATAAACTCCCACTAACCAAGTACTTCAAAAAATCCCAAAAAATGTTCATGTTGTCAACATGTATTTTAAAAGTTACAGGTTTTAGTATCCTGGTTAAAGGATTAGCAAGCATTGATCATGTATCAATATGTTCAATTAAAATATCACATTTCTTCACCGAGTCCTTGACTGAAAGATATTTAATTTTCGTATGTTCAGACCCACTAGAATTTTTGTTGTTCTTTGAGAAGAACAAAACTAAACTACTATAAAAATAAATTGTTAGCGGCCTAGAGATAGAATCTATAATCATAAGCCCTGAAATAAAATTTCTTAGCCATATAGCTTATATTGTAGCTCCATAACAAACTACAAATCTAGCTTACATAGTGGAAGAAGCTGTGAGAGTTTATTTAACACTCTTCCATGCTATTGCTCCTCCAGTTAACATGGAAATATATCCTGAAGTGGATTTTAAATCATCCAGACACTCAGCAAAATCTAAATTTGAGTAATCAATCACCTCAAGACTATCAATCTTCTGATAAACAAGCATGAAATTTTTTATCCTTTGCAAGTATCTCATAAATTTCTTAGTTGCCACCAAATGATCTAATTCTAGTTTAGAAAAATACCTACCAAGAATACTAACTGCAAAGACAATGTCCTTTCATAAAAGGTTATAGATTTTGACATCAGTAGGACAACTCCAAACACAAAAAATAGTTAAGACTTGGTTTTCTATTGGGCTATAATTCAAAAAATATTTTTGAAACAAATTTACTATGAATTATATTAAGAATGTATAAAGTTGTTTTAATAGCTTCTCCCAAAGGTAATTAGGCAAATTGCACATAGTCATCATGTTCTTTATCATGTGTTTAAGGGTGCGATTACACTTTTCATCCATATCATTCTATTATGGACTACTAGACATTGTATATTGGGCAACAATTCCACATTCTTGCAAGTACTTGACAAATGGTCTAAAAAGCTGTCTAGGCATAACATGTGTTGCCATAATACTCACCACCACAGTCCTAACAATTTTGATGATTTTCCCTAATCGTTTCTCTACATCAGTTTTAAAAATTTTAAACTTTTCAAGAGTATCAATTTTTTATTAATTAAATAAATATATCCATAACAAGAGAAATCATCAATAAATGTAATAAAGTATTTATTACCATACAAGGTACGTGATTAAAGTCCATTGATGTCAATGTGAATAACTTTTAAAAGATCTAGACTACGAGTTGCACTTTTCTTCTTAAACTTGGTCAATTTACTCCTAATGCAGTCAACACAAGTTTAAAGGTCTCCAAAATCAAAGGGTGGAAGAATATCATTCTTTATTAATCTTTCCACTCTTTCTCTAGAAATGTCACCTAAACGTTTATGCAACTACTGTGAAGATTTTTCTTTATGATAAGTCCCTTAAATACAACATTCACAACATCTGAAAGACCATATTCGTTATTGGCAGCCAATCATATACTATATAAATCAGATGATAAAACATAATAAACAACAATTTTGAAACTTAAGGACAATTGAGTTTTACCACTATCTAAAATTAAAAGAATATCTAATTTTTTTAACAAGAAAATTGAAGTCAAACTCCACCTAAATGACAGTACATAAAAAGTATTTTTTAAAATAAGTTGAAAAACTAGTGTCTAAGTTCAACCTAACAGTTCCTATGAATTCAACATGGATTTTATTATTATTTTCTACTTTAAGTTTGGCTTCGCATTCGCTTGGTTTTCGTTTGCTTGTGAATCCTTGCAAAGTCATGGCAACATGAATAGAAGCCCCACTATCAATCCATCAAGAATTTAATGGGACATTAACCAAATTGGATTCAAAGCAAACAAAGGCTAGTGAGTTACTTTCTTTTTTATTCTTCTTTTTTAACCAAGACTTGAATCGAGTACACTCACTTGTCTTATGACCTCGTTTCTTGCAAAAATAACACTTGATATCTTTTCGAATGACAGCCTTAAAACCTCCCACATTCTGACCAGTACCATGCCTTTTGAAATCCTAACCATTCTTTGGAACATTATGATTTGGGTTTCGATTATTTTCTTGATACCCATCTTCAAAACTAAATTTAGGTTGGGAAACACAAGACAATTTCACTCTTTTTTTTTCTAAGTTTTTTTCCTCAGAATCACACTTGGAGATAAGGTCATTTATTTTCCAAGACTAATTTTGGGTATTGTAGGCGTTTTGATTTGACTAAACTCAGGAGGCAAAGAGTTAAGAGTGTGATGAACAATGAAATCATTATAAATAACAATTTTGAAGGCTTTGAGCTTGGTTTGAACATGAACTGTTCTAAGGATATATCCCTAACACCACCTATATTGTCATATTTCATACTCGTTAATTCATTCATTAGGTCCTCAGTTTTAGTCATCTCTCTCCTACAACGGTAAAGAACTCTTTGACATTCTTGATTTTCGGCAAACCACTCTTAAGGTGTTCAGAGATAGAACTTTTCATGGGTCAGGGAAATTAGTTCTAGTTTCAGGCACATGCCCCTTCCACTTCACGAGCAGGGACTCCGCAATCAGGCTAGATGTACCAGGGGCATGAGCCATGGCTGGGGACAGGACTTTCAAGCAGGGAATTCAGAGACCCAAGGGCAAGTTTTTGCCATCACAACACAGACTTTGTCAGTAGATCAATCGGTAATTCAGGGTATATTCTACTTTCTCGCTTATGGGCAAGGATATTATTTGACTCTGGTGCATCGCATTCATTTATTTCTGCATCATGTGTGAGAGATTTGAGCTTAGAAGTTGAAACCTTGGAAGAGCTACCTATGATGCCCCAAAATTCGGGTGTACGTAATTAATCCGTTGATCACCCATCAATCCCGCGGAGTACCCGTGAATATCGTGTAATTTGATACCACACCGTTATGCCCCATTTACCAAGATCCATAGCTTAACAAAATTCAGACATAGTCTCCTTTGTATAGGGAGCTCTACCCAAAACACAATTTCTGTAATCATACAACGTTGACCACACCGAATCTATTTATCTATACTCGTATAACAACATACAATTTTACATTAAAAATAGTCTATATGAATTCGATTACATCCTTTACATAAATTTCATGCCCAAAAACTAACTGACATCTTAATTTTACAAAAACATAGTTTAAAAGCCACATTTCGGCATTTTTTCATCAATGAGGGCCCGAATGAGAGCCGTCCATCGACGCATATCCCACATCTAAAATATTGTCCCTATAAAAGGTGAATCATGCTCAATAGGGTATCTTTTAAAGAGACTACTCCACAACCTAGATACATATTAATTGCTCACATGCAATTCACAAGCAACTATCACTCTATTCAAGAATATGCAATTCAACAATGAAATTCTCAATGTCATGCCATGATATGAGATGACACTCACACATGCAACTCAACCCAAGCCTTTACTGGCTCCCTCAACACATGCAATGTCATGCATATGAATCTGAGCATTCCAAGCCCCCGCCATTGTTGTTACACATTCAAACCTTTTTACATCCGGAGTCTTTCTGGGGTGGGTATTTATGGACTCACACCAACGGACACCTAACCGACACAACATTAATGAACTTTCACCAACAGCTCTGCGTACGCTGACACACTTTATGGATTCAATACCAACGAAGTGCGTATCCGAATCACCGAGTCTTGCACCCGAGAGAGAATCTAGCCCTTCTTGCTAACCCCGACCCTATTTTCAATGCAAATCTTGAGACTCAATTGAACCTCGGTCCAACTATCCCGACCACACATATCATTCACCAAGAATGATGTTTGATCAAACCATGCACACACACTCACACTCATGTCAAACGCCCATGAATGAGATGCTATCCGTGCCTATACAATATAAATGTACAATTGCATTTCATGCCATTATACAACTAGGATCTCAATTCCAATTACAATACCATGTTCAATATATCATGAGCACATTATGAACAATTCAATAGCTAACAACCCTATTTTCATGGTAAATTACATCATAAGCATATTACCACCATAAACAACATCAATGTCAACATATCATATGCATATACCAGCACCTACTAATATCAAATTTCAAACATGTTATAATATAATCAACGCAAATAACGCACTTAATCTAAATAGACATTTAATCAAACACCTTCAAGATACCAAATCATATAAATACATAATATGCCCAATTTCATCACATATCTCAAGAAATCACAACAAGTAATTTTTACGTACTCAATTCATGCTATAATTGATTTTAACCATTCTTAATACCCATTTTTCACATTTCAAGTACCTACATTTTTCATGAATTTACCAAACAAGTAAATTCTACAAACCAAATTCATTCAAAATTGGTTTAGCATATTTTTATACCCATTTCTCACACTTTATTTACACTAGGAGTACGTTAAACAAGAGAATTCATCTCAAGTCATGCTCCTCATATCATATACAACCCTAGGTTGAAAATAAACCTAATTAGGAAAAGAACCTTACCTTTTGAAGCTTAAAACACCTTGTAGCAACCTTCAAGAATTCCAATCAAGCCCAAACCCTTGATTTCTCCAAGCCCTATTTTTGGAACTTCACCTAAATCAGTGCTTTTTGGTATGGTTGCATATCCCTCGACAAGAAGAACAACTTTTGTTATTGGCTTGAGTCGATTCGACCAACAAAACTTCGTAGATCGTAAAAAAAAGGTGAAGCTTCCCTCTCTTCTTTTGATTTTTCAGAAAATCTGATGGGTACGGGGAGAAATTTGATTTTTCTCCCTTATTTATATCCTTTACGTGCTTGATCCTCATCGCGCCACACGTTCTCCATTCTCAGGTCCGATTCATCCCGAAACGATTAAATTTCGTCTCGGTTCAAGTTCAAAATATTTTTATATGAACTTCTTTTAAATTATTTTTTAACTTTCAAAATTTAATTCTATATCTCGTTTTTAGGTCACGCAACATCCGATCGCCTCGTAAAAAACAAAAACTTTGACTGTCTCGGAATTCGCCAAAAATTGTGTGGGTAACTAAATTTCATGAGACGAATTCAACGGTGAGGTCCATTTTGTCATCCGAGCTCTAGAAAAATATGAGTTTTCAATTCGCACCGACGTGACAAATTACTATTTTGCCATTTTTCACAAAAAATCAAATTTACCCAGGTTTTATAAATTCGATGGCCCTTGTCTTGACCCACGTTAAAGAATGGTAAAGTTTGAAGACAAGTTAACCTCCCCATCTCAAGTGGCATCTAGAGTCGGCATGCTATATTGTCATAAATATACAAATGTCTTAAGCTAACCAGTTTTCGCAATTCCTTGGGGGGCTCCACGTGCCAATTGAAGCCCCATTAGAGTACTCTTAGTGTTTGAAAATTGTAGAGTTTGACAATAGATTGTTGTAAAACTCTAATTCTAGTGTTTGACAAGTCAAGATACCTCATATGTAGTAAGGTGCTTATTGAGTTTGGTAACACTTCAATATTAGCCCACAAAAGTTTATAACTGGCAAACATCTGAAGTTCGAAAACATGTTTTTAGGTACAACACTCTCAAAGAATATTGTACGCAACCTTTTAGCACTTTCTTGTTGAATTTCATGAATTCTATCTCCATTATCGTATAGTGCTAAATGTCGAACACGTAGAATCTCAATTTTTATTTCAGCCTCTAGAACAAAGCACTCCGATTTTGAAATAGATTGAGCAAGATCATGGACCAAATCATGCATCTTACAATGTGTAACAATGCCATAATTATCCCTTTCAAAATCTTGGAATAAAGAACTTTGCAACAAAAATGTTAAAATTTTTGTTGCCAATATCCTCTATTAACTTATTACTTCCCTCATGTGGTTGAAGAAATCCGTGTGCCATCCATTGTTGGATAAGTTGGTCATTTTCCATGCGAAAATCCTTGATAAAAATTGAACAATATGCAAAACGTTGTTTTAGAGATAAAGAAGATAAACGATCGAAACTTATCTTAAGTATTGGTTGGACCCTATTTTCTCCTCCAACTAAATCCCAAACTCCATCATTTAAAATTGACAACCACTCATGTTTTTCTTTCTTGGAGTTCATTAGAATTCCTATTATATTTGTTGGTAATTGCACACCACCACATTTTTCTGCAATCTTCCTTCCTATGACCCCCAATTCTAAAGTCATTGGAAGTCCTCCAATTGAAAATGTTTTTTTCTTTTAATTTGGACCAACAATTTTCTCTTGATAATTTTTCCACATGATATGACTTAGGGATTGTCTTCACAATTGATGCCACTCGAATGCTACGCATAGTGACTATAATGTTGTTCCCCTTGATTGTATTAACCCTTTGCAAACAAGTCTTCAAATCATTCCACTTGGTATGATCTTCGTTCCACACATCATCTAGTATCAATAGATATTTTTTCTCTCCCAACATTTTTTGAACATTTTCAAGGATTGCATCCCTCATCTCCACTTCACACTTCCTTTTTGTTTGAGATTTCAAGATCTTTTGCCAAAATACTCTTGACATCAAAATTATCAGATACACATGTCCAAATTCTCACATTGAACTTCCCCTTTATTTGGTCATCATTATATACCAGCTTTGCCAAAGTTGTCTTCCCTAAGCCAGCCATTCCCACGATGGGAATAACATTGACATTTTCTTGTTTTTTGGGGCTAGTTATTCTTTCAACTAAATTTGAAAAATCATTTTCCCTTCCTACGACTTCTGAATCTTTTATGAATGAGTCTGTCTCATGGTTTACCATGACTTGAGGAGGAGCCATTTCTACAACTCCCCTTTGGAGTCCATACTCAGTTCCTTGTTTGTTGATCCTCTCTAAGGAATTGTTGATGTTCTTAATTTTATGAGCCATATTAAAATGGAAGATAATTGGGTTAGAAAGTGCAAAGAAGTTTAATACCTTTCTCCTCAGTTGATTTCAAATCTCCACTTTACGTCAAAGGATTTCGTAACGAAATTCATCAACGATATCATTGGCTTCGTGGCCTACATCATTAAGATTCTTCAACTAGAGCTCAATGGATTTATCGCCAACTTGTCGTCTCTTGGCATCATCCAACGTGGCTTGAATCATGGTCAATGATTCTTTGAGCCTAGTCATTTCTTCCTTGAATCCCCATACGATGCTGATATCTTCCACTACAGGCGAAAGCAAATTTTCCAATATTAACTTGGTAGTGGCAGCCAATAGAGTTGTTTCCATTTTTTTCAAATGTGAGGGAGAGAGAGAGATATGCTTGGATACTAAGTTAATAGAGGATATGAAACATTGTTGCAATGAGATTGCAAAGATTAGAGAAAGAGAAGGAAATTTCCATGATGTTTCTATTTTTTAATACTCAAGTTTCTACTATATAAAAAATATTCTAATATGTTTTGCAAATTATAATATCTTTTAACTTGGAAGTGGTTAACTTGCAAGATTCCCACCAACCCGTCACCTGCTCCTTTTTTTTTTCTTTCCAAGGGGCATAATCCCATGAGACAAGATTAATAAAAAATAGTGTAATCATTATGCCAACTTGGTTAATGATTAATGAACTAGTGGGTATAGAGCAATCCTGATTAATGAAATTTTGGATAATATAATTTCAACTTTTGACAAGCCTATATAAAAATAGGTCAAGTTACAGGTTACGACTTAGTAGAAACCAATTCTAGATCGATCTGAAACAACTTATCAACCTCAACTTTTTGTGATTAGTTCCAAATATTTTTAAAATCGATCTTTGACCTCATTGATTATTAATTTTAACCTAATTGAATTTATAATTGAATCTCATAGTACTTTAGATTTTCCCAAAAATGTATCATACAGTAATTTTTCTACTTGGCCCCAATAAGATGGTTCTCACACATCATATATTTCTGTAGTTGTATATCATCCTTATAGAAAAATAAAAACTCAGCAATATTGCAAGGGATGGGGTGAATAGCAATTTCCATGGAAACCAGAAATATGTGTGTGTGTTGGGGTGAGGGGGGGTGAGAGAGCGATCCTCTGAGACTAGGTTAACAGAGGGTATGCATCATTGTTGCAATGAGATTGTAAGGATTGGAGAAATTATGCGTAGTTGACTCGATGAACAGTTGGGAAAGAGAAGAAAATTTCTATGACGTTTCTATTTTTAAAACTGTGCATGACCAACTAGTGTGTATAAGATAGGCCTGATAAATAAACTTTTGGAAAATTATATTAAGACCTCTTGAGTTTTGTCACTTAATCACTCAGACTCTCTAACATTTAAAATATTACACAAATCCCTGAGATTTGTACGCACGTAACACTTAGACACTTACTGTCAATATGTGTTAGTATATTCATAAGTAAATTACACCTAGACCCCCTAAGTTTGTAAACATATAATAGTTAGACCCCTCAAGTTTAAAATATTAAACATAGACAAAAAAATACTTCAATCAAAGATAAAATATCAAATATTTTAAATTTTTAACCAAAATTCATGTTATATTATGACATTTATTGAAATAAAATTAAAATTAAAAATATATTTTTTTCTTAAAAAATTATAATCAATTATACTATCTATTGGAATAATACTAAAAAATAAACAAGGGGTTAAACTGGAATGGACACACCACCTTATATCGTTAAGGTAATCAAAAATACTTCAATCAAAGATAAAATATCAAATATTTTAATTTTACAATCAAAATTAATGTTCTATTATGTCATTTATTGAAATAAAATCAAAAATAAAAAATTATTTTGTTCTTACTAAATTATAATTAGTATACAATTATACTATCTATTGAAATTTAATTTGACCGTTTGAAAAGACCAAATTAAACTACCAAATTACCCCAATTAAAGGTAGAAAATATTGTGTCCATTATATTTTGATCTCTTATTTTTTTTTTAGTTTTATTCCAATAAATGGTATAATTGTATACTAATTATAATTTTGTAAGAAAAAAATTGATTTTAATTTTTGATTTTATTTCAATAAAAGACATAATAGAACATGAATTTTTGTTGTAAAATTCATGTTCTATTACAAATAACTTAGACCCCTTAGTTGATTTTTTAATTTTATTCCAATAGATAGTATAATTGTATACTAATTATGATTTTTTTAAGAAAAAATTAAAATTTTATTTTTATTTTATTTCAATAAATGATACAATAGAATATGAATTTTGTTTGCAAAATTTAAAATATTTGATATTCTATCTTTGATTGAAATATTTTTGGTCTAAGTATAACATTTTAAACTTGAGGGGTCTAAGTATTATACATCTATAAACTTCAAGGGGTCTGATTGTAATTTACTAACGGATATACTAATGCACATTGACAACAAATATTTAAGTGTTACGCGCATACAAACTCCAGTGAATCTGTATGTAATCTTTCAAATGTCAATGAATTTAATTGATTAAATGACAAATCTCAAGGGATCTGAGTGTAATTTTTCATAAAATTTTACATAGTACAATGATTTCTCTAAAGTTTTAGCAAGCAAGTGTCCGGAGAATTGGTCAAGTTACGAAATAAACATAAAAAGGTAGGATTTAGAATAATTGATTTAAAATTATGACACAATGGTAAACGGAGGCACGAAGAGATCACCACCTCCAAGTGTAAAGAACAAAAACACTTTAAATCCATAAGGAAAATGGAGAGAATACTCTCAAAATATTATAATATTCAATTCATTAACTGCATACAATCGTAGTACATATGATTATTTATCAAAAAACCCAAAATCCTAAGGTTTCCAAAATGGAAACATATCCCTAACTTTGAAAAAGTTACCTAAAACAATAAACTACATGTCTAACAAATTAGGAAAATGGATATGGTTTAGGCGGTGAATAACTCTAAAATATTCCTAATTAACTCTCATTCTAAATAAATAATACAAATAAAAAAATAAAAATAAAATAGAAGTAAATCTAAAGTCGTGCTTCATCAAATCGATTCAAAATACTTAAAATCAAATTCAATTTTTTAGGATTATTTTCGAGGATTTTTAGAGCTAATCTTAAATATTTAGAACTTATTGATTAACTAGTTATTGCATTTGACTAAATGCACTATGTAACAAACAAAAAAAATAATAAGCAATTACTCAAATTCAGAAAGAATGGGTTGAAAACATTCATATCAATTTTACTTTAAAATGACCTGAAATATGCTGTCAACTATATCCTCCATATTAATGAAACTGTCATAAAAATGAACAAAGAACTCCCCAAAACAACACCACATATATAAATAGCCAGAAAAAGACAAATACTAATAAAACCTAATAAAATTTACAATCTTAAGTAATAAATAAAATCTTAGTCATTTATAAGACTCATAAATTCATCACCACTACCACCATTCAATCTAATATCACAACATAACTATAAATTCAATCACCAAATTTCCAATCCAACCCATGTAATAAATACCTCAAACAAAAACAAACAAATAATAACAAAACATAATTAAATTCATAATCTTCAAATAATAAATAAAATCAACCAAATCTTACTCATTTATACGACTCGTGAATTTATTAGCACCATTCAAAAACCAAATGTCCAATCCCAAACAAGTAACTACACACAAAAACACATCTATACACATTTCTTTTTTTTTGGTACTGGCAAACCCTCCTAACCAACAACTGCTTTTGTTAAAAATACAACAATTCAAGCTTTTCAGAGAAAATAGTAATAAATTATAGTCTAATTAAAAAATAGTGTTAGAAAATCATCAAAATACCTCATAATTATTGCCAGGTAAAGCTTCTAGAAGAATGAAAACCCACCCACGCAATCCTGAAAGACAATAAAAAATATCAAATTCCATACCACACAATCATCGCTTACCCACACCTACATCACCCATGTCTAGCAAAATCTAGAAAATATAACTTCACAAATGAATAAAACATAATCAATACCTAATTGTCTATTGAATTTGCAAGGACAAAAACACACCCACAACCCAATAACATAAATATCAAATTTCACACCCACATAACCCTCTCCCAACACAACTGCACCCACATATAGGAGAAGAATGAAAACCTATAAAATAAACCAATAGAGCAAACTTAAAAAAAAAACCTACAAAATTAGTCTACATAAAAATTATTGTCAGTGGAAATCCTAGAGGAATTTAGGCCCTGAATTTGAAATTAATACCTAATTTGAGATTCAACATTAAGGCACAGAAGTTCAAGTGTTCAACAGTAAAGAGGTCAACCTAAGCAATGTCCAAAGAAATTATACGTCTATCTTCAATTGAGCCACCTAAATAAACCCAAACAAAATAATAATTTTTAGTTTTGTTATTACAATTACAGAGAAGCACTAACATTGACAAAACTTCATCCACTACTGAATTAAAGAGAGACATGCTGATTATAGAAAATAGGTATGAGAGCACTAAAAAATGCACGTACACAATTTTGATTTACATAAATTGATGTGAGATACAAAATGGGCATAACCATCGACGGACTCCTGGGTCATGGATCAAAAACACATATAAAAAATAGAAATTAATCTAGGGACAGAGAGGGATGAAGTCAAAACTAATTTAGATATAGAGAGCAATGAAATCAAAGATCTTTGTGGGTGGGGTGTGTGAAAACTATGATAGTGTGTGAGTGTGTGTGGTGGTTTTCAATCCCTGGGATCAGCAAGAGAGAATAGAGAGGGTGTGCAGTCGTGTGTGTGTCGAGGGCAGAAGACATATCAGTGATAAAGGGAAGGTGTTTGGGCCGATGGTCACTGGCTTTAGATGTGAGGGTGAGAGAGGAGTTTTGGGAGAGAAATGGAGAAAAAATGGATGGAGATAACAAAGAGAGGAGGAGATAGGGAAAAGGAGAGTCTGCGTGAGAGAAGGTGTAATGGGCAAGAATCTAAAAATTGGACAATTAATATGAGCTCATAGATCAAATTTAGAAAAATTTAAATCGCTTTGAACTGCGAAAAATAACAATCATTTTTATATCTTTAGAGGATTTAAAATCCTTTATACTTTATATAGATAAGACAATATAAAAATTAAAAAACAATCACAACATAACAAAATCATCAAAACACAATCAAATTGTCATGAACAAAATAAACTACAAATGTTAAATTGACTCCTTATATTGAATGAGGTGTTGAGTAGATGTTGAGCACAAAAGTAAATGAGCTTAATTTAGTTCTTCAAAAACCAAAATTTAACTTCATAAAGGATCTATAGTAAGGAGGTTTATGTTGAATAGAAATTATGCACAAAGGGTGAAACTTTCATAATATTGGTCTTCAAAACCTAAAAATGATCATTTCAGATAAATTAGAGGAAGCAGACCGTGAGGGCCTACATCACCAGGATACAAACTTTCCTGGCAGAAAAGAGGGTCGCGGCATTACAAGTGGCTAGCAGACAACAAATCACCATTAAAATGGTGGAATGTGAGGAGGAAGAGTTTAGATAGTTCACCTCCTGAGAGTTCATCGATCTAGATGAAAACTCGATGACTTGGTCGAGGTTTAGGATCCATTGCTCGAAATCAATCTTGGTGATCCAGAGAAGTATTGTCTGTCACGCCCTAAATTTCATAAAAGTGTGATTAAAAAAAAAATACTTTGTTTATTCCAAAAACACATGTCTTTTTTTTGTAAAAACATCTAGAAAAGTATCTTTTTAATTTAAATAAATCTTTTTTTAAAAAAAATTTTGGCAGAGTTTTTTTTTGAAAACCAAGTATCTAGATAATTGGTGAGCAACCTATGAGAGCATTAAACATAATAATTATACCTAACTAGTCATTCACATCATATCAACCATAAACATCCCTTCTCATGACATCCACAAATAAATCATTACTGTTCAAAATCAGGGAAACAAATGGAGGCCCATAAAATCCAAAATTCTTCGTCATGAACATAATATACCTAATATTTAAAATTTTTAGAAGTAAACCATTTTAAAGGTCACAATCTATATATATTCCCGTAAATTAACCATGATATAAATCATTTAAAAATCCTCAATAATATACATCATCATACATTGTTCTTTACATGTTTTAACTAAATATATACAAATCATAACAACTATTTTCTGTCTCGATACTCCCACTATGCAGTCTACCAACATAAGTCTATAACTGAAAATGTTAAATGATAGGGGTGAACAACCACACACTCAATAAATAATCTTTTTCTCAAGTGATTACAAAGTTTTAAATACCAATATTTCACAAACCATATTAATAAATAATGAAAACTTTCTATAATTTAGTATAGGTACAAGATAATAAGTAGAGCACTTATAAAAATCTTCTAACACATTATCATTAAAAATATACAAGGTATAAATTAAAGATTTATACATTTAAATCCAAATCATAAATATCATGCATGCCTCACATACAGACAATATAATCAATCACACCGGTTCACGCATGAAGCCATGAACTATCTCTAGGGAACTTTTTGGGTCTTGTACCTTAGGGTCTCATCAGCCTTTTTCCTTTTTAAGGGGAGCGTGTAGGACACAACTTGTGACACCACATCAGCCATCACCGAAAACTACTACCATAACCAATCTCCCTTAGGACTAGTAGCCACGTTGGCAATCTACTCAATAGGCCCAAACTGTCTATTGACCCTTTGCCTGTTAGTATCGAGTATACATTTTATAAAAATCATTATTTTCTATATTCGTAAATCCTTTTTGAAAACTCATGTTAGAACCTTGACATTTTATCAAACATGTAGTAGGCTCAAATCTCAAAATTTGCATTTTCAAAACAGCATAACAATTTTCAAGAGAATAAGGCATATATATTATGTACAAAATCATAGCATATTTCAAAATCCATAAAATCATAGGTTTAATCAAATATCCATAACTAAAATCAAACTAGAGTTTCAAACCCAAAACACTAAAATCAAACTAGGGTTTCAAACCCAAAAAACTAAAATCATTTTCATTTCCAAGAGAATAAGTCATACATTATGTACAAGATCATAGCATACCTCAAAACCCCCAAATCATAAGTTTAGTCAAATACCCATAACTAAAATCAAACTAGGACTTCAAACCCACAATACTAAAATTATTTATATTTTCAAGAGAATAAGTCATATATTATATACAAGATCAAAGATTACTTCAAAACCCCCAAATTATTGATTTAATCAAATTTGCATTTTTCTCCGAAATTACAGTTTTGCAATTAAACATCTCCAATTCGATCTCTATGACTACTTTAAGGTTTTTTGACATTCTGAATTCATTTTTAGTGTTATTTTAATCTAAAAATATTTAATTTTATGATTTATCTCAAAATCAAAATCAAATTACATCCAAAATACTAAAATTATTATTTTATCCCCTTTGAACCATTATAAGAACTAAACATCTATTCCAAAATTTTGAACCTCCTGGATTCAATGGTAATGTTATTTTGACATAAAAAAACCTAATATATTTACTTAATTACCCTTATCAACTTTAAACAGCTCAAAAAATTAATTTGACTCAAAAGTCAATACACTTGTAACTCAAATTTATGTGACTATTTATTTAACAACGATTCAAAATTTCTTTCATCATTTTAATCATTTTAAAAATAATATAAATTTAATATCATTTATAATTATATGAAATAAGGGATCTCACATTATCCGACTTTCGTTAGAAAACTGTTGGAGCCAAATTTTCAAGCACAACTTATACTACTACTAAGGGAATACCCCGATTGCTTCGCCCGGAGTTATAAAGAGATGACAGAGCAAGATTTGAACTTAGTGGAGCACCATTTACCAATTAGGGAGGGATACAAGCCGATCAAATAGGCATCGAACTTGATATTCCAACAAGTAACCTTGTTGGTGAATGGGGAGATTGAGCATCTCCTACAGGTCAAGTGCATCCAGGTGGCACAATATGGGAAATGGGTGTTCAACGTCGTGCCATTCAAGAAGAAGACCAGCAAGATCAGGGTTTGCTGCAACTATCACGACCTAACTGTAAGACCCTGTACTAGAATTAAATAAGAATAATATCATCTTAATATTTATCCTAGGATGAATAAAAATATTGTAGAAACCTCAAATTATTTTTGAAAGATTGATCATGAAATTTGAGTTTCGGGCGAACTGATTTTCGAGTCAAACTTAATTTCAAAGGTGTTTAAATTTCAGAAGGGTGACTAAGTAATTTTGTAAATATTTTAGGTCAAAATACGATTTCCATTGAATTCAAAAATTCGAAAAACCTTGGGAGATGTTATATGGGATGTATTAAAAGTTTTGAAGTATTCCGGAGTTAAAACCTATTTTGGAGAGGATTTGGATAGAAAGAAATTTGATAATATCTTAGTATTTTGATTATAAATTTTTACTCTAATGTCCATTTGGGCTAGTATTCGGACAGTAGAAACTAGACTTCAGGGACTACAAAATCATATTTCATGAAAATTTCGTGAATTGACTTCTAACTGAGTCAAAATGTCATCGGAAGTGTGAACAAAAGTCAGACACGTCCGGACAAGAGAAACACGTGTCCAAACGCATCGGGTAGAAGTTGGATGATCTGTGCTGACTGTTTTCTCCACTTTTGGCATTATAAATACCTAGGGAATGACCCTTAGGCCTATGTTCAACAATTGTTCATCCGAGAAAACCCTAGAAAGCATGAGAGGAAAAAGGATAGGAGAAACGGGGAGGATTCTCGTTTCGGGATTGATTCAAACATGCTAGGGTTATCTTCAAACATCGGATTCAAGGTAAGGAATTCTTCTCAAGTTCTTTAATTGAGACTTAGGGTACAATTATGTATGCTTTAAATTTTCTAAATTTTTATATACTAAATAATGTTTCGTTTTTGGTTTCTTTTGATTAACCTACTGTTCGTTCTTGATTTCTTTTCAAGTAACATCGAGCTTTTGAAAACCTATAGTCTTTAGTAAACAATATTGAAAGTCAAAGGAAATTATAAAATTTAATTAAGCTTCCTAAATTTCATTTCCATATGTCTCTAAATTCATAGCAATATCCTTGACCACTATTTTCAATTAAAATTTATGGGTATCAAGTCAACTATCAACCCACATTCAATCTAGAGATTCCTACTTGTTAATAACTTAAAAGAGTCTAAGGGTTGTGAACTAAGCCCACAATGAAATAAGATTACCTAAGTACAATGTCCTTAATGAGTATTCAGCAAATGACCTTGCTAAGTAATAAATACTTTGAAAACAACTTAGCCAACTTCCCATAATACTTACAAATCGATACTAATATCCTCAATACATAGTTATAAAACGATCTCCAATCCGTCTAAGAAGCATAACCAAAATTCTTACCCTTATTCCTAGAACTAGGGGTGTCCATGGGTCAAGCCAGGCTTGACCCGCGAATTTTTTTCAGGTCGGGCTTGGTGGTGTAGGCCCAAATCCTTACTCAAGTGAGTTACCGGCGGGCCGAACTGAGCCTCGAGCAGAGGTAGGCTACCCACAGCCCAACTTACGAGCCTATTAGGCAAGCCTATGGGCGAGCTTGCTTTTTTATATACAACTTCATTTAAAAATAATGAATATTTTTGTAACTTAATATTTGTGTAAATTATATTTTTGAATAAAAAATAGAGTCAAAATGGATAAAAATAAAATAATGAATAATTTATTTTTAATTAGAGGATGAATTACATCTAATAAAATAAATACATCCTAACTAAGTTGACACTTACTCACTTATCTATCATTTGCATTACTCTACCTTTAAAACTTATATGCTTAATACATACATTATTTATAGTAACTAAATTTTTAAATTTTCAAATTCCGACATTGGAAGACTTATTTCAAAGTTTTAAATTTAATGGTCTAAAAATATATCTTTTTTTCAAAGGAATGGTGGGCAAGCTATGTGGGCGAGTTGGGCTTGGCGGGCGAGCTTGACGGGCGGGCTCTTGGGGCAGGCTTCGGGCCAGGTGATGAGTTTGGGGGCAAATCCAAGTCCTTCTTTTAAGGTTATTGGGCTCGGGCTCGGGTGGGCAAACTATTGAACCTATCGGATTTCGGGCCTATTTTTTTCGAGCGAGGTAATGGGACCCGTGGGTAATCCGGCCCATGGACACCCCCTACCTAGAACTAACACCCATTTGTGGTTACTTCATCATATTCCTTCAATTGATCATATTTGAACATTTTACTCACTATGGGGGAAGATATATCACTCTCAAAGTTTTTCCACCATAAGACAAAAATCTTCATCGTTCCTCAATTTCCTAACTGATTCTTTCCAATAACTTAATATAATATTTTATCTACTAAGCATTGATTGTCCTAAGGATGCCCTATTTTACCTTTTCTACATACGACAGATGAAATCACCACCCTTCATTGTTTTCCAAAAATTTAGTCAATCCTAAGAATCTTGTAGTCATAAAAAATTCAACCTTACATGAAACAATAGGTCATCCCTCACTCACCTCAATATACTTGGAGGTTTTCAATACAATAAAGGTCACAATTACCAATCATAGAATAATCACAAAAATAACATTTTATATCATATTCCATTAAGAAACTGAAATCTAATCTCATACCCTTTCATCATAAATACCAATAATGTCAATGCTAACCCAAAACTTATGCCTCATAAACAATGCCCAGTACCTTAAAGAACCAAGCCTAACATCTTTTACTAACCAAATAAAATGCCATTTGTTTTCTAAAGTAGTCCATAACGGCATGGTAGATAGCTAGCATATCCATCCCAAAAAGTACATCAATTATTCTAAGCTAGCTAAAACTCATGAATTCAAATAAATAAACAATCCATAACCTAACTAAGCCTCTACTTACACTTATCTTATGAGCACATAGTTCTAAGAAAATTCAAGCATATGGTTTCTTCCATCTCATACTTCTTACTCCCATTGGCTAACCCAAAACCTACAGCTCTCATGTAAGACTTAGTTCCTAAACTCTGATACCAACTTTGTAACGCTTCAGTGTCACAATTAACACATTAACTATCTATACATCATCCAACCACGGCAACATACTAAATGAATCATTAAAAGAATAAAATCATTTCTCATCTAATAGATAATTAAACAAATCCCAAATCAAACATAATAACTCCTTAAAGTTACATCCAAAAGTGAAAATAATAATCCCTCAACTAACTAATAAAAGAATATCTTGGAACATCCATAATTCAAAACTATAAACTAAATAAGCATCTCTAAGCCTCCAAATCTGGATCCACATCTTGATCTACATTTGCATCCCATTCTATTTGCTTACCTACCTCGAGATCCTCCTTAATATCGAAATTTGAAAAATGTTATATCATAGGATGAGCAATCTTCCCAAATCCAAACAATGTTTCAAAACGATAAAACAGGTCAGTCTCAATTTATAAAATAACATACATAATTTTAAAATAAAACAGTGTTAATTGACGATCATAAGTTTACGCAATATAATCATTAAACTTTGAATCAACAAGAATCATTCATAAAATCAGATTCCATAACAGAATATCTCATGTACATGGGTTGAATAAACAAGAATTTACAATAGAAATATATTTGGCCCACAAAAATCTACCTTCTCAAACATAACACACCGCAGGACAACAAACTTTAGGAAGGATATATACTAACGCATCAGCAGTGACAAATCCTTCCTAAGATTATGGTGTTCCAACCCTCAGCCTCAATCCCCCGTGAACTAATAGTGGTTTGATCCTTGCAAGGTACCAACCCCACTACAAGTGATAGGAAACCTTTGAACCCCTCAAGGTAAGAAACACGTCTAAACACTTTGAGATATAGGCCCGCATGTAACCCTCATTCATCAATACCATCACAAAAGATATACTTTCAAAAATAATTCATGTTTTTCAATATTCAAAATCCCACAATTCTCAAAGAACAATAATAATTCAATATAAATATGCAAAAGATCGTAAAAGAAAGTATTCAAATTGACAACAATCAAGAATCTAGAGTTTTTATCAAGAACATGCGACTTTCGATGTAAAACACATAATTATTTCAAGAAATGAATTATATTATCAAACAAGTGTAAAACAATTGTAGGTCTATTATATATAATTGAATAGGAATCAAAACATACATATAGGTAACCATAACCCTCAATTAATGAATTTAAGAAAGAACCCCCACCTTAATCCATAGATAATTGATCCTAACACTTTCTGACACAATTACCACACGTTAGTCAATTAAGATATAGTTCATTCTTCCTCATTTTCTTCTCCTCAAACTTTCCTAGGCTTCTTGGGGTTGAAAAATAGGTAAAGAAACTTTAGATTGCAGCACTTGGGTATTTATAGGGTGAAAATAGAGAAAACCCTAAAAACTAAGGGCTCGTTTGGTAACGTTTACAATTTTAGTTTTTTTAAAAAATGAAAAACAGAATTAGTTTTAGATTTTCGTTAGTAAAAAATTAAAACAGAAAACATGTTTGGTTGCTTTTACAATTGTAAAAAAATCTGAAAATAAAAACAGAAAACTCGTTTGAATATAACACTTGAATATTTTTTTTTTTGACTAGCTTGTATACATGAACATAATTCCATGATATTAAAAAGTTAAAACAACAATCCATAACTGATCATCCAATAGTTTTCAAACATACTACAAATATATCCCATGATTTTCAAATATTCCACATAAGTATCTCATACTTCATAGTTATATTAATACAAATAACACCACACTAAAGTTAGCACCACCAACAATAAAAGTCATAGTTCATAAACACCAACAACAATAATGTCTATCAATGCCCATGCAGTCTTGCCCACAATTCATTAGCAATGTCATCTCTCACACGAGCCATCTGACGAAGTTGGTTTGGACTGATATCTACTTCAATTGGAT
>CAUOFW020008824.1:0-22500 GCA_963454935.2 Ilex paraguariensis | reverse complement strand
TTGATCTCAAGATCTTTTCAATGATCACGACTTGCTGCATGTTTTCACCATGAATCTTCATCTTGTTTGCTATGATGAGTGTTCGAGCGAAGTACGCATCAACACTCTCAACCTCTTTCATCTGTAGAACCTCAAACTCCTTCCGAAGAGCTTGGAGCTGTGCTCTTTTGACTCTTGTGGAACCCTGGTACTTCTGCTTCATAGAGTCCCAGATGTGCTTGGCAGTGTCTTTGTTGAGGATCGTCTCCATAATGGTTCGATCAATGGCTTGGAACAGATAATTCTTGACCTTCAAGTCTTTCAGCTTCTGGTCTGCATTTGATTTTTGTTGTGCTTCAGTAAGCTCCACTCCTTCTGCTACAGTAGGGATTCCAATCTCCACCAAACTCCAATATTCCTTTGAACGAAGGAAATTTTCCATAAGCATAGACCAATGATCGTAATGGCCATCAAACTTAGGAATTGCAGGTTGAACGAAATTATTTTCAGCTGCCATACTTCGATTCTCTCTCTTCTCACTCTTTCTCTTTTTAAGAAACCGCGGTTTCTTTTCTCTCACAATCAGGCCCCGTGAGGGAGCTCTGATACCAGATTGTTGTAAACTCTAAGCACAAAGCAATTCAGAAAAAATATCTGAATGAATGTTATATTATTCAAAACAAGCTGTTGGCTTTATATAAGCCTTACAAAGAGATAAGATTGAAAAACAAACAACCCACGTTCTACTGATCCTAATAACATGGTAAAATGACTAAAGAAATGGTCAGACTCTACCTACATATCCTAAATAATAGGATTTATTAACTGAATGAACTTTTGACAACTTCAACTATAACTCTAACAACCCCAACACAATATACTCCTCATCTTCTTCTTCTATCATTTCAATCAAATCGTCTGAGTTCATGATGCAATATAAAAAAAGAGTACCTGATGGAATATAAAAAAAGAGTACCTGATGGAATATAAAAAAAGAGTACCATTACATATAAATCCTAATTAAAGAAAGCATACATAACATAACATTTAAAGAGTACCATTACATACAAATACTAATTAAAGAAACATACATAACATAACATAACATAACGTTTAAAAAGTACCATTACATATAAATCCTAATAAAAGAAAGCGTACATAACATAACATAATATTGTATGACACTATTGCAACCACAAGAACATCACAAATTCAGCACCACACCCCTCCTCCTACTTTCAGGCATTGAAAGAAACAACTTTCGCCACAATACATCATCACGCAACAGTTTAACACGTTTTGTGTAAGTTGCATCATCAATGTCTTCGAGAGAGTTCAAAGCAGTCATGCAAGCCTTCATCATGTCTTTATGTGGATCATCTGTACTGACTGAATCCCCTAAGGACTCCACAAAAGTTGATGGCTCACCACCACTTACCAATTTTTTCTCGTAGTAGTTTCCCCTAAGCTTAGCAGAATCGACTAACACAGTGAGTGCACTAGTAAAGGCACGACCATAAGTTTCTCTCTTTGGTCGTCGGCTACTAGTTGGAGTGGTAGATCGGCTTCGGTTACGTTTCGTATCCACTGGGTTGTCATCATCATTATCATTACCTTCCTCATCTTTTGGGTCATACTTGGGATCATGTTCCTCTTCATTATCAAATGGGAGGTTTGGTTGATGGGTGAGCATGTTTACCGGTTGTTGTTGTGTCCTGGTAGATTCTACACAATGCCTCATAATGTGGGCAACCTTTTTTCCTGAATTTTTTTGCTCGCTTGTTGACCTATAAATAGATGAGTGATAGGAAACTAGTTAACAGTAGAATTTTTATATAAATTCTCATATAAGTAATAAACATTTTTATACCTTGATCAAATTGTCCCAAACATCATCTGGAAAAGTCACAACCCCTCTCTCTGGATCCCAACCAGCCCCTGTGGTGGTTGTAATTAGTTTGTGAAAATCCTTCCAAACTTGCCTTAGAGCATTAAATTTGTTCTTAAGTTGCTCATGGGTATATGCATAGCCAGTCCTTCGTTTCAACTCTTGAAGCATGTAGTTCCATGACTGTAGAGTGAAAGTAGTATTTGACCTATTTTTCAAGGCAACTTGCTCATCCATTAACTCAATAAAAATTGTCTCATTCTTAGTAGGCCACGGTTGATCAACTTTGGTTGGTTCAATTTCTATAACATTAGCATTATCCAAGTTCTTATTGACATTCACATTGACCATCTACATCCACAGACAATTATAATAATTTTTCAATGCAAAGTATGGAAATCATGGATCTAACATGCATTTTTCATGCCCCCAAAAAATCAACAACTCATAATAACTAGCAATCTTCATTAAAACTAGCAATACAACACCAAAGAAAAAAAAATTAGCAATACAACACAAAAGAAAAAAAATTTCAAGCTTTCTAGAAAGAAATCTCAAGCTTTCTTCATGGAAGGCAAAAGAAAAGATACATAAATGACAGAAAGGGTTTAAATGAAAGAAAGGGTTTAAAAGCATATTTTGGGGTGGGAAAAAAATGAATTGCAGCTAGCCTCTCATTCATTCTTTTTTCTCACCATTAAAAAAAAAATTATTTCCCAGTAAATAACCGATCATAATGGATACATGAATTTATGAACTAATGAAAAATCTGTACAGGGACCTAAGTTCAAATGACTAAATAATGGTTAAATGTAATGTTCACAAGATTGACATCATAAATAGATTCAAGACATTTCTTCAAACAAGAAAAGTTTCACATTTCTAACACAAATACAAAGTCACTAATAGGTGCATGCTGTCAAGCTCACCAATGATGGTAGAAAGATAGGTTAAGTCAAAAAAAAAAAATTGGTTAAGTCCAAAAAAAAAAAATTTTTAGAGTGAACATAATCACTTAACATACGTACAGGGAGCATAACTAACATACATGAGCCCCAATGAACTTGATAAAGCAAGGTTTTAAGGTGGCACAAGAGAACTGAGGGGGCGAAAGCAAAAGATAAAAGACAATCCAGTCCATGCTACCTTTATATTTACCAAGCTTCTTGTGGACCATACCTATCATCAAGTTTTATATGCAGCTGAATGATATAATATTTTTTAAACAAAACAAAGACATATGTGGACATTTGGGGGATTCCAAGTTACTCAGTAAAAATTACAGAAGAATCATTTACAACAATATATGATATTTGGGGGCTTCCAAGTTACTCGGTAAAAATTACAGAATAATCATTTACAACCAAAATTGGGTGGCTGAATAGCACAAAGAAGGTTTGTTAGAGTGAACATAATGCAAAAATAAATAAGAACAAAATCAACTAAACATATAATTAAACACAATAAGAACTTGTTGTAACCAGCAAACAATTAGAGAAAGAACCAGCAACAAATCAACAACACAACACACAAGAGATCAGCAAAAAATCAAACACACGTCTTTGATTAACGTTTATGAGTTAATCAACAACACAACACACAAGAGATCAGCAAAAAATCAGACAAAAATCATATATATAACGACCAAAAATCAGATTTATAACCACCAAAATACAAATCTATAACCAGCAAAAATCAGAGAAAAAAATCAGCAATCAGATCTATAACCAGAGATCAGCAAAAATCAGGCAAAAATTAGATCTATAACCACCAAAAATCATATCTATAACCAACCAAAATCAGAGAAAAAATATCAGCAAAAATCAGAGGAATTTACCTTCATCGACGCAGAGTATTCCAATATCAATGTCTTTGATGAACAGGCCAGCCGATGAGGAGGCCAGCCGACGAAGAGGCCTGGTAGGCGATGAAGAGGAGAGGCGAGAGATGATGAAGCTCAGAGGCGATGAAGCTGAGGCATGAAGACAGGATTGAGGGGTTAGGATTTGGGTATTACTATTTATATGGGTGTCCAAAAAAATTGTCTTTTTAGTGCTAATAAGGTTCAAATCTTTGACCTCATTAAAATCAGGCACGCGTTAAACGTTTTTTTTTTCAAAAACATCTTTTTTTGGTTTTTGAAAATCGCCTCTCGTTTACAAAACAATGGCAGAAAAAAAAAATCGGTTATCAAACGAGTTTTTTTTTCTTGTTTCTCTAAAAATCAAAATAAAAATGAAAAACGAAAAACGAAAAACGAAAAACGAAAAACGAAAAACGAAAAACGAAAAACGAAAAATGGAAACGTTAACAAACGGGGCCTAAGTGTTCTTGTTTTTATTGAGGTGTTTAGACAGTACCAACTCTTTGTTACTCCTTTATTATGATGATACGCACAATTTCATTTTTGGGATAAGTGTTCGGACGATGCATGGGGCATCCGAACATTGAAAACTTTATATCCAGACTTCTAGATCGCTCTTGACCTAGTTAGAAGTAGATTTAGAAAATTTTTATAAAATATACTTTTGTAGCCCTTGAAGTCTAGTTTTTACTTTCCAAAAATCAGATTAATTGGGTATTGGGATAAAAACTTGTAGCAAAAATACTAAGGTAGTGGTAAATTCTTTTCTATTGGAATTCTCTCTAAAATAGGTTTTTTACTTTAGAATATTTCTAAACTTCTAATACACCCTCGATAACCTATCCCAAGGTTTTTTGACCTTATGGATTCAATGGTAATCTTATTTTAACCTTCAAACGTTTAGAAACTTACCTAGCCACCATTTTCATGTTTATACACCTCTAAAACTATCGATAAGAAAGTCAATACGTGCGAAACCCAAAATTTATGATCAATCTTTCAATAATAATTCAAATTTTTTATCATCTTTTTGAAAGTACTCTTAATATCATGTTACTCATCTTTAAATTTTGGGGTCTTATAGGTAGATTGTTATTACATCCTGATCTAGATGACCATTCAATGTTGTCATTGCAGGCAGAGCATCATTAAGAGGATATACGGTAGGGCGTAGATACCCCACCTTTGCATTGTAGGCGTAGTGATCGCACCCTTGACAACTTCATGTTTGTGATAAGCGAGTCCTCTATATTTTGCTTATATTGGGGTTTTATAGTACTCACAAGGTCATGTAGAAGTGGCTCGATTGGCACCTCATCACAACACTAGTGGAAAGGTGGCATGTTGAGACACACACGTTTCACTTTCCTGTGGGTGAGGCCACTACCACACTACAGAATGTTGCAATACTTATTGGGCTACTGATCGATGGTACGCTGGTGTGTGGCATGGATAGTTGTCCAAAAGACTTAGCCAGCTCTGTGCTTGTAGTTTCTTAGTTTTACACCTGATGTGGGAGATATAGACGAATCTTTCCTCAAACTCAGTGCATTACGTGAACATTTGGATGGTCTACCAGCCAATGCCATTAAGGATTTCATAGCATGTTACGCCAGAGCATATGTAATGCTATTGATTGGTGCATATTTGTTCATAGACAAGTCATTGATCAAGGTTAAGCTCATTTGCCTTCCCTTGCTCGTGGATCTTACTGTTGTAAGCCAGTATAGTTGGGGGTAACGCTGCATTGCCCTTACTGTATCTAGAGATATGCATCGCGATTGGACGTGATGCTAAGGACATTGGTGGCTTGCTTGTTCTGCTTCAAGTATACTTCAACCATCATTGGTGTTTGTTAAATATTTTAGTATAAATTCATTGTAATGTGATTTTTGTACATTTGTTAATAATATTTCTTTAATTCATGTAGTTGTAGACATAGGAGCGCTTTTGTAGAGATTGCGCCCACGTCTACCAACAGCCCATGATTCAAATGATGGATCAGAGTTACATGCGGCGGAGGTCGCAACACATGATTCTCCCCAAGATTGCTCCTACATTAGATTCAAAGTTGTACATGCTTATTCCATTAGCCCTTCCTCAGCAAGCTCATGTGAAATGCGCTACATGTTGAACATGTTCAAGCATATGGCCATGCAATTGTTTTCTACCCAAAAATGAAAATAATGCTCTTTCAAGTTGTTATGGAGTATAAACTAGGATGAAAATGGCAATTTGCTGAGGCCTACGTATATTGCAACTCCATAAATCTTTGCTCAAAACCTCCCTTTCATTTACGCGATATTTCCACTCGTTCACCATTGTAGTGATGGCTATCTTAGAGTAATGTAAACGATGATTGATGGGGGTAATAGAACTCATCCTCTAGCACCTAATGGTAACCCATTGTTTCAAACAATGTACGAGGACTATAATTTATTTTGAAAAGATGATGTCCACTGTTTGAGTACATACGTCGAATAAATACTAACAACGTTTACAGTGACCATTGTGTGGTCACATCCATGTACAGTGACTATTGTACAGTCACGTCCCTCAACAATAACAATTATGTGGTCACGTGTCTAGTCAGCATTGTGTTGTCACATCCTATTGACAGCACAGTGAGCATTATGTTCATGCACTATTGTATGGTTACATCCTTCTCAGTGCCCCAAAACTCATTGTCTGTAGTTCTACTTAAAGCGTTTGGTACATTGACCATTGAGTGATGACGTCCATGTACAGTCACCTAAAGATGATTGCATCGGTGAATACGTTTAGTAATTAGTATCAACTAGTATGCATTGTCAAAGTCATTGCCAAGAATACATGGGTTATGTAGTCACGTGTTACGCCAAGTACAAGACTAATTGTGTTATCACATTCAGTCTTAGTGGATAGGTTGTGTTGTCACATTCATGGTGGATGTGTTTGGTGATATAACCCTTCATAAATTTCATAAATACTACACATCAATGTAACAATTTATAGTATATCTTCATCTAGTGCATTAGTAGTTCCAAACAATCGTCGATGAAAGAGAGTGTGGTTGTTAAAAGAAAGAGACAACGACTATAAAAATGAGCGACATACTGATCCAAAAGAGTATTATGCTGGACTATGCCGAGAGTGGGCATTTCGTGTCAATGATTCATGCATTGAACTAGTAAACTTCAAGCATGCGTGTCACACCAACGTTCACTGATGATATAGTGGATAGGTTGTGTTGTTATTACTATCAGTGTTAGTGTTTAGTCACTAGTGTATTGTTAGTTTCAATGTCTAGTCATCAGTGTGTGGTCAATGTTAGTGTTTAGTCATCAATGTGTTTTCAGTGCAATAAATGACTATCCATCTTAGTGTTTCTAAGTGAGTTTTTTTAAATTATTGATCAATGTTGTGTCCAGTCATTACTTTTGTGTATATATACTATTTGTTCACAATGTAAACCCTACACTAAAATGCCTAGAAGGTCATCATTCGAGTCTTCAAGATGAACAAACAATAATTCGTCTTTGAGCAACCAACACCAACATCAAGTTCTTCGTGATTCAGTTTACCAAACCCTAGTAACTAAATAGATTCCAGTGGTGTAATGTGGTAAGGAAAATTGCTTGACTTTTACAATGAGCCAATCAACATTCATAAACCTTTGACAGACATCAGTCATGTGATTATTGGGCCTGTAACCAATTTTTCACCTCTAAAGTTCTATTACCACCTACGGGGACAAGGTTGATGAAATCTTATTTCAAGCATTGTGAGCTTAAAGTATATTGTTGTTGGCATAAATTACGAATGCCACAAGCACGTTTAGATGATATGTACGTGGAATGGTGCATGAACAATTATGATGATATTGTAGCATGACTTGAACGTGAGAATGATTAGATGCAATAACATCTAGATCGATTCTACTTTATCCAAAAGGCAAAGATATAGTATTCAAATCTTGCTGAAGCTATTAATACAATAATGGGGGATCTATTACTGGCTTCTGACCATGAACTTTCTAACTTTGATGATTCAAGTGATGATGATTATAAAAATTTCTCCCTGTTAGTTTGTGCACACGTGATAAACCATTATATTGTTGAGAACATGGTCCTCATTAGAAAACATATGTTATTGTAAGTCAATTTTAAGTCATATGAAGATGATCCTTTGTATTTCTATTTCAGATAAATAAAAGAACTTATTTTATTAATATTTGTGTTAAAGTTGTTAGCACTCTACATTTGAACAATTGCAAAAAAAAATTAGGTCTCGCTTGTTTGTCATCCATAAAAATGAATATTAAAATTAGTTGTATTAACTTGAATTGGCCCCATCAAGATCAGTCTCTCGCTTAATAGAGAGGTAATATTTTCATCTATAGTTCAAACTCTTCTTCAATGTATGATGGAAACATCACCCGAGCGCTATGGTATTGAAAAAGTTTTTTGATATTATATTAAAAAATAATTTATAATTATAAAATTTAATTCATTAATTGAAGTTATCGATCATGAAAATTAATAGAATAAAGTGAAATTCTTAAATAAGAATGAGAAATGGCATTGAAAGTAATTTGAGATTTTGTAATTAGACCAAAAAAATTGGATCAAAATGGAAAAAGGCCATTATACAATGAGAAAAGTAACAATTCACAAAAAAAGTGGGTCCTACATCCCACTGGAATTCTGTGGGTCTATGGCGAACGAACGAGCACCTTAGCATGGTTGTCCTTCTTACTGAATAACCTCCTGTCTGGACTGCTCAGGTTGTTCAATAACCGGCTGAACCGGAGTCGCTACCACTCGTTTCAGTCTCCAACCCATATTATCAGCCGGTTTCCGTTCCCAGGATTTTGAAATCCAAAAACTTCCCTCTTATCCCCCCCTCTCTCTCTCTCTCTCTCACTCACACACACACACACATACTTCCAAACTTCATCTATGGCTCCGAAAGAAGCCCCAAAAACAATTTTTCTTACAAGACTTCGAGATCAGAAAACCCCTCGGCAAAGGCAAATTCGGCCGCATCTACCTCGCTCGAGAAACCAAGGTACACACACACTCGGCTACAATATGCATTAAGAGAGAGTGAGAGAGAACACAAATTCTTGAGAGGAATTTGATTTCCATTGCCATGGAATCGAAAATTTTGGTTTCCTGTTACTGAGCAAGTATATAGTGGCATTGCATGTGATATTCAAAGAGCAAATAGAGAAGTATAAGTTGCAACACCAGTTGAGGAGAGAGACGGGGATCCAGACCAGTCTCCGTTATCCCAATGTTTTGAGACTTTTCGGTTGGTTTCATGATTCAGAGAGAATTTACCTGATTTTGGAGTATGCCCATAGTGGTGAGCTCTATAAGGAGCTCCGAAAAATCGGCCATCTCACCGAAAAACAAGCCGCCACTATAATCAACTCTTTCTCTCTCTCGCAAAAATTCTCATGTGTGCGTCTAATATAATATACTTCGGTATTAGGGTTTTCAGTCAACAATGTAGTCAATTTCAATTGAATTATGATAGGGTTTTATGCATTGGGTTTCTGGTATTTTGTCTTCGTTGATTTCTTTTATATATTTGTTATTTTGTTTTGAAATTTTAGTGGTTTTTGTAGTTTGATTTATACTTTTCTGTGTTATCAGTACATTTCGAGTCTTGCACAAGCGTTGGCGTATTGTCATGAGAAGCATGTGATTCATAGGGATATCAAGCCGAAGAACTTGTTGCTTGATCACGAAGTAATGGTCTTGAAACCCTTATAATGGATTTCAATTTGTTGAAGCAACTGGGTTTTGTACTCATTTGTTGGGTTTTCTTCCCGATTATGTGGAGAAACGAGAACTACACATTGACGTTTAGATGATTTATATGATATTGCCCAAAATTGAACCCCTCCTAATTTGATAGAAATAGAATAGGTTGCGATATGATGTCACGCGCTCATATGATCTAGTCATGTCAAAATTGTTTCTTTATCGATCTATGACTTATTCAGCAATGTCCTCCGAGCTATTTAATGTGGAAATCTGAAAGTTATTTCCAACATCCATTAAAAAATTGCAATAAATCGTGTATCCCAATTGCAGTGTAATTTTTATTGTAAGTCCATCACATGGATTCCCTGGTTTGTGCCATAGTACACGTCGCACAAAAATGACATGGATGTAGTTATAAACACAGGTGTGGATATAGCAGTCTACCATTGAGGTAGGTGCGGAAAATTGAAGAACAATGAGTTTTGTCCGACATTACTAAAGGCTTGATATCACAAATGGCTCCCTTTTACTGGAACACATCAAACAGTTATCATAGTGATATTATTCTGGTTGAATGGAACAGCCAAATAAAAATTGTGATCGAATTATTAATGTCAAAGCACCTGGCTTAATTAGCGATGTGTGGAGAGACCACTCAATCATACAAATGAACCTTGGGTGGCCTCCTAATCTTTTAATACCTTTTCTCATGTGGAGCCCAGACTGCATATGGACCAACAAAACTAACCGACAAATATGCATATCGAGAAGTTCAAATAGGTGATACACATACACTTGACCCCAACCACCCAAGACGAGTTTTGATATCATAATAGAAGCATTAAACCCAAAAACCATCTGGCACTGAGCAGAGGGCCGAGAGGTCTGTTGGGATTAAACGCGTTTTAAACCCACAGATAAATACACATAATCCAAGAATAAACCAAGAACATAAAATAATGAGAAACAAGAAAGAACAAGATATAAGGATTTTAACGTGGTTCGACAATTTGCCTACATCTACGAAGTTGCAGGGATTTCACTATTAAGAAGAATGAATACAGAGGGCGGCTATATAGTATCAATCAAACCCTAATAACCAAAACAACAGTTTTTATATGTTCTGCACACTGGGCCACAAAACAAGCCCAAAAAAAAATCACACAACATTATTTCGGATCGGGTCATTATCTAGATCAACACTAAACTAGACTCCACAAAAGCCCAACAATCTCCCACTTGGAGACTAGTTTGATCACAAACATCAACCACAATCCTACCAAAAACAGTCTCTCATCCCTGCAACTCATCCTCCTGTCCTCAAGCTGAGAGATCCACAGAAGCTGAACAAGACTTCCGCTTCTCCACAATAACCACTTTCATGAATATATCTGTCGGATTATCCCTTGTGTGAATCTTCTTCAAAGTGAACTGCTCATCCTCCAACAAAGAGCAAATAAAGTAATACTTTATGTCGACATGTTTGGTCCTCGAATGAAAGGCTGTATTTTTCACCAGATGTATCGTACTCTGACTATTCTTGAACAATTTAGAATTGTCTTGCTCCTTACCCAACTCTTTTATGAAGCTCCTTAACCATACCATCTCCTTGCACGCCTCCGTGGCTGCAACATATTCTGCCTCTGTTGTTGAAATAGTCACTATTGTTTGTAGTATCGAGACCCAACTAACTGCTGCACTGCCCAATGTAAAAACATACCCTGTAGTGCTCGTCCTGCTATCAATGTCCCCTAGTAAATCTGAATCCACAAACCCTTGCAAACAAATATCAGAACCCTCAAAATTCAAAGTCAAATATGAAGTATCTCTCAAGTAGCGCAGAATCCAGTTGACTGCTTCCCAATGGTCCTTGCCCGGATTTGCCATGAACTTGCTGACAACTCTCACTATATGAGCAATTTGCTCTTCATCTGTTATTGCACACTTTTCCTTCGAAAGCTTGAAGTGACTTGCCAAAGGTGTGCTAACTAGTTTAACACTTTCCATGTTGAACCTTTTTAGCACCTTTTCAACATACTCCTCTTGTGACAACTTCAGCTTCATGTTTGCCCTGTCTCTATTGATTCGCATTCCAAGAATTTTCTTTGCAGAGCCCAAATCTTTCATTGCAAACTCTTTTGACAATTGTGTCTTGAGATTAACAATCTCCTCCATACTTGAACCTGTAACAAGCATATCATCTACATACAACAAAAGTTTGAGATATGACGTACCAAGTTTCTTAAAGTAACAACAATGGTCCTCATGACATCTACTAAACCCCGTAGCTGCCATAAAAGTATCAAACTTTCTATACCATTGCCTCGGAGCCTGTTTTAACCCATACAGACTCTTCCTCAGCTTGCATACTAGATTCTCCTTGTCTTTCACAACATAACCCTCTGTCTGATACATATAAATGTCCTCCTCCAAATCTCCATGAAGAAAAGCAGTTTTAACATCCAACTGCTCTAAATGCAGGTTCTCAACAACCATAATATTAAGAACACATTTGATAGTAGAAATCTTAAAAATAGGAGAAAAAATTTCAATGTAGTCTATACCTTGTTTTTGCTCAAAACCTTTGACTACCAATCTTGCCTTGTACCGTTTGCTCCCATCAAATTCTTCCTTAATCCTGTAAACCCACTTGTTGTTCAGAGCTCTCTTCCCCTTGGGCCATTGAACCAATTTCCAAGTCTGATTAGATGAGAGAGAATCCATCTCATCATCCATCGTATGCTCCCACTCCTTGTGGGACTCAACCTGCAATGCTTCCTCAAAACATTCTAGTGCACCACTATAAGTTAACAACAAATAATGCAAAGATGGAGAATAATGTACTGGAGGTTTTACCGTACGTGTAGTCCTTCTAAGAAGAGGAGTCTGTGGATCTGCCGGTAAAGTAGATTGTGTAATAGTATCCTGAGACTCTAAGACATTTCTATTAGGGATTCCCTCAAACTCTACAAAGTCTGATTTTACCTCAGCCTCCTTGGGTTGACTTAGTATGTTTCTATACAAAACTGACTCATTAAATACCACATCAATACTCCTGCATATTTTTTGATTCTCAAAATCATACAGCCTATACTCATAGCTATTAGTATCATAGCCTATGAATACACACTTACGAGACTTAGCATCAAGTTTATCTTTATCCTCAAATTCTAGATACATATAGGCAATGCAACCAAAAACTCGTATATGAGATAAATTTATCTCCTTGTCTGTCCAAGCCTCCTCTGGCAATCCACAATTCAATGGAACTGAAGGCCCTCTGTTGATCAAATACATAGTGGTATTTACTGCATCAGCCCAGAATTGCTTAAGTAACCCAGCATGTAATCTCATGCTCCTTGCACGCTCTAGTATCGTCTTATTCATGCGCTTAACAACTCCATTCTACCTTGGCTTCTTTGTGACCGTTTTCAACCTTCGAATCTCATTCGTAGTACAATAAGCCTCAAATTCACTGCTACAATACTCCCCACTATTATTTGATTTTAGGCACTTCAATTTCATCCCTATTTCATTCTCAACTAATGCTTTCCAATTCTTAAAAACATCAAAAACATCAGATTTATGCTTAAGAAAATAAACTCATAATTTTCTAGTAGCGTCATCAATGAAAGTAACAAAAAAACATGAACCACCAATAGAAGATACCTTTGATGGACTCCACACGTCGGTATGAATAAGCTCTAACCTCTCTGTTTTCAGAGTCCTTGCCACCTTTGTATAGCTGACCTTCTTCTATTTTTCGAGAACACAATCCTCATAGAAGTCCAAATCTAGCAACTTATAGCCCGACAATTTCCCCTTCGACAACATTACTTTTATCCCCTTTTAGCTTATGTGACCCAACCTACGATGCCACGTAGTGCAGTCAATCCCTGATGTTGTTACCATGATGCTACTATAAGTACCTGAAGATACATATAGAGTTCTTTCATTTTTACCACAAGCAAGAGTCAATGCCCCTTTGCTCATCTTCCAAGCATCTGATGTAAATGATGTGACCACTCCACCCTCTAACAACTGACCCACTGAAATAAGATTTCGTGTTACACTAGGCACATGTCTAATATCTTTCAATTTTAGAACTGTCTCATCTGTCTGAGTAATCTACACATCACCTTTCCCAATTATATTGCAGGCTTCATCATCGCCCAAATACACTTTGCCGAAGTTTCCTACACATAGTTTTTTAGCACATCCATGCGTGGAGTACCATGGAATGAAGCTCCAAAATCTACAATCCAAGATTCACTGCGAGAATTCAGTGAGCAAATCAAAGCATCATTATCAGACTCTTCAAAAATATTAGCAGTATTTTTACCTCTTTGATTATTCTCATTCTGCTCCTTTCTCGGTGCCTTGCAATCCCGCTTCTAGTGCCCTTCTAACCACAGTTCCAATAGCCTTCATCTCCACCACAAGATTTACTTCGGCCTCTATTTCTCGAAGCAATTTTCCCTTGCCCTTTTTATTGCCTCTATTTTTCATCGACCTGCCTCTCTCCTCCGTATTTAGTGTTGAACCTGAAGCAACATCCTCACCCGATGTTCTTCTCCGAGTCTCTTCTCCTAATATCAACGACACAACATCCTCCAATTTTATCTTTGTAGACCCGGAAGAATTACTTACTGCCATGAGAAATCCATTCCAACTTTCCTACAGACTTGATAAAAGACCAAGAACTCTAATTTCATCATCAAAAATGATACTCGGATTCTAACTGATTTGTGACCGTATTGAATTCGTTGATATGTTTAGCAACAATAGTATTTTCAAACATCTTTAGGTTAAACAATTTTTTCATAAGATATACCTTATTTACTGCTGAAGGCTTTTTGTACATCTTTTCTAGGGCTTTGAACAAACTTGATGTAGTCTTTTCTTTGGCGATGTTTGACCCAACTGACAGCGCGAGGCATGGTCACACAGTCCCTAGGGCTTCGCAATCGAGAACATCCCACTTTGCTTGCTTCATATCCGCTGGCTTCGTGTCATCGATAGGTAGATATAGATCCTTCTGATATAAAATATCTTCCATCTGCATCTTCCAGAACGCTTAGTTCGTGCCATTGAATTTCTCGATCTTGACTTTGTCTTCAGTCATTGTGTAAATCCTTGACCTCTGAACCACACAATCTAAGATCATAAAATAATGAGAGACAAGAAAGAACAAGATAAACAAATTTTAACATGGTTCAGCAATTTGCCTATATCCACAGAGCTGCAGGGATTTCATTATTGAGAAGAAGGAATACAGAGGGCGGCTATATAGTATCAATCAAACCCTAATAACCAAAACAACAATATTTATATGTCCTGCGCACCAGACCACAAAACAAGCCCAAAAAAAAATCCACGCAATATTATTTTGGGTCGGGTCATCATCCGGATCAACACAAAACTAGACTCTACAAAAATCCCAACAAGGTCCCTCAACGTTAAGTAACATTGGGTGCTTTTAATTTTTTGGTGAGATATACTAGCTCTTTTTAAAATCAATATTGTCAAGCAAGAACTCAAAACTCATCTCAGTCTTAACAGATTGTTTTGATTCATCAAAGGAAGAATATATAGGACAACAGTTATACGTAAATAAACAATCAACCCTGATGAGCGAGGTGGTTGTCTCCTTGGCCATCCATTCCTCTTAGATTGTAATTTGATTCTCTCAGGAGTTTCTTAACCTTTCAGTATTCCTTATTTCACCCTTTTGAAGACCAATTAGAATTGTAGGATGACACACATGAAGGCTATACATGTTACTCATGAATTGTATAATATCACAAGGATAATACTTGTGTTGCACATAGTATGCTATAGACTTTGGGATAAAGGTTTGTTGAGTAGTCGGGATAAAGAATGATACTTGTGTTGCACATAGTATGCCATAGACCAACCCAAGTAATTGGGATAAAGGTTTATTGAGTATAGTTGAGCTTGACAAGGTCAAGCTTGAAATGAAGCCTGTTAGTATTAACCATTGACATTCTCATTGTTTGGACCATTTTGACAATTTTTAACTATAAATGAAACTGGTGATTCTTGAAGATATGTTGTATTGACTTTAATAGCATATTGTTCTCTAGTACAGAATGTATGGTCATGGTTTATTTAATGTTTTCCTGTAAAACTCGAAAAATTTAAACTTTTTACAAAATGGGCAAAATGGTAATTTGTTGTTACAGTAAGGGCTGAAACTTGAATTTTTCTAGATTTCGGATGATGAAACGGACCTCACCGTTGGATTCGTCTTGCGAAATCTAGTTACACTGTCAAATTTTATTGAATTTCGAGATAGTAGAATTTTTTATATTTTACGAGATGGTCGAGTCTCAGGTGACCCAAAAAATTATTTAAGGTAATTTAAAAATAAAAATATTTTGAACTTAAATCGGGACGAAATTTAATCGTTTCGAGGCGAAAACGGACCCGAAAAAAATAGGGTCGTGTGACGCGTTGTGGGCCAAGCATTGATAAATGGGGGAAGAATTAGATTTTTTTCCATTCTCTTGTCTAGACGTTAACTGATAAAAGAAGAGAGGGAAAGAGCTTGGAACTCCGCCTTCTCTCTATGATCTACAAGATTTTAGAGCTCAAATTCACACAAGCCAAAAATTGAAGTTGCTCCTCTCATCAAGGGTCACACGTCTATATCAAAACAACGGGTTTCACCGAAGATTCCAAGGGCGGGATTTTAGAAAATCAAGATTTTGGACTTAGGGGATATTCTTGAAGGTTCTACCATCGGTTTCACGCTTCAAGAGGTAGGGTTCTTTCCTACTTAGGTTTATTTAACAACCTAGGGTGTAGTATGTAATGGGTATGTGCATAAAAAGATGTTATTATTACCTATGTTGTGAAAATTGATGAAATGGGTGTTGACATTGGGTAAAATGAAATTTTACCTTGAAATGGGTTATGAATTAGACTCAATGTGATCCATGAAATTGGTTATTATGTGGGCATGTTATGTGTTTATTTTATGCCTTGGAAATTAAGTGTGTTATTAACATATGTTATGTAATAACATGCTTGTGAATTGTTGTTGAAAATGAAATATTGATATATGCTCATTGATATATAACATTATGAGAAAGTTTGGTAATTATATGCTTTAGATACAAAGTGTCATAGAACTTGTTTGAATGTAGTTAATTTTGCTCATGTGGCATTCTATACAGATGGGCATGACATGGATTAGGCAATTGTGCATTACATTGCATTTGTACGAGGGAAACGCATCCATAGCCATGAGTGTGGGTGTGGGTGGGTGCATGGTAGATATCAAACACCAAATAGGTGGATGATGGTGGACTCGAGAAAGTTGGATTGAAAATTCGACTGAGTCGCACTATTGTATGAAAAAGAATTGGGTCGGGATAGCAAGAAGGGCTAGACTATCCCTCGGGTGAGAGACCTGGTATTTTGGATACTCACTTTCGTTGGTATAAGAGCCCGTAAAATGTGTCGGTGTACGCATAACCGTTGGTGAAAGTCCATGAATTCCGTGTCGGTTGGGTAACCATTGGTGTAAGTCCATAAATATCCACCTCAAAAAAGACCCGGAGGTTTTAAAAAGTCATTGGGTGTGTAACACAAATGGAAGGGGCTTGGAAAGCCTAATTTTTTACACTCACTGCATAGCATGGGGTGAAGGTAAATGGCCGGAGCTAGAAAAGCTCGGTTTTATACGCATTGACATTGCATGTGTTGTGGAGCCAGGAAGGGCTTCGGTAAATTGCCTGAATGGTGTCATTTCATTTTATGACATGACACGTTAGATTCCAACTTTGATTTGCTTAAATTTGGGTTAGAATGATTGTTGTTGTTAAATGTTGCATGTGAACATTGTATATACACTTAGGTTGGGGAGTAGCCTCTGTAGGAAATATTCTACTGGGCGTTGACTCACCCTATATAGGAAACATTTTAGGTGCGGGGTTCGCACCGGTGAAGGACTCACATTCGGGGCCTCAACAATGAAGAAAAACCGATTTGTGGCTTTTGAAAACAAGTTTTTGTAAAACTTTTGTAAAAATTCCATTTTGAGCATGTAATTGTGTAAATGGGCTTGTAATCATATTTCATTAATTGTGATAGAACATATATGGATCATGTATAATGTAGAAAACTATATTTTACATGTTGGGAATGAGTTTGGAAATGTTTTGGATGAATTGGAAATAAAAAATAGGTGAAACAGACAATTCTGGGCAAAACCTTTCGGAAGGTTTGTACAAAGACAGGGAAAAATTGGAACAATGGGTGAAACCTTCCGGAAGGTCTTCACATTTTCCTAAAATAAGGGAATCCAGTGTGTAACTCCTTCCGGAAGGTTTAACATATCTTTCGGAAGGTCGACACATCTTTCTTTAAGATAGGATTCCAGTATGCAATCTTTCGGAAGGTTTATGAAAATCTACCAGAAGGTCGATGAAAAACCTCTGAAGGAACTCGTCCAGTAAGTAAAACCTTCCGGAAGGTCGAGCAAAACCTTCCAAAAGGTTTTTCAAAAATCTGAAATTTTAAGAATGCATTGTCATGCTTTTGGGCTATGTGTTCTTTGGTTCCAATGACACAAATGGACCTTAAATGAGATACATTGGGGTATATTGAAATTCGATGGGACTAAATGATTAAAGGAACACAGGTCACATGTGTGAATTAAAATCCCGGACAAAGGGATGTTGTTGACGTGATGCCGGAATGGGCAACAATCATGGGTAATTTTGCGGGTTGATGGGCGATCAACGGATTAACAAAGGACCCCCGGATTTTGGGGCGTCACAGCTTGGTATCAGAGCTTAGATATATAATTTACCTAAGGCTTGATAGGACATGGGTCTAGACCATTGCATACATTGTGCATTCATGATTATGTGCTTAAATGCTACGTGCTATATATTATGTGATATGTGTTATGTGAATGGTATGCATGGTAAAATGTATATGAAAAAGTGACACTAGGGTTAAAAAATGTAACCTTGAGAGTCTGAAAACAAGAGAACGAGATAATTCAAGGTATAAACTTGATCCCTAACATTGGGATACTAAGTTGTTGGTCTATTGTTATTCTACATGTATGTAGATGGCTAGTAGAGTAAGAGGATGCTAAGGCGGTGGGCAGAACAACAACCAGCCACCACCAGCCTTAGACTAACAGGCTTTCGTAAAGGCTATTGGTACTGCGGTGGCTACCATTGTACATGCTAGTGCAAATGTGGGACAAGGAGGCACGAGTAATCTCCAAAAGTTCAAAACATATAAACCTCCGGTATTCAAGGGAGGGACAGACCCGATGGTAGCCGACCATTGGTTCCGTCAAGTTGACAAAGTCGTAGAGGCAATGGAGATCACATCCGATGCCTCTAAGATAAGGTTAGTTACATTCTAGCTAGAGGGAGAGGCCCAATTGTGGTGGGATTGGGTGAAGGACGCAAAGGACTTAGCGACCATGACATGGGGAGAGTTCCATGAGCTCTTCATGGGTAAGTATTTCCCGACGGCCGCACGACATGGAAAGGCTTGGGAATTCTTGGAGTTGAAATAAGGAACAATGACAGTGATGGCGTACATAACTAAGTTCACCGAATTAGTCCGTTTTTCCGATGATTACGTGGCCATGGATATGACCAAGGTAAGGAAGTTCGAGAATGGTTTGAAATTATTCATCTGGGGGGAAATTGTGGGCCTCCGCTTGCAAGATTTGGACTCGATGGTCGAGAAAGCTATAACTATTGAGAGAGAGATTGATGACGCAAGAAGCATCCGAGAGTCAGGTGCTAAGGACAAGAAGAAGGAGGGTCAATCTTCTTCTTCTAGCTCAACAAAGAGGTAGAGGATTTTTCCTCCGCAGGGACAGAGCCGTGGTTATCAGGGCCAAGGGCAAGGTCGATCTTGCCAAGGCGGGAGAAGCCCGAGGGCTACATATCAAACGGGTTAGAGGACATGCTTCCATTGCCACCAACCGGGTTATATGAAATGGGATTGCCCACAGAGGCAAGGAACCCAGAGTTATGGGACGTCTCAGTCCCAGTCATCAGTGGGGCAGCCACAGACACACTACATTCCTTCCTACCCCACCATGGGCCAGGGAAGCGTATACCAGTTTCAGGGTTCTACTCAGGCCTCTACCACTACACGAGCGGGGACTCTACAAGCAGGCCAAATAGGCCAAGGCATGGGTCGAGGTCGAGGATAGGGCTCACAAGTCAGTACTTCGAGAACCCAGGGGTGTGTTTATGCCATGGTGCTACAGACTGAGCCGGTGAATCAGTCGGTTATATAGGGTACATTTCTACTCTCTCGCTTATGGGTTAGAGTATTGTTTGATTCTGGTGCATCGCATTCATTTATTGCTGCATCTTGTGTGAAAGATTTGGGCTTAGAGGTTGAAACCTTAGAAGAGCTATTGTATGTGAATTCACCCCTAGGAGCTAAGGTGTGTGTTGATCAGATATGTCTGGATTGTGAGCTAGAGACCTCAGGATTTTTACTCACCGTGGATCTTAGGGTTATGGATATGTCGGAGTTTGATGTGATCTTTGGAATAGATTGGTTGGCGACACATCGGGTCATCATTGATTGTGATCGTAAGAGAGTAACTACTTATACGCTGGAAGGTGTTTGTTTCAAGTTTCAGGGAAAAAAGTATGAAGCTTTGCCCTAATCTGCGTACGATTCTCGATGGCACGAGTAGTTGATGGGTTGGCTTGCGAGCCTTACCTTAGAGAATGAGGTGAGACAGGAGTTGGGTCTACCTCGGGTTGTGTGCGAGTATGAGGACGTCTTTCCGGATGAATTACGGGGATTACCTTCCCATAGGGATGTAGATTTCAACATTGAGTTACATCTTGGTACTTCTCCCATTTCTATGACTCCGCATAGAATGGCACTAGCTGAGTTGCAAGAACTCAAGGTCCAGTTGCAGGAGTTGTTGGACAAGGGGTTTATTAGACCGAGCACTTCACCTTGGGGTGCTCCAGTGTTGTTTGCCAAGAAGAAGGATAAGACCCTTCGGTTATGTATGGATTATCGACAGTTGAACTGGGTTACCATTAAGAATAGGTACCCTTTGCCAAGGATTGACGATCTATTTGATCAGCTGAGTGGAGCGAGGGTCTACTCCAAGATAGATCTCCGCACGAGTTACCATCAGTTGAGGATCAGGGAGGCTGATATCCCTAAGACGGCGTTTCAGACACGGTATGGGCATTTCGAGTTTATAGTCATGCCTTTCAGATTGACCAATGCTCCAGCGACATTCTTGGATCTTATGCATAGGGTGTTCCAACCTTACCTAGATCAGTTTGTTGTAGTCTTTGTTGACGACATCTTGATCTACTCCAAGTCTGAGGAGGAGCATTAGGGTCACTTGAGGGTTGTTCTCTAGACCTTGAGTGATCATCAATTGTACACTAAGTTCAACAAATGTGAATTTTGGCTTATAGGTGAAATTTTTGAGACACGTGGTGTCAGCTTTGGGCGTATCCGTGGACTCGGAGAAGGTTGAAGCAGTTATGAATTAGGAGAGGCCGAAGTCAATCTTCGAGATACGCAGTTTATTGGGATTGGCAGGGTACTATGGGAGGTTCATTGAGGACTTCTCTGGATTAGCTATTCCTGTAACAAGATTGACCCGGAAGGAGGTCAAGTTTGAGTGGAATAACTCGTGTGAGAAGGCATTCTAAGAGTTGAAGAGGAGGCTTACATCAGCTCCTATTCTGATAGTTCTGGAAAGAGGATAGAGGTACACGGTGTATTGCGATGCCTCAAAGGACGAACTCGGTTATGTGTTGATGCAGTCCGGGAGGGTGGTAGTTTATAGTTCTCAGTAGTTAAAGAATCTCGAACAGAATTATCCCACGCATGACATGGAGTTCGCGGTCATTGTCTTTGCCTTGAAGGCTTGGCGCCACTACCTTTATGGTGAGCAGTTCGAGGTGTTTTTGGATCATAAGAGTCTGAAGTATATCTTTACACAACGGGACCTCAACATGAGGCAATGTAGGTGGATGGAGTTTCTAGAGGACTACGACTTCACTTTGCATTACCATTCCAGTAAGGCAAATGTGGTGGCTGATGCACTCAGCAGGAAGTCACGGGGAGTCTTGGCTAGTGTGACTTCCCAGAAGTGGGAGATGCCTGAGACTGTGGGACAGTTCGGGCTATACCACAGGGGTAAGGCTTAAGAAATTTTAGGGAGCTTGGTGGCTACGCCTTCCCCACTGAGCAAGGTGATTGAGTCCCATAGGCAGGACCCCGAGTTATTATCCATCAGGGACCGAGTGCAGGCGGGTACCGATTACGAAGGTTGGGTCATTCACTTAGATGACAGCCTTTGGTACAAGGGCAGGGTTGTGGTTCCCTAGTTAGCGGATCTGAGATAGGAGATCATTAGGGAATTCCACTACTCCCGATTCGCAGTGTATTCAGGTGGCACGAAGATGTACCATGATCTTCGTCGCCAATATTATTAGAATGGGATGAAGAGGCAGGTTGATGACTTTGTCAGTAGATGCTTCACGTGTCAGCAGGTTAAGGTTGAGCACCAGAGACCAGCGGGGTTGCTCCAGCCTTTGGAGGTAGCAGAGTGAAAGTAGGAGCATATCACCATGGACTTTGTGACTCACTTGCCACGGACATCGCGGGGACATGATGCGGTGTGGGTGATAGTGGACCGGCTTATGAAGTCGGTACACTTTTTGGCAGTGCGGATGACCTTCCGACTGGAGGAATTCTGCAAATTGTACATACGATAGATTGTTAGGTTGCATGGGGTGCCCGTATTTATAGTATCAGATCAGGATTCTAGGTTCACCGCCCACTTTTGGGAGAGCTTCCAACGGGCTAAGGGGACTCAATTGACGATGAGTACAACATTTCATCCCAAGACGGACTGTCAGTCAAAGAGAACCATTCAAATATTATAGGACATGCTGCGGGCATGCATCCTAAATCTCAAGGGTAGCTTGGAAGATCACTTACCTTTA
>CAUOFW020008823.1:0-15591 GCA_963454935.2 Ilex paraguariensis | reverse complement strand
TATACAACAGTCAATTAATGCTAAATGACCTAGAAGAATGTACCTCCATCCTCGAACAAGAAAGAGATAACTTAGTACGGACAGTGTCCTCGCGCTCCCATGTCGCTCCTCTACTCCTCGATGCTGCCACAGTACCTTCACTAGCCGCACAGTCTTGCCTCGCAAAACCTGTTCCCGGCTATCCATGATGCGCACCGGTTCCTCCTCGAAAGTCCCATCAGCATCAACAACAAGCTCTCCCCAATCCACCACATGAGTCGGAGTGGGGTGTACTTCCGAAGCATAGAGACATGGAATACTGGCATGAACATGCGATGCTAGATTGCCACAAAAGCAAACGGGAAGAAGAAGATAAAATGGGAAAACAGGCGTATAGCCCTAAGGAGGAAGGGAAACAGAAAAACTGGGATTTTGAAGAAAGGTCAAGACCTCAAGGGGAAGGAAAAGGAATGGCAGAAAGTTACAAGAAAAGGGGGTCCCAAAGTAACCGTGGAGGAGGGTCACCAAGTTCCTAATAGTTTATTGTATCCTAATGGCTTAAGTGAAGGAGTTATTGCGGCTAATAAATTCAATGTGCTAAACGGGGATCACTCGGGCAAGGATGTAGGAGAGGAGGAAAATGCTGAAATGGAGAATCATAACGGTACTCCAATAATTGAAAATAGCACCACTGGAGGATTAGAAGCAAAAGAAAAAGAGGACTGTCCCTCTCAACGTCTAATCATGAAGGAATTCAAGGAGTAGGAGTGGAAAATGAAATGTCTTCAAATGCAGGAAGTCCATCACGGAGCTTTGAGGGCATGAAGGTCTACGAGGTTATCGACACTCCCTCTCAAACTCAGGGGACAGGGCCTGATGAGGTGCAGCAAACGGTTGGTATAATAGTGTGATTATTGAATAAACAATCTCTTTCTTCTACCTCTTCTTCCTTCCTTGTGGATCATTCATACGAGCCTAGAGGAAAACAAATTTGCACCGTAGATGATGATAATGGGCTGATAAGGGACAAAGAGCCACCAGACAAGGGCTTTTACTCTGACCAAGAAAGCTCAGAGAACTGGGTTGATTTAAGTGAGGCTGCCTTTGGTCCAATGGTACTCCTTGCCTTGTGAAAGCTTTGCCTTCTTGAGGTCAAGGGTTCAAGTCCCCCTTCCCCCTTACCTCCCCAAAAAAAAAAAAAGTGAGACTGCTGCTGATGATGAAATTCAGGGAATGATCCTGCTTAATCAAGTTTTAGAGAACATTTCTAACTCCAGTACTGGGGGTAGTCCCAGAGGTAATGCTGAAACCACTTCTTTATGATGAATTTTATTATGTGGAATGTAAGGGGAGCTGGGAAAGAAAGCTTAAGAAGCAGATTAAAGAAATTGATTGTGATGAACAAGGTTAGTCTACTGGCCGTTATTGAACCAAAGATGTCTACAACGAAATTAAGAAATTTTGGTCTTGCTGTGGGGTTAAATTCTTATATGGCAAACACAATGGCAGAGAAAAATATGTGGTTACTATGAAATGACAACTTGGAAGTAAAGAAAATGCTGGACTTTGAACAAGCAATGACTGTGTCTATCTCCTACCAGGGTGGTGATCCTGTTTTGATAACCGTGGTGTACAGATGTTGTGAGTATTTGTTAAGAAGACCTCTGTGGGAGCACCTAAAATTTATCTCTGCATCTTTTGATATGCCCTGGCTGGTTATGGGGGACTTTAATATTGTGATGAGATCAAATGAAAGAATGGGGGGGGCTTCTCCTTCAGTGTTGGCAATGGATGAATTTGGGGAATGTATTCAATCGGAGGGTCTTATTGACTGTGGTTATGGAGGGAATAATTTCACTTGGTGTAATGGTCATCATGGAGGGACTAGAATGTGGCAAAGGATCGACAGAATGTTTATCAACACGGAATGGAATGCCAAGTTTCAGATTTCTCAGGTCATGCATTTGGCAAGAGGATGCTCTGACCATTGCCCCATGTTGATCAAGATTGTGGAGAATGATGGCCAACAAAGAATTTCTTATTTCAATTTTCTGGATATGTGGGTTGAGGATTAGTAGCATGCAATTGGAGTGGAAGTTACGCAGGGAACCCAATAGAGAATCTCTTTCTCAAACTGAAAATGCTTAAGCTCAAAATCAAAAAGTGGAACAAGGAGGTTTTTGGAAATATTTTGAAAAGATTAATAAACAAGAGTTGGCACTGAGGGAGGCCGAAAGAAGTGTGGATGATAACTACTCGGAGGCTACTGTTTCTAACTTGGAAGCTGCAAGAAAGAATTTAGAGGACACCCTTAGATTGGAGGAAATGTACTGGAGACAAAAAGCTAATGCTAAATGGGCACTACAAGGGGAGAGGAACACCAAATTTTTTCACGCTTTGGCCAAAGGTAAGGCTATGAGGAATAGATTGTTGAGAATTAAAGGTGAAGATGGGGAATGGTGTGAATCTGAAGAGGAAATTGCTCAAAATGCCGTTTCTTTTTTTGAAAACTGTACAAAACAGAAGACCATAGACTTGATGATGAGTTATTTGGGGTCATTCCTAAGCTTGTTGGACTAGGGGATAATGAGAAATTGACTATGGCTGCTACCTCCCTAGAATTGAAACAGGTTGTCTTCTCTATGTTTGTGGAAAGTGCTCCTAGAGCTGATGGATTTTCTGGTAAATTCTTCCAAGTTGCTTGGGAAATCGTAAAAAATGACCTGTTGGAGGCAGTTAACTTTTTTTGGGTGGGGGAGAGGTCCCAAGGTCTGTAAATTCAACTCTCCTTGTTTTGATCCCTAAAGTGGCAAAGCCTAGCACTTTTACAGAGTTTAGGCCGATAAGCCTCTGCAATTTCCTGTATAGTCTTTACCATGGTTCTCTCCAATAGACTTGTTGTCCTTCTTCCTTCTCTGATCTCTAATGCACAGCATGGCTTTGTCAAAGGGAGAGGGATTGGAGATTGCATCTCATTAGCTCAGTTAATGGTTGGAGAACTTGATCGAAAGGTTGAGGCTGGCAATGTGATTCTAAAATTGGATATGATGAAGGCGTACGATCGCATTGAGTGGGACTTTCTACAAAAAACTTTAGAATGCTTTGGCTTTTCAAATCTACTTGTCTCTATCATTGGCAAATGCTTGAAGAATCAATTTTTCTCGGTTTGCTTGAATGGGAAAAGATTTGGGTATTTTCCTTCATCTAGAGGATTGAGACAAGGTGACCCGATCTCCCCAGCTCTCTTTATTCTAGCAGAGGAAGTGTTAAGCAGGGGCTTGACGAGGCTGTACGGTGATGGTAGGATCAAGGCCTTTCATGCAGAAAGGGGTGCTCTTCTTGTTTCTCATCTGTTTTTTGTAGATGATACTCTGCTGTTTCTTAAGGGAAATAAACTCTCCATGGAACGAATGATGAAGTTTTTGACTAGATATGAGAATAGCTCTGGGCAGAGAATAAACAAGCATAAAAGCTCTTTAATTTGCTCGTCCAAAATTCCTGGGGGCAGGAAAATGGCTTTATCCAGAATTGCTCAAATTCCGATTAAAAAGTGTCCCTTCATCTACCTGGGCTGTCCAATGATAAAAGGAAGATATAAATTGCAGGATTTTGAGGATGTGATACAAAAGTTCAAGGCAAAACTAGAAGGGTGGTATGCATGCCTGCTTTCTAATATGGGTAGAATTGTGCTCATTCAATCGGTTCTCAATGCGATTCCTATTCATTTACTCTCTTGTCTAAGCGTACCCAAAGGCATCCTTGCGAAGTTGAAGTCATTAATGGCCTCTTTCATGTGGTCTGGCAGAATGGGTGAGAGGAAAAGGCAATGGGTTTCATGGTCGGATATTTCAAGACCGAAGCAAGAGGGAGGTCTTGGAATTCGAAAATTTGAAGACATTCAAACGGCTTTTAGATGGAAGCAGGTGTGGGGAATTCTTAAGGGTGATTCTCTTTGGGCGAGCACGTTTAAAGCTAAATTCTTAAACGGTAAACATATGTTGAGGTGTCAGGGTACTGGTAAATCTCGTACATTCCGTATGCTGCAACCTTTCTTTAGATCGGTCATGGATAACTCCAAGGTTATGGTGGGGAATGGGAGGTTTGTGGATTTTTGGTGCTCGAACTGAACTGGATCTGGTCCTTTTCTGCTCAGGTATGGCGTCTCTCCCTTGTGCTTTCCAAGTCTGGATGCGTTATGGGCAGGTGGGGATTGGCAGTGGCAGCTTTTGGGGGTCCAGGTCTCTGATCAATTAAAGCATGAAATCCAAAATTCTGGGGTTAGAATATGCGAAAAGGAAGATCGTCTGATATGGACTTTAACCGAGTCTGGAGAGTTCAATGTAAAATTTGCTTGGCAAGCGGTGAGATCTTCGAATGACCCTGTGCCTATTGCCTCTGCGCTCTGGAACCAATCTGTCTTCCCAAGTGCAAAACTGCTGGGTTGGAAGATTCATCTGAAAGCCGTGTTAGTGGACTCAAATTTCCAATGAATTGGCGTTGAATTGGCTAGTAGATGTCCCCTGTGTCGTATGGATGTGGAATCTTCCCCTCACCTGTTCATACAGTGTGGTTTCGCTAAAGAGGTCCGGGGGAAGCTTGCTGCATTATGCGGCTTTCAAATTTTTTGCAGCTGATTCTCCTATGGTTCGTATGATGAGACTTATCAGAATATTTAAAAAACACACTGTTAGTCATAACCTGTTAAGAGGTGTTTCATTAGTGGTATTTTGGAGGTTATGGAGGGAGAGGTGCAGAAGGTTTTATGAAGGTATATCCCTCTCAGCCCATGCTGTGTTCCTTGATATTTGCTCTTCTTTGCGTCTCCAGGCTTATGGCGTTAGACCGCAGGCAATGGAAGGCATGACGGGTATGGATTTATTGAGGACTTTAAAGGTGGATATGAGGCATAAGCTAAGACCAAAGATCATTTGGGTCGACTGGTCCCCTCCTCCTTCTGGTTGTTTAAAGCTAAATGTGGATGGGGTATCGAAAGGTAATCCTGGAAGAGCCGGGGGTGGAGCTGTAGTAAGGAATGAATGGGGGCACTTAGTGTTGGCTGCTTCATTTTTCTATGGGGTTTGTTCTAATATGGAGGCTGAGCTGCGTGCTCTTAAGGATGGTTTATTATTGTATAAAAGTTATGGGCTATTAGACTATGCCCTCCAAATTGAAACTGACTCGGCGACTATGGTCCAAATGGTGTTAAAAGGACACAAGAGGGCATGGAAGTTCTGGAAGATTTGCGACGAGATCATGAGTTTATTGGAGGGCATGACTTTTAGTCTGGCTCACGTGTATAGGGAAGCGAATTACTTGGCTGATTGTTTTGCTAACCTCGCTGCTTTAGAACCTGCCTCTGAGGATTTCTCACAAGATTTGTTGATTCCTCTCCACGCCAAATTAATTCAAAAGCAGGATCGACAAGGAGTTAAAGCACCAAGGAAAAAGTTGGATAATCTTTGATTATTTGCTTATATCATGATTCCATTTCATGAGCTGGGGGGATTACCTCAGATGGAGCTCTTTGTTCTTGCTTGGTATTTGGCAGCTTTTTCTCATCATTGCAGCTGTGGGGAATATCCAGCTGTTTGTTTGCTGATTTGGGCAGGCGTGCACTGTTCACATAACTGTTCACGTGAACTCCTTGGTGGCTGCTGCTATTGGCTTCCTCTCAGCTGTTGGTTTTTCACGGTTCTGTTCAGCTTCATTTCTTCGCTGTCCAAGTCTACTGTTCACGTGAACAGTCTGATTCCTGCTCTGCTGAATTTTACTGATTTCCAGCTGGTTTTCTTCTGCTACTTCAGCTGGATTTCCAATTGGTTTCTTGCTCGTATGAGCCACTCAGCTGGCCTCTCTACTGTTTTTTGGGTTTGCAATGAAGGAGTGCTGGGGGCTGTGAGGTTCTGTTTTTTTCTGGCAGCTTGATATTTGGTCTATCTTGGCGGTCTTGGCAGCACTATTTTTCCTATGCAGCAGTGGGTTCTGGTCAGAAGGGGACTGTTCAAGCGACTGTTCACGTGAACTGTGCAGATGCTGCTGCAGCTGATTTTTCAGCTGTTTTATTTGATTGCTTCCTCGGTTCCTGCTGCTGCTCTTCTTTTTGAATTTTCTGGCTTTCAGCGGGCTCCCAGCTGGTTTCTCTTATGGTTTTACTGCTGCCTTTTCTGATGAATTTTAGCTGCCTTTTCTGCTCTTCCTTTTGCAGCTGCTTTTCATGCGTCTGTTCACCTGATTACAGCTGGGCTTCCAGCTGGTTTTCAAATTGATTTCCAGCTGGATTTTCAGCTGCTGTTCAGCTGGTATTAATGTCACTTTTGTGCCTTCTGCTGCTCTCTATGAAGGTGTCTGTTGCAGCTGTGGGTTTTGGTTTGTTGGGCACTGTTTACGTGCTTTGTTTGGTTGCTGCTGCTGATGGGGCATCTACGGTTATGGCTCACAGGCTGCTCAGCTGGACTTTCAGCTGGTTTGGGTGATGCTGTGGGTTTTCTCAGCTGAATTCTTCAGCTCTCTTCCTTATCTCACTCTGTTGCCTTTTATTGATCAAGGATGGACTGTTTTTGCGCCATCACATGGTCCAGTCTCTGCTCACCAGTTCTGTGCAGCTGGTTTCAGTTCTGGTTGAACGCTGCAGGGGTTCTGGTTCTAGCTTGATGCTGCACTGGTTATTTAATGGTGCTCTTCGGTTTCAGCTCCGCTGGACTTCCAGCTGGTTTTAATGTTTCTCCAGCTGGATTTTCAGCCGTTTTTCATGCTTTTGCGCCATTCAGCTGATCCCTTGCGCCTTTGGCTTATGTAGAAGTTTTTCTTTGCCTTTTATTTTGTAGGTTTAAAGCCAACTACGACTTTTCCTTTGCTATTAAAGCTTTGTCTCTTTGCTTCTTGTAATCTTGGTTTTTATCAATGGCATTTGTCTTTTTTACCAACAAAAAAAAAAAAAAAGGGTTTAGGGTTTAGCCAGCAAGGCAGTTCATTTGTTTTTAGTGAGAGAAGCTCCTCCTTCTCTCTTGTTTTTTTCCTTTATTTTCTGCGAATTTTCTTTGCTTTTTCTAGCTGATCTGATCATCAATTTTGACTTCTGGTCAAACCCGAAGGCAAATTCCACCTAAGCCACCGGATTTTACAAAGATTTCTACTTTAGCCCCAAAGACCTCGTTGACTTCATTAACCCCTTTGAAATCGGTACAGTTTGCCGATTCTAATCAGGATGAGGCAATGCTTCTGGATCAAAGCAGGACAACGCCAAAACTCTTGGTATGCCCTCTGTAATTCCTTCGCTTCAACCTAGATCGAATATAACCAAAAATTTCGCATCCCCTTTTAAGAAACCCTCATCTTCCTCGTTGCCTTTGTGCTCTTTATTTCCTTCGGTCCCTTCGAGTTCCTCAGAACCTTCAGTCCCTCTAACGCTAATTGATGGGTCGTCTTTTCCGGTCCCCTCTGCATCTTTAATCCGGCCAGCAAAACGGGTGGTTTATTGTTCTTTTTTGCTTCTTTTGCTCCACCTCCTCGTCATTCTTCTCTTATTTTTTTCTCTTATTATTTTTTGTTAATCTTTAGATTTTCATATTTATGTGCGTAACAAATCTATTTTGTGTTTTGATTTCAGTTGTTTGTGGAATGGATGTTTGCTTATGAAGGATTAAGAAGAGTTGTACGAGATAAATTTGCAAAGCGAGTTTATGATTGAAAAGATAAGTATATCTATTCGTCTTTGATCCATTGACTTTCTTTTATATGTAAAATGTGTTTTACACATGACTATTTTACTTGTTTTTGTGTGTCTTATTTGTTATGATAATTATTTCTATTATTTTTATCCCCCAAATCTCCTACAATTTTCTTTTCATTTTTCGTTGTTGTTTTCTTGTTTTTACACAACCTATTATTGCATCGAATTTCTTTGATTATATGTGTTTTGTTGGCTTTTCTATTTTAGAAATTATTTTTTATTTCTTTTTTTATTATCTTTCTATTAAAATTGTTAAATGTTGGAAACAAAGTTGAATTATTTGGAGAGATAGCAAAAAGATAAAGTATGAAAGAACATTAAGAGTTTGTAGCATGTAGAAGTAACTAATAGAATATAGAAGTCAAAGAGAGCTCAGAGCTTAAGGCTTGGGGCATAGGTTTTTTTGGGGTTTTGGGTTAAGGTTTAGGGGTTTAGGTGCTAGGGGTTAGGGGTTATGGGCCTAAGGGATAAGAGTTAAGGGTTAGAGGTTTAGGGGTTAGGGATTTGAGTTTATTCTTCTTTTGCTTCTTTTGCTCCACCTCCTCATCATTCTTCTCCTATTTTTTTTTCTTATTGGTTTTTGTTATTCTTTAGATTTTCATATTTATGTGCGTAACAAATCTATTTTGTATTTTGATTTTAGTTGTTTGTGGAATGAATGTTTGCTTATGAAGGATTAAGAAGAGTTGAACAAGATAAGTTTGCAAAGCGAGTTTATGAGTGAAAAGATAACTATATCTATCGTCCTAGATCTATTGGTTTTCTTTTATATGTAAAATATGTTTTACACTTGACTATTTGTACTTATTTTTGTGTTTCTTCTTTGTTATGATCATTCTTTGGTGGTCTTTTGGAAATTATGGAGGGCGCGATGTAAAAGAATCTATGATGATAATGCTCTAAATGCCCATGCCGTGTGTTTGGAAGTCTGTTCAGCTCTTAGGCTGCAAGCTCATGGTATTAAACCCAAAGCAACCGAAGGAATCATGGGCACGGAGTTTTTGAAGGCTTTAGAGGTTGAGGTGAGGTATGAGCTGAAACCGAAGATTGTTTGGGTCAACTGGTCTCCTCCTATTCCTGGTTACTTAAAACTAAATGTAGATGGGGCATCAAAGGGCAATCCAGGTAGAGCTGGGGGTGGCGCTGTGGTTAGGTATGATTATGAGATATATAAATTTTGTGACAAGTTGATATTTATTTGGACTCCTATTTTTAGAGGAAATTCCGTTAGAATTTTTTATAAAATTAGCAAAACCCATATTGAATTCAATTTCTCTTATTCAAGCAATGGAAGGAGAAATGTTCCAAATCAACTACTTTTTTTTATGTTAGATGGTATCTTCAGGCACCGGTTGTCTATAGTTTGGACATTGTTGGTATTGCATTAGGTTTTGTGTCATTTTGGGTTTAGTGTTTAGAGTTTAGGGTTTTAGGGTTTAGAATTTAGGGTTTAGGTTTAGTCAAGGGCAGTTATTGTTTTTCTAGTGAGAGAAGCTCTCACCACTCTCTAGGTTTTCTTTGCTTTTTCCTGCATTCTTGATCTTTATGCTTTGTTCTGCGCATTTATTATGACTGCTGATCAAAATCAGGGTCAAATCCCTCCTAAGCCACCGGATGTTTCCCTTATTTCCATCACAACCCCCAAGATTTCTTTAAATCCTTTAACCCAGTCAACATCGGCACACTTTACCGATATTGTTCAGAATGGGGCAAAAGCTTCAACAACGTTGCAAGATGTCACAAAGAACTCTTGTATGCCTCCTACAAACCCGAATCTACAATCTACAACAGATATTGCAAAAATCCTTCCACAATCGGTGCAATTGTCCGAGTTAGGCAGATGGTGCAAATGCTTCAGGATCGCAACAGGTAATCGCAAACTCCTGTGGTATCCTCCCCAAAAATCCCAATCTCCAACCCGGATCTGATATTACAAAAAATTTTGCTCCCCTTTTCAAAAAAAACCCCATCAACTTCGCCTCCTTTGGTGTTCATTTTTCCTTCGGCTCCTTCGAGCTCTTCGGATACACAGTCTCCACAGCCGATTGAAGGGGTCTCCTCTCCAATGCCTTCAGCATCCTATTTTAGGCCAGCCAAACGGGTGGTTTTCAATAACGGGGAACCTGGGATGTATTGGTCTTCTGAGGAAACTCAAACTCTCTCAAAGAAGTTCCACCAGACCTTAATAGGAAAATGCGCATATGGTTAACCATCAGTTGGTGTTATCAAGGAATTCATCACTACCAGATGGCTCCTGAAAGGCAACTTCACTGTCGGGGTCTTGGATCCAAGACACGCATTGATTACAATGAGGATTACGTCAAGACATGGTTAAAGGATGCTGTGACACCCCAAAATCTGGGGGTCCGTTGATTCCCCTTCAACCCGTGGATACCGAGTAATTTGATATCACGCCATTATGCGCCATTTACTGGAAACCATAATTTTTTATGAAATTCGGGCAGAGTCTCCTTTGTACGGGGAGCTCTGCCAAAAACTCAACCTGTGCAATCATATAATAACAAGACCCATCCGAGGTCCAATATTCAACAATGACCACACCGGGTCCAATTATCCATATTTATATCAACACATGCAAAGTTAGTTTAACAATAGTCTATATAAGTTCTATTACAATTATTTGTAAAATATTACATGTCCAAAACATTATTTCCACAAATGTTTTACATTATCACAAAATAAAGCCACATTCGGCTTTCTTCAAACATGAGGGTCCAAATTGGAGCCATCTACCGATGTATCTCTCCCACCTGAAATGTTTTGCAGTATAAGGTGAGCTAACGCCCAGTAGAATAATCCCTCTAGAGGCTACTCTCCACCTTAGATGCATATGTGGTGTATATAAGCAACAAACAACATTTAATAATCATTCCATACAAGAATATGCATTAAATGTGGAATGTAATCATGTCATGCCATGAAATGAGATGATGCTCACTCATACACTTAAACCCAAGTCATCATCGACTCCCACGACACAATGCAATGCCAAGGTATACTGAATCCGTCAATTGACGAAAAAATTCACCAAATGATCGTTTGAAATAAAAGTTGTTTTATTATAAAACCAAATCATTAATGGGTGTTACTCATTATATGAGTATTTTATAAATCAAAATCTTGTGTCTTGTTGGGCAACGAATTTTGGATTTTATACCGCCGGTTCCGTACACCATACTACACTTTTTTGGAATTTCACTACAGGGGAATGTATAACCAAGTCGCCGAGTCTTGCACCCGAGGGGGGAATCTACCCCTTCTTGCTATACCCGACACAAGTTTTTCTTTCATGCAACCATGTGACTCATTCAGATTTTCAACCTAACTTTTTCGAGTCTACCCATTAATCACCAAGAATGGTGTTTAATTAACCATGCATACACACATCCACACTCATGACTCATGCTCATGAATGTGATGCCAATTCCTTGTTCATATTGCAATGCATGCCAAAGGAACAATTTTTACACATCAATGTCTACCATGGCGATTTATATCATATGCTAATAATCCCCATAATTTCATCACAATGTCAAAACATCAACTAGCATGTGTCAACATTTATATTCAACACAATTGACAAGCATGTTATCACATAATCTATGTCAAAAACACACTTAATTTAAAAGACAAAATATAGCACATATTTCAGCCCACAAGAAAATCAACCCATAGTGGCCCAAAATTTAGCCACTAAACCGCCCCAAAATAGGCCCCAAAATAGCCCCAAAGTAGGCCTTAAAACAGCCCCAAAAACAGTCTGTATACAGCCCCTAATTAGTGCACAAAACAGCCCCAATTTCAGCACCAAAACAGTCCGTAATTCAGCCCCTTAACAGTCCAAAATTCAGCCCCTTAACAGTCTATTTGGACAGCCCACATATAAACCATTTTCAGCCACTAAAAGCCCACTTAAGGTAAGAATAAAACCAAGGTAGGAGCGAACCCTACCTCTTGTAGCGTGTAAGAAGTGGTAGAACTTCTAAAAAACACCAAAACAAGCCCAAGAACCTTTGATTCCTCCAAAGTCTTTTCTTTGCACCTTCGGTGAAATCCACTTTTCTTGGTACGTACACGTAACCCTCGTCGAGGAGATGAACTTTGATTCTTGACTCGACGAATTCCGACCGACGAAACTCCGAGAATCTTGGATTGAAGCTTGAAGAACTTACTTGTTTTTCTCTCTTTTCATTCTCTTCTCTCTATGGCCGGCCAAGGGTCAAGAACATGAGATATTTTTTCCAAAATATTTAAGTCAAGTAGGTATTTATAGTCCTGAATGTGTGGTCCACATCGCACCGCATATTTCAGACTTCCGGGTCCGTTTTTCGTTCCGAAACGATTTGTTATACCTCAGATTTAGTTAAAATTAATTGTATTGGAACTTTAACTTGATTTTAAGAAAAAAATTAAAAAATTCATTTTTGGGGAACTTTAAAATGTCATTCGCCTCGTAGTTGCCTTGAACAACGTGCAAAAAATCGTCTATCTCGAAATTCGACGAAATTTGACAGGGTGATTAGATTTTGCGATACGAATCCAACGGCGAACTTCGTTTCCTCAACCGAGGTCTAGAACATGAGTATTTTAAATACGCATTAGGATGACAAATTACCATTTTACCCTTTCTAAGAAAAAGTTCAAATTTTCCCGAGTTTCACAGATGCAACACACATCGAGGGCTTCTTGTTCAGGTTCTTCAAGTGGTTTTCGGAGTTCCTGCCTGGGATTGAACCACCAGTGGTTCCTATTTGGATTTCTCTCCCAGGTTTGCCAATTCACCTCTTTGATAAGGAGAGCCTTCGGGACATTTTGAGTCCCATCGGGAGAATCCTTGTAATTGACTCACCCACCCTCCTATTATCTAGGCCAGGTGTGGCTAGCGTATGTGTCGAAGTTAATTTATTAGCTGATAACCCATCTCGTCTTTGGCTGGATTTTGGCGGAACAAGTGGGCGTTGGCAAAAGATTAATTATGAAAAATTGGTGAAGTATTGTGCTGGGTGTTTGAAAGAAGACCATGGGATGCTCGAGTGTCGTAAAGGCAAAAGGGAAGAGGAAAACAAAGTGTACAAACAGGCATACAACCCTAAGGAGGAAAGAAAGCAGAAAGCTGGCATCTCGAAAAAAGACGAGGACCTTAAGGGGAAAGATAAGGCATGGCAGAAAGTCACAAAAAAAGCGAATTCCAAAGTAACCGTGAAAGAGGGTCACCAAGCACCACAGTTCTCGAATCCTATAAATTTAGATGTAGGAGGAGAGGAGGATGCCCAGTGATTTTTGGTGCACGAACTGGGCAGGATCTGGCCCTTTATTGCTCAGGCACGATGTCTCCCCCTCGAGCTTTCTAAGTCTAGATGCGATATGGGCAAGAGGGGACTGGTAGTGGCAGTTATTGGGAGTCCAGATTTCTGAGCAATTAAAGCACGAAATCCATAAATCTGGGATTCGTTTATGTGGCAAAGAAGATCGATTGATATGGAAATTAACCGAGTCGGGAGAGTTCAATGTCAAATCAGCTTGGCAGGCGGTGAGAACTTCAAATAACCCTGTACCTATAACCTCTGCGATCTAGAACCAATCTGTCTTTCCAAGTGCAAAACTGCTGGGATGGAAGATACATATGAAAGCTATGGTGGTGGACTCAAATTTCCAACGTATTGGCGTTGAATTGGCCAGTAGATGCCCTCTATGCCATCAGGAAGTGGAAACTACGACTCACCTATTCACACAATGCAACTTTACTAAAGAGGTTTGGGGGAAGCTTGCTGCCTTTTGTGGACTTCAGATTTTCTCGGCTGAATCTCCCATGGTTCGTATGATGAGGTTGATTAGAATTTTAAAAAAAAACTCTGTTAGCAATAACCTATTAAGAGGTACTTCACTGGTGGTCTTTTAGAGACTATGGAGGGAGCGATGCAGAAAAGTCTATGAAGATATCTCACTTTCGGCCCATGCTGTTTTTCTTGATATTTGCTCCTCTTTGCGTCTTCGGGCTTATGGTACTCGTCCCGAGGCAAAGGAAGGCATGATGGGGATGGATCTTTTGAGGGCCTTAAAGGTGGAGATGAGGCAGGAACTGGAACCAAAAAATATTTGGATTAACTGGTCCCCTCCTCCCTCCGGTTTTTTAAAGCTAAATGTGGATGGGGCATCGAAAGGAAATCCTGGAAGAGCTGGGGCTGGAGCTGTGGTAAGGAATGAATGGGGGCACATTGTCTTGGCTGCTTCTTTTTTCTATGAGGTTTGTTCAAACATGGAGGTTGAGCTTTATGCACTCAAGGATGGTTTATTGTTGTTTAGAAGTTATGGGCTGTTAGACTGTGGCCTTCTGATTGAAACTAATTCAGCGGTGATGGTACAAATGGTGATGAAAGGGCACATGAGGGCCCGGAAGTTTTGGAAGATTTGTGATGAGATCATGGAGTTATTGAAGGGCATGAATTTTAGTTTGGCTCATGTATACAGGGAAGCAAATTGCTTAGCTGACTGTCTTGCAAACCTTGCTGTTTTGGAGGGTGCCTCTTCGGATTTCACACGTGATTTGAAGATTCCTTTCCGGGCAAAATTAATTCAGATCCAGGATCAACAAGGTGTTAAAACGTCAAGGAAAAAGTTTACTAATTTTTGATTCTTTGGTTTTTACTTATGAATCATCCAATCGGGCTGGGCCTTTTGTTTCTCATTGCTTGGCTTCTCGCAGCTGGTGTGTTTGCTTCCTTTACCCTGCTGGGAAGCTTTGGCAACATTTGTACATTAAATGCAGCTGGGGGGGACATTCCGGTGGCTTTTTTGCTGTTTTTGGTCATGGAGTACTATTCACGCGACTGTTCACGTGAACAGTCTGCTTCCTGCTGCTGGCGGTTTTTCTCAGCTGACCTCTACTGATATTGCAGTTGCTGTGGTGATTTTCAACTGGTTTTGGTCATGACACACTGTTCACGCTACTGTTCACATGGACAGCCTGTTTGCGGCTACTGATGGGCTCTTTCAGCTGGTTTTTTCTGGATCTCAGCTGGATTTTGTGCTGATTTCAGCTGGGGATCGTGGCTCATTTTGTTGCTACAGCTGGTTTTATCAGACTTTATCTTTGGTAAACATTGAAGGCTTTCCACGGTTCTGCTCAGAGGGTTTTCAGCTGGATTTCCAGCTGGTCTCAACGGGTTTCCAGCTGGTTTTCCATGATTTCTTTGTGGTTCTCTGCTGGTTCTTATGGGCTCCACTTGCTGCTGTGATTGCTGTGCTGTTTTGATGGTGTCAATGGTTCATGTCCACAGCTTTCTTGTCGCTGCTGCTGGCCACCTCTGGTATCTTTTTCTTCAGCTGGTTTTGCTGATTTTCTCATGGTCTCTCAGCGGTTCTTTCATCTGCTTGACGCTGGCTATTGGTCTGCTGCTGTGGGTTTCTCTGTTGCTGCTTCCTTCGGCAGTCAGCTGGGGATTTGTTCTCAGCGGGCTCTCAGTTGCTGTGTTGGTTCTGGGCTTATGTTCATTCCTCATGGTTTTCATCATCTCGCAGTTGCTGTCTCTTGGGTTTCCAGCTTTCCTCCAGCTGAATTTTCTGGATCTTCAGCTGGACTCTCAGCTGGCTTTTGCTGGCCTTCATGTCCCATTTTATGTCCTTTTCTTTTTTTGATGGTTTATGCCACATTGGCTTCCTTGTTTTTGTTAAAGCCCGGCTTCCTTGCTTCTTGTAATTTCTGCTCATTTCAATATATCCTCCTTTTTTTCAAAAAAAAAAAAAAAATAGGGTTTAGGAAAAGCATGGGAGAGTGTGGTGAATGTTGGAATATTTGGGTCGCCGGAGTTGGACTCCAGAGAGAAAGGGAGGAGACAAATTGTTAGAGCAATTACTGAGATACC
>CAUOFW020008822.1:0-15595 GCA_963454935.2 Ilex paraguariensis | reverse complement strand
ACGTAATTATTTGGTATTGCTTATATATGTGATGATGTGTAATTGATAAACTATGCATGTATTGATTATAGAAAAAGATAAAATATATGGAGAAGCTTAAAGTTTCGAGATGGTCACTCAAAGGAAAAATGAATTTAGTGAATTTTTAAAATATATTTAGAGTGAAATAACATCAAAATTGATCTGGAAGGTCAAGGAACCTTGGAATAGGTGATATGTGGTATATTGGAAGTATTCTGGAGTTGAAATGCGTTTTGGGAAAAATTTAGGTAGAATGAAATTTGACAATACCTTAGTATTTTGACCATAACGTTTATCCTGATGTTCGATTGACTTCAAAGTTTTACAGTATAAACTAGACTTTCAGGGTAATAAAGGTGTATTTCATGAAAATTTCCTGAATCAACTTGGAACGATGCAGTGCCATTCGAAAGGTGCTTTTGATGATACAAATGCACACCGTTGGAATGCACATCCCCCATTTGAATGCACAAGCAGGGTTGGGGAATTTCAGAGTGTTTCCACAATTTGAATGCATGGGAACCGTTTGAACGCATGGGAATTGTTTGAATGGTGCCTCTGAAGATATGAGCAACCATTTGAATGCATTGCATTCATTTAAACGCATGTGTGGGTATTGCTACCTATGTTCGAATGCACCTCCCCGATTAGTTTAGCATGTTTTCTTTGATTTTAGGGTCCTATAAAAACCTAGGGATGTCTTTTGGGGACTATTTACCTATTTTCCATCCTAGTAAACCCTAGATAGTTGAGAGAAGGTAGAAGAGGAAGAAAGGGGAGGATTTTCACCTCAAGAAAGGATTAAACATGTTAGAACTACACATAAACAACGGATTAAAAGTAGGAGATTCTTCTTGAGTTCTTTCATTGAGACTTAGGGTATTGTTTATATATGTTTTGAATCTTCTTTATTACTATATGCTAAATAACTATTCGTTCTTGATTTGTTTTCGATTAACATGTGGTTTTAAACCGAATACATGTCTTGGGTTCAAGGAATATCGTTTTTGGATTTCCAAAACCCTAATCTTTCCTAAACACCTATTTTTTTGTGAAAGACCAATTGATTCTTGATTTCTAAATTCCTATGACTGGTTAAATTAGGTTTTAACCAACTACTTGTTTTTGTTCCAAGAAATTATAATTTTTGGCAAAACCCTAGAATTTGGATATCGAAATTGTAAAGGTTTTCTTGATATGATGTTTTGTATATTTTAATTCCTTTATTACTGTAATATATATTGAGAATTACGGTTTTGGAGAAAATTGTGATTTAATCTCTTGTTTCCTCTATAATCTCTTCCACTTCCTCCACCTCTCATAATTCTCCCTCACCTCCTGGTTGCTTAATCACATAAAAAATGTTAAATTCAACAGTCATATTTTCAAATAAAAATTTCATAACACCACTATAACAATTTATAAATGCATTTGATGTGGCTAACAATAGGCGGCCTAAAATTATTGGAATCTATGTAGAAAGGTTATCAACAAGTGCATTATCAAGAACAATACAGTCAACTGGAAAGTAGAACCTATGCACTTGAACCAATACATCTTCTACTATCCCCTTCGGTATCTTCACACTTTGGTTGGCAAGTTGGAGAGTGATTGACATATGTTTCAACTCTCCTAAGCCTAACTAATTGTATATTGACAAGGGTAGGAGATTCACGCTCGCACTGAAGTCTAGAAGTGCTTACTGACCCGACAGTCCCCAATGGTTATGGTAATGGTGGGACAGCTGGGATCTTTGTACTCGGGTGGAGTATTGGATCACATGATAGAATTTACCTGCTATGTCAAGAACGTATTCTTTTGAACATTAATTACTTCTTAACAGTGCATAGGTCTTTCAGAAATTTTTCAAACGATGGCACTTGTCGAATAGCATCGAGTTAAGGAATGTTAATTTTCACCTATTTAAATAAATCAAAAATATTAGCATGGTTAAATTATTTAGTAGGCATTTTTAATCTGTGAGGGTAGGCTACAAGAGTAGCACATAAAATAGTATCAGACTTAACAACCTCTGGCAACTCAAGTGTTGTAACACCCCAAAATCCATCTTGGACGACATTACAATTTAAAACCATTCACATTATGAGAACAACCAATAAAGTCCATAAATAAGGCAAATTTCATTCATCATACATAATATCTACAACGCCATCCAAAAGAATATGTCAAACCATGGCATCTACATCCAAAAAGAATATGTCCAACTATGGCAATTACATCTCAAAATCAAACTTAATCTTGCAGCAGAATAAACAAAATATCATCCATCCATTGTATCACAATACATCTCCTAGTCTAGGGCATGGAGAGATCAACTCTAGACATCCCCCTTGGGATCCATGCTTTTTTCCATTTGCGCTTCCCAAGCTACCTGTTAATCACCTCCGAGTTCTTCCTCTAAACCGAAATTTTAGAATAGATATTGTTTGTAGGGGGTGAGCACTAAGCTCCCTAGAAACATCCTCCCAAACTCGAAACAAAGTTTATAAAACATATAAAATAGTTCATTCTCACCTTCCAAAATATCATATATAATTTGACATAAAACAGTGACAATTTATTCGATCTCAAGTTACCCCAATAACAATAAGTTAAATGAAAAGAATCAACATGTTAGAATTGAAGAAATCAATTAATCATCCAAAAGCATCATCCCATATTCTCATGTAAGTTGGTTGTTTCCCATGAATCTACACGACGAATCTATCTCGTTCACCCATTATATCCACACAAACCACTTTAGAAAGAGCGTATACCATCTCCCACAGCATTGACGAATCCTCACAAGGAAAGATATACCATTCCTCAACCTCGAACTTACGTGAACAATAGTGGTTACTCTCACAAACAATAATCCACTAAAAGTGTTAGGCAACCATCTCACCCCACTGGGATAGGCTAACCTCTAACATTCTACGGTAGTTCTCGAAGGTAATTCAAATCCATCACAACAAACCATAAAAGAAAAGTAATACCAACCATTTTCTCAAATCACAAGTAATTTCAAAACCCTCAATTTCATTAGCCTTTTTCCAAATCACAAGTAAATCATAAACCCCCAATTCCATAGGTATTTTTCCAACATAAAAATTCAAGAAAATAAGCAAGAGATCATCCAAAGATAGGCTTTTATTGTTCCAAGTGAAGCACTAGATTTTTTGAATCAAGAAAAAAAGAATACCAAAAAGAAAAATCCATTTTTCTCAAAAGTAAATTTTGACATCAAGAACATGAATTTCTATGGTTATCAAACCATAAAGTCTTTCAAAACATGGTAAGGTTTGCAAGAACATCAAGAAACAAGAATTCCATAATAAATATATATGATTAAGGGTTAACACATATGTATATATAAGCCCTAGCATCAATGAAAACGAGTGGAAGAAAACCCCTACCTTTCTTCTTCCTCGGTGTTCTTGAAAAACTAGAAGCTTTAATCCCCTTCAATGTGCAAATCCCTCTTGATCTTGTGCTTTTCCCCTTATTTCTTCCTCTCTAAGCCTCTCTATGGTTATAAATGTTGAAATGGGGCTAATGAAAGTGTCCTTAAGTATTTATAGTGGAAGAAATGGTCTCCTATGCTCGATTTTGAAGCCCAAATTTTGTAACTCACGTTCGAATGTCATTTTGGCATTCAAACGTCATTTGCTCCCAATACTTGCGTTTTTTCATCAGAGACAAAGTACCAGAATGCACTATCATTCGAACAGACTTCATGTTTCTACTAAAACTTCCAATGAAGTTTTGGCCTGTTTAGAGGTCAATTTGAAATATGTTCGTGAAATACACTGTTGTAGCCTTGGAAGTCCACTATCTACTGTAAAAATTTCAGTGCAGAAGGACATCAGGGTAAAATGTTATGGTCCAAATACTAGGTAGTGTCCAAAATCTTTTCTACCCAAATTTTATCTAAAATGTGTTTGAATTCCGGAATACTTCCTAACTTCCAATTCATACCCTATTACCTCAACTAACATTTTTATTTCTATTCTTACAATCCACATATTTCATGCATACATTGTCACATATATTAGTATTTCAAAATATAATTACATTGTTATATAACGAGAAAAATGTGGGGGTTTACAATCCACCCCCTTAAAGAAAGTTTCGTCCTCGAAACTTACCTTAAGTAGAGAATAAATGAGGGTACTTCTCTCACATCTCCAGCTCCGGTTCCCAATCCCAAGTAGCTTCCTCCACGCCATGATGTTGCCACAAGACTTTCATCAGTTGGATGACTTTATTGCGAAGCACCTTCCCCTTGGTATCGAGAATCTCCGCCAGTTGTTCTTCATATGTTGCTCCATCTTGAATTGCTATATCCTCCAAATCCACGACATGTGTTGTATTTGATTGACACTTTCTTAACATTGACACATGGAACATATCATGCACCCTTGACAACTGGGCTGGTAATCGAAGTTGATACGCCACTTTGCCCACCGCTTTGTTCACTTCAAATGGTCCGATGTACCTAGGAGCTAATTTTCCCTTCTTGTCAAATCTAAACACTCCCTTTTCAAGGTGACACCTCGAGGAACACATAGTCTCCCTCTTGGAATTCCAATGGTCTTCGTCTTCTATCCGCATAGCTTTTCTATCTACTTTGTGCTGTGTGTAGTCTCTCCCGGATGAGTTAAATTTTCTCCATAGTCTCCCGAATAATATTTGATCCAAACAAGCTACTCTCTCTAACTTCTAGCCAACAAGTTGGGGACTACATGGTCTCTCATACAATGCCTCATAAGGTGCCATGTCAATGCTAAATTAAAAACTGTTGTTATATGCGAATTCCACCAACAACAACTGATCACTCCAACTTCCCTTGAAGTCCAACACACAAGCACATAACATGTTCTCCAAAATCTATATCACCCTCTCGGATTGGCCATCTATTTGAGGATGAAAGGCAGTGTTAAAGTGCAACTCTGTCCCTATAGCTTGTTGTAGACTTTGCCAAAATTGCACCACAAAATGAGAATCACAATCTGACACAATACACAAAGGAACTCCATGTAATCTAAAAACTCGCGAATGTAAAGCTTACTCAAAGTCTCTAAAGTATCTGTGGTCTTCATATTTAATAAATGAGTGGAATTGGTGAGTCTATCTACAATAACCCATACGACATTATGCCCTCGTGACGTTAGTGGTAAACCAGACACGAAATCCATAGTGATGTGATTCCACTTCCACTCTGGGATAGGTAAGGACTGTAGTAATCCTCTGGGTTTTTGATGCTCCACCTCACCTGTTGAGGCACCACGCACTTTGCAATGTATTTAGCCATATCTTGTTTCATCCCTTTCCACCAATATTGACACTTCATGTCTCTATACATCTTGGTACTACCCAAATGTATGGAAAATTTTGAACGATGGCACTCGCCCAACAGTTCTTCCTTTACTTGGTTATTGTTTGGTACACATAGTCTTCCACAAAACTGTAACTCATCATTATGTATAGACCAATTCTCAATATTCTCATTCCTCTCCAATTTACCCCGGATAACTCCTAACTCGGTATCTAATCGTTTCAACTCCACAATCCTTTTTCGAAGAATTGGTTGAGCTACAAGATTAAATAAGCATGGTTGATCTTCCTGTCTATCCACTAACAGCTTAAACTCCTCCAAAGCACCAATCATCTTCCACCTATGAATAGCAAGAACATTGATTTCACCCCAAGACTTTCTGCTAAATGCATCTGCTACTACATTAGCCTTCCCCGAATGGTAGTTGAGTGTAAAATCGTAGTCTTCTGGATACTCAATCCACCTTCTTTGCTAAAGATTCAGGTCTTTCTGTGTAAAGATATACTTGAGGCTCTTATGATCTGAAAACACTTAAAAATTTTCTCCATAAAGGTAACACTTCCACAACTTAAGAGCAAAAATCACAGCGGCAAGCTCCAAGTCATGAGTGGGATAGTTCTACTCATGAATCTTGAGTTGCCTCGAGCCATAAGCAACTACCTCACCTCCTTGCATTAACACACATTCCAAGCCTCGTAACAAAGCATCGATATACACATCGTATCCTTTCCCACTGCTCGGAATAATGAGGACAAGAGTTGTTGTCAACCTTTCCTTCAAGGTGCGAAATGCTAGTTCACAATCTTGAGTCCATAAGAATCTTTCTCCCTTCTTTGTAGGGTGTTTCATTGGCATTGCTAGCTTTGAGAACCCTTCCACAAACCTCCAATAGTAGCCTGCTAATCTTGGGAAACTACGTACTTCGGTCACATTCTTTGGTGGTTCCCATTTCAAATCGGCTTCGATCTTTGCAGGGTCAATAGCTACACCCTGTTCTGACACAACATGGCCAAGGAATTTCACTTCCTTTATCCAGAACTCACATTTACTCATCTTAGCATATAAATTATGCTTTTTCAAGGTCTAAAGCACTACCGAAAGATGGTGTTCATATTCCCCTTGTGTCCGTGAATAGATTATTATGTCATCAATAAACGCAAGGACAAACTGATCTAGATACAGCCAGAATATCCTGTGCATCAAATCCATGAAGGCTGCTGGAGTATTAGTCAGTCCAAATGGCATTATCGTATATTCAAAATGTCCATACCGGGTATGAAAAGCTGTCTTACGAATATCCTCCTCTTTGATCCGCAGTTGATGGTACCTTGTGCGAAGATCAATCTTGGAGAATACGTAGAACCCCTCAGCTGATCAAATAAATCATCAATCCGTAGTAATGGGTATTTATTCTTCACTATCAGCTGATTCAACCTTCGGTAATCCGTGTATAACCGAAGTGTTTCAACATGCTTCTTCACAAAGAGGACCGTGGCTCCCCAAGGTGAAGTGCTTAAACGAATAAACCCAATAGTCAAGAGATGGTCCAACTACTTCCTTAGCTCCTTTAACTCCAAAGGTGCCATCCGATAGGGAACAATGGATATGGGTTCGATTCTCGGATAGAGTTCAATCTTAAATTCAATCTTTCTCTCTATGGGGGTAACCCGGGTAGTTCATTTAGGAAGACATCAAGAAACTCCAACACTATCAATACCACTTCCAATTGAAATTTATCATGATCATCACCCATCAAACTAGCTAAGAAACTTAAATGGCACCTTGCCTTAGCTTTCAAGAATCTATTTCCCGTAGTGGGAAATGGATGAGAAGAATTTTGATCATTAACGAAGCTGAAAACTACCCCTCCCAGTAATTGAAATGAAATCCGCTTGCAAAAATAATCCATTACCGCATGAAAAGTGGACAACAAGTTCATTCCAAATATTTTGTCATACCCCTTCATATCTAATGCAACCAAATCTAAAATCAATTCTTGCTCCCTAATTCCAAGCACACAACCTCTACACACTCTTCTAGTATCCAACCGTTCTCCCATGGGCATGTTAATACTCAAGGTATGTTCTAACTTCTCAAATTCCAATCCCAAATTAAGAGCATATATAGTGCATATGAATGAATGAGTCGCACCATGTATGTTCTAACTTCTCAAATTCCAATCCCAAATTAAGAGCATATATAGTGCGTATGAATGAATGAGTCGCACCATGATCAAATAAAACTCGCCCCAAAAATTATAAAGAAGAACGATACCTTCCAACACTGCATTGGAAACATCTTCCTCCAGTTGGGTCAAAGCAAACACTCTTCCCTGATTAGCACCACCTGAAGCTAGAGCTGCTAACAGTCTTTGTTGTAGTGGATTATGTAGTGGTGGCTTGTTTGCATTTACTTGTCCTACTACTTGATTGGTCTTTGTTGAAAATGATAGGCAGTTATTCCTGAAGTGCCTGAGCCCCCCACATGCGAAGCATTGATGTGGGTTAGTGTCTACTTTGTTCTAAGCAACTCCAACTCCTCGAACGACTTGATTTGTTTGCCCCGAATTTTGGTTAGGTTGGCGGTACATAGCTGCCCGTTGGGTAACTCCACTATTGCTAGCACCAGTCCTGATCCGACCTCCTTTGTGAAGTTCTGTCATCGCTAGTTATCCTTCGTGTCTCTCTCCACCAGTGCAGCTTTGTCAACAAGATCATCATAGTCCCGGATCTAGTGAACCACAAGCTTATCCCTGATAGCAGGCCTTAAGCCCTGCTCAAAGCAGTTGGCCCTCCTGGCCTCGGTAGATATGAACTCCATGGCATAGTGGGATAGCTCATCAAACTTTCTCTTATAATCCGCCACCGTTATGTTACCCTGTCGTAGAGCGAGAAAATCTGCACTCATCTTATCCCTGATCGATTCAGAAAATACTTGTCTTGGAAGATCTAATCAAAATCCTCCCAAGTAAAAGCATTGGTGTTCCTCCTTCTTTTTATCAAATCCCACCAATGATCTACCTCCCCTTCTAACAGATATGTAGCTAGGCTGACTCATAGATCTTCGGCAACTCCCATGCTCACACATTTTCTTCACCCAGCGAATCCACTTATCCGCCTCCAATGGGTGAGAGCTTCCTTGAAAAGTAGGTGGGTGTTGCCTCAAGAATTCTCTAAGAACGATCATCCTTCTATTCTTGTCCCTGTTGCCCGGTACAGGAGCTAATGGTTGAAACCCCCCATTGTGGTTGTTGTTTCCATTCTGGTATTATACCAGAGTGGTTAGCTCCCATAGGCATTGATAAATGTCATTTATGGCATTTGGAGATGGTGGTGGTGGGTTTGTTTGGCCGCCACATCCCCGTCCACGTCCACGTCTACCGTCCATCCTGCACATCAATTCACAATTTAGTTTCCTTGATGTACAAGACATCTTAACTATCACTTTAATCTAAAGTATAAGGCTTGTATAAGATTTGAGTCAAAAATATCATTCAACCTATTCCTACTTCTCTAGTAGTAATCCATAATCTACAGCTCCCATGTAGGACCAAATTCCTAAGCTCTGATACTAAAACCTATAACGCCCCAAAATCCACCTTGGACGACATTACAATTTAAAATCATTCACATTATAAGAGCAAATAATAAAGTCCATAAATAAGGCAAATTTCATTCTTCATACATAATATCTACAATATCATCCAAAAGAATATGTCAAACCATGGCATCTACATCCAAAAAGAATATGTCCAACTATGGCAATTACATCTCAAAATCAAACTTAATCTTGCAGTAGAATAAACAAAATATCATTCATCCATTGTATCACAATACATCTCCTAGTCTAGGGCATGGAGAGATCAACTCTAGACATCCCCCTCGAGATCCACGCTTCCATCCATTTGCGTTTCCCAAGCTACCTGTTCATCACCTCCAAGTTCTTCCTCTAAACTAAAATCTGAGAATAGATATTGTTTGTAAGTGGTGAGCACTAAGCTCTATAGCAACATTCTCCCAAACTTAAACAAGGTTTAGAAAACATATAAAACAGTTTAATCTCACTTTCCAAAATATCATATATAATTTGAAATAAAACAGTGACAATTTATTTGATCTCAAGTTACCACAATAACAATAAGTAAAATAAAAGGAATCAACATGTCAGAATTGAAGAAATCAATTAATCATTCAAAAATACCATCTCATATTTACATGTATGTTGGTTGTTTCCCATGAATCTACACGACGAATCTAGTTCACCCATCATATCCACACAAACCACTTTAGAAAGGGTGTATATCGTCTCCCACAGTATTGACAAATCCTCCCAAGAAAAGGTATACCATCCCTCAGCCTCAAACATATGTGAACAATAGTGGTTGCTCTCACAAACAACAATCCACTAAAAGTGTTAGGCAACCATCTCTCCCCACTGGGATAGACTAACCTCTAACACTCTACGACAGTTCTCAAAGGTAATTCAAGTCCATCACAACAAACCATACAAGAAAGGTAATACCAACCATTTTCTCAAATCATAAGTAATTTCAAAACCCCAATTTCATAAGTCTTTTTCCAAATTACAAGTAAATCATAAACCCCCAATTCCATAGGTATTTTTCCAACATAAAAATTCAAGAAAAAAGCAAGAGATCATCCAAAGATAGGCTTTTATTGTTCCAAGTGAAGCACTAGAGTTTTTGAATCAAGAACAAAAGAATATCAAAAAGAAAAATCCATTTTTCTCAAAAGTAGATTTTGACATCAAGAACATGAATTTCTATGTTTATCAAACCATAAAGTCTTTCAAAACATGGTAAGGTTTGCAAGAACATCAAGAAACAAGAATTCCATAATAAATATATATGACTAAGGGTTAACACATATGTATATATAAGCCCTAGCATCAATGAAAACGAGTGGAAGAAAACCCCTACCTTTCTTCTTCCTCGGTGTTCTTGAAAAACTAGAAGCTTTAATCCACTTCAATGTGCAAATCGCTCTTGATCTTGTGTTTTTCCCCTTATTTCTTCCTCTCTAATCTTCTCTATGTTTATAAATGTTGAAATGGGGCTAATAAAGGTGTCCTTAAGTATTTATAGTGGAAGAAAGGGTCTCCTATGTACGATTTTGAAACCTAGATTTCGTAACTCACGTTTGAACATCATTTTGGCATTCGAACGTCATTTGCTCCAAGCACTTTTGTTTTTCCATTAGAGACAAAGTACTGGAACGCACTGTTGTTCGAACGGACTTCCTGTTTCTACTAAAACTTCCAGTGAAGTTTTGGCCTATTTAGTGGTCGATTTGAAAATATTTTACGAAACACACTTTTATAGCCTTGGAAGTCTGCTATCTATTGTAAAAATTTCAGCTTAAACAGATATTAGGGTAAAATGTTATGTTCCAAATACTAGGCAGTGTCCAAAATCCTTTCTACCCAAATTTTATCTAAAATGTGTTTGAACTTTGGAATACTTCCTAACTTCCAATTCATACCCTATTACCTCAACTAACATTTTTATTTCTACTCTTACAATCCATAGAGTTCAAGCATACATTGTCACATATATTAGTATTGCAAAACATAATTATGTTGGGGTTTACAAGTGTGTCACTGTAACACCCCAAAACACACCCTGGACGGCATTACATTCTAAAATCATTTATATCATAAGAGCACTAATATAATCCCCTAAGAAACATGACTTCATTTTTTGTCCACGAATATTTACAACATTATCTAAAAGAATAAGTCCAAGTCATGGCAATTACATCTCAAAAATTAATTAAAGAAGCACAACGGAATAAACAAAAGAAGCTAGACTATACAATGTTCCAAAAGAATGTCCTAGTATAGTACAAAAGGAAAGGAGGTTACTCTATGCGTCCACATCGGGATGCATACTCCCGTCAGTGGAGTCTCCCAAGTAGCGGGCTCCTTGACCCTTACGTCCTCCTCCTCAAGCGGGTAATCTGAAAAATGTTAGCGATAGGGGGTGAGCACGAAGCTCTGTAAAAAATTCTTCCAAACCCATACAAGGTTTTGAAAAGCATTTAAAATGGTCGGTCTCAATTTTAACATAACATAGATACATAATTTGAAATAAAGCAGTGACATTTAAAAAGGATCTTAAGTTTATTTAAAAACATTACTTAAATGAATAAACGAGCACCACATACAAATAACCATTAATTGGCATAACCAATTTCCAACAATTCTTTTGGTAGGTGGCATACTTTGTGGTAATCTCCACCCCCCTTTAGGTCACATTTATTCTCAAGCATCCTTATCGGAAATCTCTTGAGAATGGATGAGCATCTTTACATAAAACCTCTCACCAATCACTACATTGTTTCCCAAGCATCCATACCAGAAACCTCTTGGGAAGGGGTGAGCATCCTTACAAGGAACCTCTTACTCATGTGCATCACAAACAACCCAACCAAGCATACAATTCCAACATTTATCTCAATTTACAAGCATCTATCCAAAATCCCCAAAATATATCATGTAATAATTCCACAACCAACTAAGAAAATACATGAGATCACAATAACATCATTTTTCTACCCAACACAAAGCACTAAGGTTTCGAAATCCATAATAAATAAAGCATTTAGGAAGAAAATACATCACTCTCCAAAAATTAGAGTTTTAAAACTAGAAAAGAGATTTTATGGGTATTAAACCCTACTTTGTTCAAAACATGTAATCCTTGCGAAAAAAGCCTAAGAGAGGATGATTCCATAGCATATATATATACCATTGATAGCCAATATATATATATATATATATATGGATAGATATAAGTACCCTAGCCTCAATGTAACTGAATGAGAGAAAACCCCTACTTTAATCCTTAGTTTGTAGGAAGAACTTGAGCTTTGATCTTGAATCTACTCTTAAATCTCTTGTTTTTCTCTTCCTTTCTTCCTCTCTAATGCTCTTTAGGGTTCCAAGAGGTGTGGGGTGAGAGTGGAGTGAAAAAAATGAGGGCAAATGGGATGAAAATGGGGTTTAAAACACCTCAGCCCCGAAATTCACTGTTCACAACCTATTTTTGTTTTCTCCAAAATTATAGTTTTGCTACTAAAAATCTCTAATTTGATCCATATGACTATTCTAAGGTTTTTCGATGTTTCGAATTCATTTTTAATGTTATTTTAACCTAAAAACATTTATTTTTAAGATTTATCTCAAAACCAAATTCAACGTACACCCGAAACACTAAAGTTTCTATTTGACCCATCCGAACCGGCTATTAATGAAGTTTTGCATTGTTTGCAAATAAAAGGCGATAAAGGGTGATTCTTAAAGCCTTTTATACTTCTTTGAAGGCTAAATGTACTCATTATTCTTATATTTTGATTTAGGATGCAAATGGAGACGTTAAATGTAAAACGAAGCTAATTGGACTGTTTTGACATCGCTTCGTTATTTGGGCATAACTCTCTCATACGAGCTCCGATTGAGATGATTCAAGATGCTATGGAATAATAAGAAAGAGCTCTAAAACTTTCATGTTTGATTTTTGAAGAGATATTGACTGCATCAAGGTATAAATCGGGCTTGAAGTTACCGCCAGTGCACTGTTCAAGCTAATTGGGCTGTTTTGACATCACTTCGTTATCTGGGCATAACGCTCTCATCCGAGCTCCGATTGAAATGATTCAAGATGATATGGAATGATAAGAAAGATCTCTACAACTTTCATGTTTTGAGTTTTGAGAGATATTGACTGCATCAAGGTCGAAATCGCGCTTGAAGTTGCAGCCAGTGCACTATTCACGTCCACTTTCATCCCTTTTCCATTTCCAATCCATTCCTAAGCCAACCAAATCCATCCCAAACCTCTCCAACACATATTTCTACACCAAACCTATTTAATACAAGTTCTAGGACCTAAAATTTTATATTTTCACTTATTAAAACTAAATTTTAATTATTATTTCCACTAACATTTTAAATCTCTATTTTTCTAATCTAGCAAATTCAAACACACATCACTACACATATCCACATTTTTACCACAATTATTTACTATATATCTATATACATATATAAAAGAAAATGCGGGGTGTTACAATCCACATCCTTGGAGGTATCCCAAGTCTCTTTTTTTGTAGGCTTAGAGACTTTAGGTATAATGATTTTGTCAATCTCTTTACCACTCCTCAGAGTGGTGATTAACTTAAGTTGATCTTTAGTGCTTTGAACTACATTAGAAGCCTCTGCACCATATTGACCCTTTCAAATTCTCTTAGGGTTAAACTAAGAATTTCCCTTTTTCTTGCTGAAGCCCACCCATAGTGTTGGATGACTTGGTCATCTGGGTTCTTATATCATTAAAAACTTGTCCACTGTGATTGTTTATAGTTGTCTAATTTTGAGTGAATTGATACATTATATCCTCTAGACTTCTTTTGTGTGAGGGTTGGTAGGGAGGTACATTGGGTTGTCCTTAGGGTGCAAACCCTTGTGAGGGTTGGTTCTAAATAAACCCTTGTGGTGCATGAAAAGACTAATTACTTGAAGACTAAATGGGACCAAACACTTGTTGACTAAAAAGGGCATAGACATAGGGACAAAAGGTGGAGCTGAGGCATTGTTTCTCCAATTGAAATTACGATAGCTATGCCAACCTTGATCATAAGTGTTTGAATAGGGAGAAAATTGTTGCTTCGGCTAATTAAAAGCATTCACCTGCTCATGGAGCACTTCTTTAAAAGTTGTTATGCTTGGGCACTCCTTAGTAGAATGCTCAGTTGACTAACATATCGTGCAAGGCTCCTTCTGAGGCATACTAAAGACCTCATTCACCTTTTTCACTTATAAATTTTTCACTTTCCTAGACAGATGTGCATTTTGACGAATAACTCATCTTGATCTCTTAAAACATATTTTCCACCCCTAACAGACTAGGATGGAATATATTACTTTGATTGCTAAGCAAGATCAGAAATATCCTATGATTGGGTATTCTCTACTAAGTTCTTAGAGTAATCTAAAGCTTCTTCAAGCTCTTTTCTTAAAAACTATCCATTGCAAATCATGTCAATGAATTGGTGATGTGCAGTTGAAATTCCTTCATAGAAAAAACTCACCAATTACCAAGGAACAAAGCCATGATGTGGAACAACATTTAAGAGATCTTTAAAGCTCTTCTGATAGTCATAGAACTGTTCATTTGGTTTTTCAGAAAATTTTTAAATTTGCTTTGTCAAAGCAGTTGTTATATGAACTAGGAACAACATTTAAGGTTGGAGGTATTCTTTCATCATCCTCATAGGAGGAATAGGTGGGAGATTATCTCCAAAATTCCTAGGAATAATGGGAAGAACCAATGGAAAGTTATTTCCCCTATTCTCCTCATTCTGTGGATCATTGTTGTTTAACCCTTCCATGTCTAAAGTATGTATGGGGTCGAGTCTAACAAATCTATTGTGTATCGTGTCTCATACCCACATGCAAAAACTAGAACTAAAATTAAAAACAAAAGAACAATAAATTAAAAGTAAAGTACATCAGAGAACGTACATAAGCTAATGATGGGAATCACAAGAATTACTTAACGCTCGTCCGAATAACCTCTCAAATTTGTACTATTTTTTTCCCAGGAATGGTGCTAAAAGTGCTTGTCCTTTGAAGTGGGTTAAATGTAAATGGTTTCCCAAGCACAAGAAGTGTATCGTTTAGTAACTCACTCGAATACCGAGGTCATCTCTTTCAGGAAAATGAAAGTTAATTTGATAGGTGATAGACAAAGGAAAGTTAAACTCTTGAATATTTGAAAAGGGTTTCAAAAATAGATCAATTAAATAGCAATAATTAAAGAAAACCAATTAATCGTCAAAGCTGATCCCTCTATGAATAGTAATTTTGACATAATCCTATAACTCATTCAAGATTATAATCAAACGCACTCAAGTGGAGAATATTCAACTAAACCCCAATGAAAGTGACCAATGTGTATTTAAATTGATTAACTCAATTTTGAAAGAATTACATTCACATTGATTGCAGTGATTTCATGAATTATCTATGTCAATCATAATTGTCTACGGATAAGTAAGAAGATATACATCTCATGTTTTCAACTTTAATTATTTAATCAACAAAATAACTTAATATTTTGAAAAACCCTAGTTAGGTCAAAATCCACATTCATGGATGAGACTCCCTCATCCGATCAAACCTAAAAAGGACTACTTACTCATTATGAAAGTAAAA
>CAUOFW020008821.1:0-15600 GCA_963454935.2 Ilex paraguariensis | reverse complement strand
TCGGTGGTGCATCCATATAAATAATTTCGTCCAGATCACCATGAAAAAAATGCATTCTTCACATCCAACAGATGAAGAGGCCAAGAGTACTTCGCAGCCAAAGAAATAATCAATCAAACAGTAGTCAATTTTGCCACAGGGGGCAAAGGTTGTACTAAAATCACGACCTGGTATCTGAGTAAAGACCTACGTCACAAGCCTAGCCTTGTGACGATCAATAGTACCATCTGCAAGAAACTTCAGAGTGTAAATCCAATGACAGCCAACAGGTTTCATTTCTGAAAGTAAAGAGACAAGATCCCATGTATGATTACGCTGAAGAGCGTCCATCTCCGTTTGCATGGCAAGAACCCACTAGGGCTCCCGCATAACCTCTGAAACAAAGTGAGGAACCGGCGTATCTGATAAGGTCATATTATAAGCTCGAAATGTAGGAAACAAATCAGCACAAGAAACATAAGCAAAGATCGAATATAAAGTCCTGACAGTCCAACCATAACGAACAACTGGAAAGCGATCACGCCGCGGATAACGATACCCTAAATCATCATCCTCTACTGACAATGTCTCATCGGGTAAATTAACTAACTCAGTACCTATAATCTCATTAGTACTAACAACAGGTGCATCAAATATGCTCAACAAACTGAAAAGTATTACCTGCATTGCCTGAGGTAGAGGAGCCATCGCCAGGGGGATAAGAGCGAGGGTAACGAACATAAACCTGCAAAGGAAGAGAGACTAGTGACTCAGTACTAACAAGGATGAGTGACTCTGGAGGAGGAGAGACTAGTGGCTCTGTAGTGATAGTGACCAATGACTTGCTCTTGTAGTAATGGAAAATCAAAGGGAGTATTATCATCTGGAGGGACAGACATAGGACTCGAAGAAAAATAAGGAATATGCTCAAAAAAGATAATATTTAGACTGTGATACATAAGTCACCTAACAGGATCATAACATTGATACCACTTAGACTAATGATAATAGCCCACAAAGACACAACAAATCGTTTTATCATCAAGCTTATGGCAAGTAGGAGACCGATCCAGAACAAAACATGTGCAACCAAAAATACGTGGAGGGACTGAAAAAAATATCCGCTCAAGGAATAAGACCTGTAAAGGAGCCCTATGCTGAAGAACACGATTCAGTGTACGATTACACAAAAAGGTAAAAGTCAAAATAGCAAAATAACAATAAGATTTTGGTGTGCTCGTACCTCTAAGCATACAATGAACTATCCCTATCAAACTCCTATTTTTTCTTTCAGCAACTGCATTTTGCTCAAGAGTATATAAATAGGTGAACTGCTGAAGGATACCCTGAGAAGAAAGGTGAGACACTAAGATATCAGGTACATATTCTTTGGCATTATTCGAACAAATAACACGAACAATGACATCGAATTGTGTCTTAATCATCTGAAGAAACTGAGTGATGACAGAGAGTACATTAAACTTCCTATGCAAAAGGTAGACCCAAGTACAACGGGTATAGTCATCTATAAATGTCACATAGTATCGAGCACATGATAAAGTAGTAACAGGAGAGGGTTCCCAAATATCAGAGTGTATTAGGTCAAATGGTTTGTGTGACTGATGTATGCCAGGAGTATAATTGGTCCAAACATATTTTGATAAAGAACATATAACACAATCGAGTTTATCACTAACACAAACATTGCTCAAAGCAGAAAATAACATACATAAATATTTAAAATTTGTATGTCCAAAACCGTCATGCCACTGATGAAAAATCATAACAACAAGCACTAAGTAAAATATCAGCATGCAAGTTAAGAACAAATAAAGACAAAACAGGTGATGGAGGTGGAGGTGGAGGTGGAGAAACTGGTGAAACCGAAGGTAGATCGCCTAGATAATATAGTCCATCTCTCTCATGTCCCCTGATAATAATCCTCCTAGTATTCAGGTCCTACAAATAATATGAATCAGATAAGAACACAACTGCACAATGAAAATCTCTAACTAACTGATATACAGATAATAGATTTATGGCCAGCTTTGGCACATGAAACACCGAACGTAATGTAAAGCCATTTTGGAGGTGGACTGTACCCCTATTAACAATAGGGACATGTATACCATCTGCTAACTGAAACTGTGTATGTAACTGCTCGTCAAAAGTGATAAAATAATAAGTCTCACCCATCATATGACCATTCGCACCCAAGTCCAACATCCAAATAAGAGACGAACTAGCGCAAACATGAAAGACACGAGATATATCTATAGTAATTGTAGTAGTAGTAGTTGAACCTTGAAAAGTCAAGGTTGACATAGTTATATCTAAGCGAAAAGTGATAGCATCCATATCCCTCTGCAAAGGAGGAGCAGTAGCAGTAGTAGCAAGAGCAATGGTTGTAGGCGGTGGTGCCTCAACAATGGTAGCAGTATGACTACGAGGAAACGACTTAAGCTCCGAATGGAGCTTCCAATAAGGAGCCCTGAGATCCCTTTGTCTACGCTGATCTGGGCTACCCTGACAGCGCTGGTCCGAGCGCTGTCCACCCCTAGCTGAGGGTCCTGAACAAGCCCCTACAATAGCTGCAAGGGCCATCTGGCCAGCCTGAGGAGTCAATGTTGCAATTGGAAGTGATGCAATTCGGATACGACGCTCATGCTGCTCAATCATCGTAAACACCTCATAAAAGGACAGAAGTGTCAGCATCGACAAGATCTGGGAACGAGACCCCTCAAACTCATCATGAAGCCCCATAAAAAACTTGTGAATCCTATCATTTTGCTCTCGAGTATACAAGAATGTTGCTCCCTCGGACTCTATCCTTGGAATAACAACAAGAGGACGTAGAGTCTCATACTCAAACCAACGTTGGGTCAAATAGCCATAATAATCTTGAACAGTCATATCTCCCTGCCAAGCATATGAGAGCTCTTGAGAAAGCTCATAAACACGAACTCCTCGTCTTGACTGGGAATACATCTCTGATAATGCGCTCCATAGCTTTGAAACAAATCTATAAAATTGGTGAATCTTACAAACAGATGGCTCTATCGAGCCAAATAACTATCCAAAAATGGGGTAGTTCAGGGTCATCATCAACTGGCGTTGAAAGAGATCCCGTCAACTAACCAAGCTTCCCTACACAACCTAAGAAAAACTAGAATGAGCGAGACCACTCAGCGAAGTTACGACTATTCAACACCTCTGCCATAACTTTCTGAGAGATCATACCTATCAGTGCTAGTAATACAATTGTGCTAGTAGGTACTATATAGTGGTCAAACATAAAAGTGAAAATACTAATAGATGTCTCAACGGTAGAGGTGTCAACAGTAGGGGTCTCAAGTCCCTCAGTAGTAGTCATATCATCAACAATACTAGGGCCACCCGTGACAGAAAAATAAATCTTAACATAAATAGAGGGATAATATAAGGGAGAACAATATACCTCAAGTCAAACAATAACAACAAAAGGTCCTGAAAACTCCCAAATAATCAGATCACGGTGTCCAAAAATCCAAAAAATATAAATAAGTGATCTATTGCATCAAGAGCAGATCAACAAAAAAGAGGATTCAACCCCTCTTAAAAGGTCCTAGAAGCTACAACCGTAGGAAAAAAGGCCGTGACGCAAAGAAATGGCGGCACCACGACGAAGAGCACGGCGCACGAAAGCGCATGAAGGCAAGACAATTTCTGTGTCGGTGAGTTAGGTTTAATGTAGACTTGGGTTTAATAAGGTTTTAATGTTGGGTAGTTAAGGTTTAATGTTGTCGGTATATGTTGGTGTAGGTATGTTGGATTCGTTTGGTCAGTGAAGGTGGTTTGTCGGTCAGTGTCGGAGAAAGTATGTTCTGATATGGTCGGTGAAGGTGGGTTTAATGTTTTCTATTTTGTATATTCTGTGAGGTGAGGGCTGGGTGGCGGGGCTGCTAAAGTATGTTGGTTTAATGTTTTCTGGTATATGTTGGTGTAGCTGCTGTCGCTGGTAGCAGCTGGTTCGCTGCTGCAGCTGAAGGTGAGGATGATGGAGAAGGTTACTCTAATACCAACTTGGAATAAACGTGAGTGAAAAGGAATACAAATTAAGTGTAGAACCCCCATATATATAGCCAATAAAATATACAATAAGGATAAAAAAGTGAAAAAAAAGGGAACAACTCTAATAAACTAGGCTGCTATAACTCCAACAATTGTTACAGCAGAACATTCTAATTGTTGATGAGTCAATGATTGTCCCAATTTGTATCCAAAAAAAAAATGTATATGTGTTTGATTATGGGAAGTCAAACCCAATTAAGAATCCTGATATGAACATGTCTATGCCAACAATTTATCCAATATGATGAATTTCCGTACTTGTTCCCAACATGTTTAATGAAATCATAATATGGCAAATGGTAAGAAAGCCTGACAGATATATTTGACAATAATTTCAATTATACTGGTCTCAGTGCTATGGCCTACAATTTCAACCACATTTAATGACTACTCATTAAGTCTTCTTGCCAAAATGACAGAAAAATTTAATTAAGGACATTATTCTCCCTTTAGCCTGATGATCTGAGAAGGGAAGAATGACAGCACCCTTGGACTATGACATACACATTATGGCATGGCAACATGTTGGAAATATTTATCCTTGTTGGGGGAAAAATCAAGAACAAATATGAAAAAATAATACAGTCACAGGAAATGAATCTCATAGGTCGTCTTAGGCAGTCGTTCTATACTTGTATTGATTCTTCTACCAAAGAAAGCATGAACCGCATAACACAAAACAGTACATACACTTGGCCGAAGTTCTGGATTTTTCCGCAGCATGCTTTTAATGAGGCCCCGACTGGGAGAAAGAAATGAGGCAAACCATTAGATTGAGCTAATAATTGAATAATAGACTGTGAAGAAAACCACCATCTCTCATGAGGAAACTGAAAATATCATAGGCATCACAGAAATAGGATTTTATCTGCCTTTCAAGCAACCAAATCGATTAAGTTGCTACATCAATAATCGATATCCTGGTTATCATTTTATTCCTTGCTCGTGTATAACTGGATTAAGTAAATAAGTCCTTTAATTATCCCAGATGGCAAAACCAAGATAACAGGAAATATTATTTTGCTGCCACAATGCGTATTGGGCCTGTGTTACTACAAAAGTAATGTAAATTATGGACTTACAATGCACCGGAGTATTTGGTTGGTAGTGGTGCCACAATAGACTTATTGATTTTGTTGATCAGTGCTTGCATGTCCTGCTCCAAAAACAAGAGGTAAGACAACCAGTTAGTTGCATAAAAGCCCCATGAAAATTACTACACAGAGCAAGTAGAAACTACAAAGGCACAGTGGGGTTCGTAGATACCCCATTTTGAACCAATAGTTTAGCTTAGGGCCTCGCCTCCAGAACCCCATTGAAAGAAACAAAGTGGACCAATTTAAATGAACCAAAGTAGTTGGTGGTACTGCCCAAGCTCAATCATGTTCTCATCATGAAGAACCTTAGGAAAAGCCATATTTAGCCTAAAATTAACCATAGAATTGTATGTTTGACCATCTTGACATCCACAAATCAGAATAACTCTATAGTACACACCCTCCCATACTCCTCCCCCCCCCCCCCCCCGAAAATAAATAAATAAATAAATACAAAAATAAGGATACCCCATTTTTCTAATCTATTTTGGTAAAGAGCTTTTTAGGAATATATGGTAAGTCTCAAGCCAATTTTTAACAAAGAAGATATAGTAGGTGTTCCAGCAATATGTTTTAAAATGACCTTTTTGGATACTTTTGTACAAAACTCTCAACCAGTGTTCAGTTTTGAGATGAAACTAATATAAATGAAATCGACTTCTTAAGTTTTCCAATGACAGGTCGTTCTCATTCACCCAAAATGGTGGTTTGCTGAAAAAGATACGAGCACTAAAAATGGACCATCTAGACCACAACTAAGTGAGAAAATGCCAAAATAATATAAAAGAAGAAGAACCAAGAGGCTGAGGTACTGTTTACAGCTGCAGCACACAATGAAAACCTTGAAAACATTTTCCAAATGCCACCAATGCCCCTCAAGGATGGAGATTGCCACATGACCAGTTCCACTTGTTTTTGTAATATCTTCTCCTACACACGTCCAAGGTCCATTTGTGATGCTATAGATTCCAAATTGACTCTAATACTTCTACAATGCCTTAGGAGACCTTAAATACTGGTGCCGAAAGACTATATCTGCACTTTGACTTAGGATTTACAAAACACACCTATATAAAACCTCTTGTCTTCACTTTTACGGGAGACTTTTGAACCCCTAATCTGTAGAGAGGGAGAACAAGGTTAATCAAGAAGTACTTGGAACACCCACAGTTGGAGAAGTTTTTTTGCAAGTGGGTTCACTCCAATTGTTGTGATCAAAGGTTCTTTTTGGATTAAGTGCACATAAGGGGTCTCAATCTTTGGAGGTAACCTATATTTCATATTCTTGTAGGAAGATCATAATTATTAGGGTTTTTGCTCTACATCTTTACCCTATGAGGCACAGACACTCTCAAGAAGATGACGTGTCTGTGTCAAACACACATCAGACATCGACACTCCTCAAACTCTCTTAGTCACTTGTCCAATACTCTTTTACCCGTGTCCACAATTAAATGATAAAGTTTTAATTTGGACACGTGTCCGACACTTCTTTGGTTGCATGTCTGATACTTCTTTAGATTATGCGTACTACTAAACAATAAACATGTTAACATGTGATTCACAACGATTAAAAATTTGACTAATAAGTATCTTATATTATAAGAGAACATCTAATTACTAAAATTAAAAATGATAAAGTTGTAATCAAAATATAATAACAAACGCAAAAGATGCATAAAAGATTTTAAAAAAATAATTGAGAAAATAAAAGTAATTATTTAAATTATATATGTTTGGTACACGTCTACGAAAAGATTGATGATTATCGATTATTGATTATTATAATATTAGTCTAAAAATTCATACTAGATGACTATACATAAAATTTACTTACCATAAAGTACTAAATTTTTTACAAATAATATATCATTATCACTATAATTGTAATTATATAATTTTATGCAGTGTTTTGAAAAGCTCGCCTAGGCGAGAAGCGAAGCGAAGCAAAGGTATCTCGGCTTGAGCACCTCAAGCGAAGCAAATGTGACTGAAGCAAGAAAAAAGCGAGAAAAGCGAGCACTTTTCACTTAAGCGAAAGGCAAAAAAGCAAACGTCATAGCCATGCGTGGTGGAGTTGTTTTATTTTTTATTATGGACCATTAGATTGGGCAATTGAAAAAAAAATTATAAGATGTTGATACACCAAATTATCCCATTATCACATAAATATAGTCCCCAAGCCCTAATTTTACACAGATTGCTGGACACAGAGACGATCGCTGCTATCCGACACGATCCCTGGACAGAGTCGACAAACACGATCATTGCTCCTCCCTCGCTGATCACAGGCAAGTCTCCTATTTTTCTACTCTCTTCTCTCTTCTATTCTCTCTTTTTTTTTTGTCTCTCTTCTAGTTCTTTTTTTTTTTTTCTATTTCTTTTTTTTTTTTTTTTTTTTGATTCCGCTTCTATTTTTTTTTTGCTGATTATGCTTCTATTTTTTTTTCTCATTTTGCTTCTCCTGTTGTCCTGATTCTACTTATGTTATTCAGTACATGTGAATGTGTTTTGTTCCTTTGATTGTAGTGTGATAGTGTTTTAATTTAAATATTTATGGTTTTATGTTTTATTTGCATTTAAATATTTAGTATATATAAAATTAGAACTTAGATGTTTAGAAATAATTAAACTAAAATATTTACTTTTTTTTTTTAACTGTTCGCTTCGTTTTGGTAAAGCGTTTTGCTTCACTTCTCGCCTAGACGTTTGGAGTCTTGGTCGTTTCAGTTCGCTTTACGCCTTAAATAACACTGATTTATATATAAAATAAAATTATATATAGCATATTTGTATCCTACTTTTTTTAAAAATGTGGTTGTGTGTCCATATCGTGTCGTATCTGTGTTCATGCTTCTTAGTTTTTACCCAATGATTTTTCTGAAGTACCATAAGGCATTATCTCCTTTGTTGATTCATTAAACGTTGCTAAGTTTAGAAAATAGAGAGTTGGGAAGAAAAATTATGAGAGGAGGCTGAGAAGTGGAATCATACCCCACCTCTCTCTCTCTCTCAACCTATATTTATAGTTTTCCAAGAAACATAAAAGATGAGTATACCCTGAAAACGGTATACTTATTACAACCATCTAAAATAAGTAATAACAACTCTATACTATAAATATTCTCAACGGTCTCGTCATGCTGGAGTATGCTATCCTGCAATCTAAGACTGGAATAGTTAGTTCTTAGACAAGTATGATTCAATGCCTTAGTAAACATGTCCATCGGTTAATCTTTGGATTTCTCAAGTGTTGCAATTTCTCACTTTAGTATCTTGTCATGATAGAGTTGATAAAATGATGAGTGATAAAATGAACTTAGATATGTTTGATCCTCTCTTGGAATACTAGATTGGCATTGATGTGAAGAGCTAACTAACTATAACAAACACGACTTGTGATATCGACACGAATCCGACACGGATTTAGCGGTTTGAGTGTAGTCTTAACGGATTCGGGTAGTTAACGGATTAACTTGACAAATCCGTGAAATAAATGAATCAGTTTTGTGTTTAACCTATAAACTCGTTTCAACCCGTTTAACCAATTAACAGTGGTACTATAATTTTTTTTTTAAAAATTAGGTTTCTCAGCTTCTGTCTCATCTCACACCTCCCATCTCTTAGACTCATTCAAATTTAGTAGTTATTTAATGTGTAGTAAGTTAATGATTTTTTGTATGTACTCGAACTATTCCAACATATTCTCTTATTTAGCGGGTGACACACGGATTGTATCGGGTAACCCGTCTAATAAATGATTCGTGTAAAGATGTGATAGTTGGACTCGTTTATATAAACTAATGGGATATAGATGAAGGATTTTTTGACATAAACCAGTTCCACCCGACACAAAACCGTTCCACTCAACATGATTGTCAGGCCTACTTTATATCTCATATATATATATATATATATATATATATATATATATATATATATACACACACACACACACACATAACTAAATTCAAAACTAAAATAAATTTTAAATTTCTTAATTTGAAATTTTTTTCAATTCTTTCTAAAATTCTTAAATTTTAGAATTTGCTTATATTATAACTATTTTGTTCTCTCTCTCATATATGTATTAGGAGTAACCCGTACTTGAAGGAACAGTGCAATATAAGTGAGAAGTGATGGATTTGGAAAGGCGAATTCAATGTGAATGTTTTTTAAAGGGATTTTAGTAACCATTGGATGAATTTATTTGAGAAGGATGTTGGTGACCGTTAGATGAATCTATTTGAGACTTTCGAATGAACTTATTGAACTATGTCCTGTTAAATACTTTCTAAGATAAGAACTATTTTTCTCTCTATATATATATTTTGTGACAAAAAATTGTAACGCCAATGTCACACTGCTTGTAAAATACATATAAAAAGTTGGGTCACTGTGAACATTATAATGTGACATCAATATCCACTATATACACATAACATATGCAGGTTTTGACACATGAAAAGTACCACGGTGTGACCCAGGGATTGGCACATTATGAGCATCAATGTCACACTGCATATAGACACCATATTCAGGGTTTGCACATGGATGGTATCACATTGTGATTTCAATGTAACACTTCATACACACATCATATAAATATTTAAAAACACGTGGTCAATATCATAGTGTGAATCCAATGCCACAATACAACTATACATCATAAGCATTATTTTTTCATGGTGTGTGCATCAAAAATGTGACTCCAATGTCACACTGCAAAACAAACATCATATATGCTGAGCTTTGCACAAAGTGGACATCACAAATAAATAGAGAAAGAAAATAAAAGAGGGAGAGAGAGAATAGAGAGAGGAGAGTAACGATGGGAGAGAGAATGAGTTTGAGGAATAAAATACAGAGATATTAACAGAAAGAGTCAAATATGTAGAGAGAGTAAGAAATCTTTTTAAAACTAATAAAATCCTTTTAAAATTCAAACGGTTAATTATCCTTTAATTTAGGAAATCACTTGGCCATTAAAATAGAAAAAAAATTAAAAAAATTGTCCCAACAAAATAAGAAACTGAATTCCACAGTTAACTGTCTAACTTAGCTTCCACAAATAAATGAAAATGACTTTTACATGAATGAAATAATTTTTTTAAAAAAAGCCAAAGTGTATCTGTTCACGAAAAAGGACTTATACACAGAAAATTTATATTAAGATGCTTCCTCACAAATAACTAGTGTATAGTGTACCTTTTCACGGGAAATTTTTTTTTGTATACTACATACTAGTTATTTGTGAAGTACCTTAATATAAATCTTGTGTATGTCTTTTTTTTGTAAATGTTTTGTGAACAGATATACTTTTACTTTTTTTAAATATTTTATTTATGTAAAAGTCATTTTCCTTTATTCATGGAAGATAAGTTACCTAGTTAACTGTGGGATTTAGTTTCATATTTTAGTGGTACAATTTCCTTTTTTTTTTATTCTATTTTAGTGGTTAAGTGATTTCCTAAATTAAAGGATAATTGATCGTTTGAATTTTAAAAAGATTCCATTAGTTTTAAAAAGATTTTCTATTCTCTCCCTATAGTTGACTCTCATCATTAATATCGCTCCCTATTTTATCTCTATTTTTCTCTCTCTCCCCCTCTATTTTCTATCTCAAGCTCATTCTCTCTCCCATCATTATTCTCTTCTCCCTATTCTCTCTCCCCCTTTATTTTCTCTCAATATTTTTGCAATGTTATATTTAAATCACATTGTGTGATACCCACCCTGTGCAAAATACTACATATATGATGTTTGTTTTACAGTGTGACATTGGAGTCACATTTTTTATGCCCACACCATGAAAAAACAATACATATAATGTGTAGTTGCATTGTGACATTGGAGTTACACTGTGATACTCACTAGGTGTTTTTGAATCTTTATGTGATTTGTATATGAAGTGTTACATTGGAGTCACAATGTGATACCATTCATGTACAAAACTTGTATATAGTGTCTATATACAGTGTATCATTAATGCCACATTTGTGATGCCCACAGTGTCCCAATCCCTGAGTCACACTCTGGTACTTTTGATATGTCAAAACCTGCATATGTTGTGTGTATACAGTAGACACTGATGTCACATTATAATGTCCACAGTGGCCCTACTCTGCATATGTATTTTACAAGTAGTGTGACATTGACATCACAGTATGTGTCACAATTTTTTTGTCACAACATATATATTGAGAGAGAAAAATAGCCCTTATCTTAGAAAGTATTTAAAATTAAAAATTTTTGATTTTTCGTTATCTTTATTTTGGTCACAAATATATATATATAGGAGAAACAAAGTTGTTCTAAAATAAGAAAATCCTAAAATTTTAGAATTTTAGAAAGAATTGAAAATAATTTCAAATTGACAAATTTAAAATATATTTAAGTTTTGAATTTAGTAATGTGTGTATATATATATATATATAGAGAGAGAGAGAGAGAAAGAAAAAGAGTTCTAATATAAGAAAACTCTAAAATTTAAGAGTTTTAGTTTTCAAATTAATTGGTTTCCTTATTTGATTTTTTCAATAGTGATGTGATGATGGTTAGGGTTACTTTGGTCCTTCTTTCCCAAATGTTTTTAAAATTTGTACTTAAAGTCAAATAAATTTTAAAAAGTGTACCGGCTTTCAAAAAACCCTTAATAAATTGTACTTTAGATCGTTACCGGAAGAATAGATCTGGTAGAAGACAGATCTTGTCTTCCAGTTCCGTCTAGAGAGCGAACATCACAATACAAAACTCTAGCCTTACACGGCGTAAACCAATGTGCCAACTTTGGCAACGACAACAATGAAAAACACCAACATCAACCACAACAGCTATCAACAAAGTCGATGATAATGACAATAACCAAAACCAACGATGACAAAGGCACAATCAATCATCATTCATGCAAATCGATTAACAGTACCTCAATTCAAACAATTAGGCAACCAAGAGTGATGATGATAACTTGATATCAACATCGAATCAATGAACGATTTCTAGCCAACAAAGAGCAAATCAAAGAATTAGCAAACAATAAACAACAATCACACTATCTCTTATCACAACCAACAACCATGACCATTTTTCGCTCATGGTAGGGTACAACCCCTAGATGCTTATAAAATAGCGCGGCCATGAGATCTAGAGTTGTGTTCTCACTATCTACATTGAAGGCTACAGATGGAGACAAATCCAATCTAATGGTGCCTAGTGCCCATCTATCCAGAATCATCACTTCTTTGTCCTTCAGGTCCATCAATTTCTTTGAAAAAGGTTTATACAAATTCTTCTTGTGAAGATTATGCTCCATCTACATATTCCAAAACCAATAGTTTGCACAACTAAATCTTTCAATAGGGAACCTTCTCCCACTTTCTACGACAACCGCTCTCACACAAACCCAAATCTCAAATACTAGTTTGTGCGAATTAAAATCCCTAACCTAGAATCCAATATGCAATAACAAAAGATAAATATGCAAATCGACTCACACACAAAACCTCCCAGGTTACCATGGAAAACTCCGAGATCAAAAGGGAAAAAAAATGAACTTAGGGTCATTCAACAACTAACAATATTGAAGAGGATGATTAGAACTTAGGGGTTTTTTTTATTAAGGCTCCTCAAACATCAAGTTATTGTTGTTAAGCTTCCTAAAACCAAGTGTTTGCTATTAATGTTCCAACTCCACCAGAGACGAGGACCAAGATGATTTTGAATACCTTTCTTTTCAATTTTTGAACCATTTATCCACATAACACATCTAAACAATCATCCAAGAGAGTAAGTGTCCAAGCTTGATGCCTAACTAACGATGGGCTCCAAGCTTAAGGCAGAATATTGAATATCGATAGATTGCCTCTCTAGGCAAGAATCACTGTGGCAACATTTATACTCCAAATCCCATTAAATCTAATATAACAAGGGAGAGTTACAATTGGCATCCAACATGAATATGATAGGGCCAACATGAAATATGAGTAAAGCATTAGTAAAAGGTCATTTATCCTAGGTATGGCCTTGACTTTTTAGCACTTGTCATATTAAGTAACCTAATTACGTCTATTATAAAGAATGGCATCAAAGAAATGTGAAAACCCAACAAATTATAATGGATCCTTCTAGGCAGATTTTGCTCACATATATAGTGAATATTCCTTTTTCTTTTTGCTTTGGGCAAACAATTTTATGTTTATATTCACAAAGTGGTTGGTTACATTACATATAGATGACGGCAAGTGACAAGCCACAGAAAGTTTATCATGTGATAAGGGACATTGCAACTTACAAATGCTTTGAATGCGGGCTTAAGAGCAGTCATTTCATATATACAGCATCCTGAGTAACATTTTAGAGATATTAGAGTGCTTCAGCTTAAAAAATGGGAAGAAATCACAGCTCAATATGGGGTACACCAGGCTTACCCAAAGACCATATGTCAGACTTGGAGCCGTAAGGTACATCAGCAAGAAGCTCAGGGCACATATAACTGGGAGTTCCGACAACCTGAGTGATGAAATAGCAACATCCACCAATAAAACAATTATGCCAAAGCTTAAAAATTGAAACATAAACCTATTATTCAACCACTTACGGAAGAGGCAAGATCATCCGAAGTCAACATCTTGGCAAGTCCAAAATCACCTGTAATATAATCAATTTGTGATAGTTCACAAAAATTAATTATCCTCTCAGGAAAAAGAAGCACAAAAGAATCTCTTACCAAGACGAATGTCTTGATCTTTCATTAAGAAGATATTCGAACACTGCAAGACGCAAGAAATCGTATAATGGTATCAATAAATGCCGGTTCAGAGATTTTGGAAGTTATAACTAATACCTTTATTATGTACAGATATGAAAATGACTAACCTTCACATCGCGATGCAGAATGTGATTCGTGTGTAAGTAGTCAAGCGCCATAAGGAGTTGAACAAGCCACTTACACAGTTTCTATACAGTTCCAGATTCATAATTAAAGGAAAGAAAAACAGGAAAGTAAAGCTGAGTAATGAATACAATCTATTACTGTGCAACCATGGAGAATAGAATGCGCTTCATTGCTAGAGGAGAAGAGAAAAAGCAAACTGTACAAATACAATACAATTTAATAACAACCTCTTCAGGAAAAAGAGCACAGTTGGCTTTCTTTATAGCCTCTGCCCTGAGAAACAGGATGCAGCACAAAAGTATGGTTATCTTACAGATATGGCACAAATGCTAGAAGAGAAAGTACAATCAATTGATAGTAATTCCAACAAGAAAAACAACTTACATATCTCCACCTTCACAATAACCTATGATTATGCATACATAGCAACCCTGCAAGTAAAGGCATTAACACTGTTGATTCTGCTATCCAACAATGCGTACCACATCAAAAAAATTTGAAAGCACAAAATCTACATAAGGAAGTAATAGGTTGGCACAAAATTAAAATCCTAATGTTGGGAGAGGTAAATTTGCAGACTACGCATCCTTTTCAATAAAATATGTCCACTGCTGGCTTGATGATGAACGCACTTGTTGTGCTTTTTCTGGTTGTAAACCATTAACAATAGACAGCTAATACAAATACTACCAAAACCACGAGTTAGAATGTATGTCAAATGCAGTGAAAATTATCCCTATAATAGAGTTAAAAACTCTTATTCTGATAGTTTGTGTTGATTATGCATAAAGACTCAGAATAATTATTTTTTTAAGTTAAGCAAACTGGAATGAAAACATTGCATTCGATCCTGAAGTATAGTATATTGCAGCTAATCAGTGACTAAAAAATTGTTGTTAGTTTATAATTATACACCACACCAAGGTTATATTCAATCTCACAAGCTGCTTCATATTTGGCAGCAAATCGGTCACCACAACAGCACAACAGATAGGAACCAAATCAAAAAGTTCTTCCAGTATTGTTTGATATATACACTGCTTCAAGTTTCAGTTTGTATCAGTTCTTTCATGGTCACTGTGAATGCACATTGTTTTCAAACATCACTGGTTAGTTAATATGATCTGCACCAAAGACATTCAGAAAACTAGAGTTTTTATATTTTTACTGTGTGTGTGTGTCTGCAGTGTGTGTGTATGCAAGGGGTGAAAAATTGTGCTTGATATTTCATGTAGTCGACCCCAAACAATTTGAACAATGTATTTTAGAGTTGAGTTTAGGAAAGTAAAGCACATTGACACAACTAGAGTAAGTTTGCATTACTCAAACAAAAAACCATTAAAAGCATGAATCCATGCAGCCATGCAGGATATCAACCAAAAAAAGAAGAAAGAAGAGATCACTGACAGAAGAACAACAATGACAATGATAGATGTGGCCAACCTTTTCTACCCAGGAGTCTTTATACTCCACAATAAATGGATTTTTCGCATTTTGGAGATAAGTTCCATCTACAAAAGA
>CAUOFW020008820.1:0-15624 GCA_963454935.2 Ilex paraguariensis | reverse complement strand
ATTTTTGATCACTTCGAAGAATAAAATGATTTAACTCAGGTATTTCTAGCATGTGTAACCTATATGGTTAGAAAGATATACGAGTTAAGATTCTAACAAAAAGACGATGCACCATTTGGACTTTCCAACAAAGAGTTATGATCAAATTAGTGAAAGGTAGTCTACTAGACTGATTGGTTCTACTATACTTATCCAACTCGGGTTTAGGTGTCTTTTATTACAAATCCTATCTCATACCCATCTCCAATATAGGTAATATGACTTGCATAAAGATCCATGTCTAGCATCATTTACAAACCAACTTCAAATTACCATCCATCTCCTAGAATAGTTCAAAACGACAAGATATAAAACTAGAATATACATCCCAATTTTTTCATCAACTCCTCAAAGCTAGCTAATCCATGTATTCTAACATATAATTAATCCCTAAGCTAACTAAGCAACACATCACACGTATCTTTTAAACATACTATTTCAAACAAATTCAACCCTAGAGTTTCTTTAACCAAACCTAATACTCCAGTGATAGTCCATAACCTACAGCTTCCATGTAAGACCTTATTCCTAAGCTCTGATACCAAAATTTGTAACGCCCCAAAAACCACCTTGGATGACATTACAATTTAAAATCATTCACATCATGAGAGCAACTAATTTAATCCATCAATAATTAAAAATCTATTCATCATATCCAATATTTACAACATCATCCCAAAAGAATATGTCCAACCATGGCAATTACATCCAAAATAATTAAACATAAACTCGTAGCAGAATTACAAAAGAGTCTGGACTTCACAATATTTTCAAAATAAATTTCCTAATCTAGAATAAAAGGTAATATTGTTCTAAAGTCCACCTCAGGATCAACATGCCCATCTATGGGATTCTCCCAGTGTGCCGGTTCATCAACTCCCAACTCCTCCTTTAGTACATAATCTGAAAGATGTTCGGATGTAGGGGGTGAGTACTAAGCTCTGTAGAAAAATCCTTCCAAACTCGAACAAGGTTTATAAAAGCATAAAAAATGGTCGGTCACCATTCACAAATAGCATATATGAATTTGGAAATAAAACAGGGACATTTAAACATATCTCAAGTTTAAGCAACATCAGTAATTTAATGCATAAGTGAAACCAATATACGACTAATAATCTATTCCACCATAAACTGTTTCTCCCAAGTTCTTGCGAAATCCCATACTTCCCAAAATTCTTGTAGAAACTATTTCTGGTACAATGAACAATAACTCACTACTGTATTCATATCTCTGGTCTGAAGTAAGATCTCGCATGAATACCATCGAAAATATCCTGGCCCATGTACAACTCACACAAATCCTCGTAAGGATATCCAATCTTTAGGAAGTACATATGCCAACACCATGGCAGTGATGTATCCAACCCAAGAGTAGTATACTAACCCTTTTTCCACGATAACCCGTGAGTGACAATGGTTTAGTCCTCGCAACGCACTAACCCCACTACGAGTGGTAGAAAAAGTTCAAAACTGCACTGAGTAAGAAGGCGTCTACACACTCCACGATACCCGGTCAATAGTAGCCCATGTTTATCTAACAACCACACAAGACATACAATACCAATAATTTCCTCAAATAACAAACAATTTCATAAATCCCAATTTCACATGTAGTATTTCAATAGAACAATTGAAGAAATGCAAGAGATCATTATCAATATCATTTTTATATTCAACACAAAACACTAAAGTTTTTGAAACTAAATATAAGTGAATGTAGAGGGAGAAACCCATATTTCCCAAAAACTAAGGTTTTAAATCAAGAAAAAGAGATTTCATGGGCATTAAAACCCTAAATTTGTTTAAAACATAATAATAATTGCAAGAAGACCAAAGAATGATGATTTCATAACATATATATAAGATTTATAGTCAAAGAATACATATATACAATTCCTAGTCTCAATGAACAAGAATGAAAGAAAACCCCTACCTTTCTCCTTAGCTTTGGTGTGAAGGACAAGAAGATTTGATCTTAAATCATCCTTAAAACTCTTGTTTTCCCTTTCTCTCTTCCTCTCTAAGTCTTTCTATTTGGGTTCTAAGAGGTTTGGGGTGAGAAAATGAGAGTAAATGGAGTGAAAATGGGGTTTTAAAATATAAAAATCCCGATTTTTTAACGATCTACCGGTAGTTTGTATCAAGCTACCGGTAGTTCGGGTCCATTGACTACTTATTACCTGTTGACTACCGGTAGTTCGGATCTATTGGAAATTTACTACCTGTTGACTATCGGTAGGTCCTGTCCAGATTTGCCTATTTCCTCTATTTTTCATTTCAAACTCATTCTAAACCCTTCCAAAACCAACCCAAACTTATACAACATACATTTGTACATCAAACATAATTGGTATAAGTTCTATTGCAAACAGTTTCAAATATTTACAAGTCAAAACTAAGTTTGAACTAAATATGTACCCGATTCTACACTCTTAACATTGTTATCTCTACTCTTACAATCTACTTAGTTCATGCAGACTCCATTATGTATATTAGTATTTCAAAAAGAAATGATTACTTACTATATAAAGATAAGAGTGTGGGGGTTTACACATACAAATCAACTAATTAGATAAATTCATTAACAATCCAACCCAAGCATGTACATCTAGCTATTCTACTCACATGAAATCTCAAGTTTCCATCACATTTAACATAATAAATCAAGATATTATATGAAGAGAAAGCTTTGCTAAATAAGATGAATTGTACAATTAATTACATACCCAAATGTTTACTGAATTTTCTTCTAGCCTTAATAAAGAGGTTTAGCCAGCCATTAATTGGGGCAAAAATAAGAAATTAAAAGGAAGCTTCCAGATGGAAAACTCTCCAAAAGAAGAAAAAAAATTATAGTGGGTACTTTCCCAAATTAGGGAAGATGATGCTATCTCCTCCAAATGAATTTTTCGGATTGGCTGGGAGTGAGAACACTCATTCAGACATGGATTTAATGATGTCTGGACACGACAGGTGCTTAAACATGCATTGGAATGTGACAAAAGTGTCATCCGAATGCGGCATTTTGTAAGTCTGCCCTATTTCCTGCCTCTGTTACAACATCTCACGTATGGACATGGGTAAATGAAGTCTGGACGTGGCCTTCTAGAGCTCAAACTCCAATTTTTCTCCTTTCTTTGTGTGCCTCACTTTCCAGCTTTGCCTATTTGCTTCTAAATCTTGCCATTTTACCTACAAAATAGACAAACACCAATTAAATCATGATAGATTCAAATATGACAGTAAACATTTACAAATAAGTCCACACTCGCGACAAATATCCCACAAATGATAGGAAAAATATGCACTATTTAGGCTTAATCACACCCCCAACCTAGCTCTTACTAGTCACTAGGAAGAAGAAAAGTTAAGAAAACGAACTAAACTATGTACACATCCACTTTTGTGTGACTCATGATTATATTTAGTCCATGCAACAAGTCTTTAAACTCCTAGGTAATACCAAGTGGACGAGTGTAGTCTTGTGAGGGTTTACAGTGATGTTACCCACAAACATCAAATGTCAATGAATATCAAACTAATAATTTCATCGTATAAATTAGCATCACAATCTAAAAAATTAGAGTTATATGCAATCAGTGAGCATTTGCAAAGCAAGATATGGAATCACATCGCTATATAAAAGTATACATCTATTAAGTTACTATGAAAACTCATGAGTAGTGTGAAATAATTGTACCAAATCAATAATTCATCTAGTGCTCTCTCCTACAACTATCAATCCATTCGCTTTAATGGTAATCCTTACAAGGTATGCCCTTTAAAAGAATCTCTCAAATTATAGTATTTCATCACTCATAGTCCACATGTGAGTAGAGAATATTTAATTCAAAACAAAGTGATGCCCACATGTTAGATACAGTGAACGGTAACTGAAAGAAAGGACTTTGGCATGATCTCATAAAAGAAAATCAATATCAATATGCAACAACTCCTATCTCTATCCTAACTCACACATTGATTATTTCCCAAGAGTTTCTAGTAACACACTTTCCTATGCATGTAATTTAAGATTAAAAAGTCATTTAACACATCAATGTTTGATTAATTCAAAAATAAAGAGACCATTCAAGGAAACAGTGGAAAGAATAATTAATCAATGAGTAAATGTCATAAACACTCAAATAATGATAGGCTCAAAACTGTCTAAAGCCTTTGCATCTCCATTATTCGTATCTAGTCGTCGGGGCAAAGCACCAAATGAACAATCAATCTAGTACAGTGGAAATGTGTACACAGTTTGAGTTTTCAAAGCAACACAACATAAGATACCAATATATATAGAAATGGATTCTATCAAATGCTTAAACATTTGAAAATCTCAAGCTTAACTCATTATTCTTTAATTGTGATTTGCATATAAAATTATTATTAACATATTCAATGATCAATACATAAAGTAAAACAAGCATTTAAACTAAATAGTAACTGTCCATATATATCACAAAATGCGGCTACAAGATAACAAAAGATGGTTTGATCAAGCTTACACATCACTATCTTAATGCTTTGGTCAACCATTCCTAACATAGGCTAAAACATAAAAAGAAAGCATAAATAATAGAACATAGAAATGAGACTCCTCAGACTCCAACTCCAGACCCTTCTCTAGCTCGGCCTTTACCTCGACCTCTATCACTCATCTGTTATCTAAACTTGGCTATATCTGACCATTCCCTCTCTAATTTCCACAAGATCTCAAAGAATAGTTGGCGGTCAATGTGACGATCGACCTCAGAATCAAATGGATCCAACTGTGGTGGCTAGTCGAAGGACTCTCTAATATCTCCCACCTCTACTGTAGCCTCAACTGGCTGTGCTCCCTTGGCAACATCAATCACTGTACAACTCTTGAGGATCATCCTAGAGTTGATCTTTGCAACTCTCTGGGTGTCCTCGGATAGCTGGGGTCAATCAACACCCTAGCATGGTGGAACAGGACATTGATCAATCTAGGGAATGGTCGACCTCCTGCCGGTCCACTCCACCCCTAGCCCAATGTTTGCCAAAATGTAGGATGGGAGATCAATAGTTAAACCTGTAGCAATGGCGTGGATGAGTTGAGCTCGGTTTGGGTATACCTCGTTGCGCATCTATGGCAACCAACGAGATGTAGAAACCAAATTGAGTATTTGATCTCTCTAGTAGAGCCCCTTAGTCCAAGAAACTGTCTACCACTGGGTTCCAGACATTATCTGAATCACCTAGAAGTACTCATGCCACCTCAAATAGGTCCACAAAAGTAGTTGGAAACTACGATTGAGGAAATCTTGCCTGCTCCAACTGTGTCACCTCAGCAATATTGGTGGTTAGAACCATGAATCCTTGCCCTTGGAACCACATCCTCAACCCTCCAATCTGGTAGTCCCACTACGCATTGTAGTAGAACTCCCTCACAATAACTCGGACACCCTCCCAACTCATTTCTATGAATGATGCCCAACGCATGGACACTGCCATCTCCCTAATGCCCAATAGGTCAAAGTTGGCTAGCTGGATAAACCTCTCTAGTGGCATAGGCATCGCCTCAAATTGGTCAAAGAACCGGGATACGACTCGGTCACTCTCAATATGATAACGGTATGCTAATAAGAAAAATCATGCATTGAACTAACATTGGCGATATCTCGGTTTAACTCGTATGTTTCAGCCGAAATTAGAGGTACTCGGTGATAGCTTAGTTCAACTCAGACAATTCCTATAGGAATTATTCTGAGACGAAAAATGTAGTGAAAAAGCCTAAAAATCAGTCAATTATTCCCGAAAATTGAAAAAAATCCACAAAAAAAAGGAGGATAGGAAATAAAGCAACGAATCAAAAGACCCACTTCCAATTTGCTACTTTCATCAGAAACCCATGTGAAAATTAACCCTACATGGCAAAAATCACATGAAATTTGTAATCTAAATCTCTCTTTTTCAACTATAAAAACCAAGAAGACTAAGAATTTATGACATGCCTGTAGATCAAACCAAATAGGGTCTGCATCCTCTTCTTTTTTTTCTTCTGTTCTTCTTTCTCATTTGCTGTGACAATCTTCTTTGGTTCTTCTTTCTCCTTTGCTGTGATGATCTTTTTCGGTGCTATAACGATAGGCAAAGAATCGTCGGTGGTGGTGAGTGTTGGTGTTGCTGTGACGATAGGCAGACTCTGTTGGTTCTTTCTTTGTTTGCTTCTCTCTCTCTCTCTCTCTCGTCGTGATTAACACAGACATACTCTGAAGATAAGTAGGCAAAAAGAAAAAAATCACTTAAAAAGTTGTGCCTTTTTTTTACTAAGTCTTTAAAGATTTATATTTGTCTTTAAAGTCATATAAAAGTAGTAGGTCAATTGTTAGAGATGCATGTTTCCAACCCGGAAGTCATAGGTTCGATTCTTATATCCTCCAAAAGGCTTTTTTTTTTGGTAAAAAAAGTCTCAATGTAATAATTAGATACATTAATATATTATAATAATAATTAAAAAAATTAGTATTTTTTTTAATTTAATATAATGAGTGGATATATGTTCTATTTCAAATTATGTAAAATTAAATGTTACAATTACATTAGTTTTATATTTAAATTAATTATTTATTGAATACATATTTCAAGTATTGTTTTTTAATAATCAAAAAAATTATAAGTGAAAAACTAAAACAGAATAAAGAAAAATAGGACTACATATTTTTGAAATTGTTAAATCAATCAATTGCATGTTACTTATTTAATTATGTGAAATTTGTGACATTGCAGAATGGCTCCTAAACAATACGACATTGGTTGAGAACATGCAACATTTGTTGGTGGTGATCAAAGAATTACAAAGTGCAATTATTGTGGAAAAATAGTTCATGGTGGTATTACTCGAATGAAGCAGCATATTGCACATGTATCCGGCTAGGTGAAAGGATATCCATGTGCACCAAAAGAGGTGTCACAAATCTTAAGACAACATCTCAGTGATTGTATTAAAGAAAGGGTTTCTGTAAAGAAGAAAAAATAACGAATTATACAATCATTACGAGATGAAGATCTTTACAACCTGGATGATGATGATGATGATGATGGTGAGAATCAAATTGAAGAGGGTGATTTTGAAAGAAGACACTTAAAGCAGGCAATGAAGAAAAATCGTCAAATGGCTTGGATAGAGGAAGAGGGTCGTAGGCACTCTGTATCAAATGCAAGCAGTCGTTCTACTAAGGGTCATTTTTTTGGCGTTGGATCATCACAACCATATGGCTCAAGAATCAAGTGCAAACCACCACGTAGCTATAGTGTAAAAGAAGGTGTCAGCATTCTTGTAAGTGGCATTGATCTGTATATGTTCCCGTCTAAACAAAAGTCTGTAAAAGGCATGTTCTTAGGTGATAATCTAAAAAAAGTAGGAAAATCTATTTCGAAGTTCTTCCTCTTCAATGTAATACCATTTAATGCAGCTAATAGTGTAACACCCCAAAAGTCACCTCGGATGACATTACTATCTAAATACCACTCACATCATGAGAGCAACTAATAAAATCTATCAACTAAGAAAATTTCATTTATCATATGCAATATCTACAATATCTTCCCAAAAGAATATGTCAAACCATGACCATAATATCCAAAAGAATATGCCAGGCTATGGCAATTACATACAAAAAGAATCAAATTTAACTTGTAGCGGAATAACAAAATATTAGACTCCACCGAATTTCAAAAGGAATTTCCTAGTCTAGCACATAGAAGAGCATAACCCTAGGCATCCACCTCAGGATCCACGTGCCCGTCTAGTGGAACTTCCCAATGTTCCGGTTCCTCAACTCCAAGCTCCTCCTCTAGTACATAATTTGAAAAATATGTTGTTTGTAGAGGGTGAGTACAAAGCTCTGTAGAAAAATCCTCCCAAACTCGAACAAGGTTTAGAAAGCATATAAAACAGTTAGTCTCATTTTACAAATATCATAGACATAGCTTTTGAGAGAAAACAGGGGCAATTCGATCTCAAGTTTATACAATAGCAATAAATTAAATAAGGAAATAAACCAATGTCCAACAATAAGTCATTTTCATAACCACCATTTTCACCATAAACCATAACCACCATGGATCTTAATCCATCGTTTGCACAATAAATAATAATCAACAATGTATATTATATCTCAGGTATGATGCATGATTTGCATGAATAAACACATCGAGAATACCCTGGCCCACACACACACCTCTCAAGGATATATAACTTTAAAAAGGGCGTATGCCAACTCATGGCAGTGACAAATTCAACCCAAGAATAGTATACTAACCCTCATCCTCGGTACCCATGAGTAAATAGTGGTTTGATCCTCACAAGACAACCTCACTACGAGTGGTAGGAAAAATTCAAATCCACACGGAGTAAGAAATGCATTTACCCACTCTAAGAGGTTTGGGGTGAGAGTGGAGTGAAAGAATGAGAGAAAATGGGTTGAGAATTGTGTTTTAAACCCAGCAATTCCCGAATTTTACTGTTCATGGGCTGAATTTTGGGTTTTTCTCCAATTTTACAGTTTTGTCATTAAATATCTCCAATTTGATCTGTATGACTACCCTAAGTTTTTTAGACATTCTAGATTCATTTTTAATGTTATTTTAACCTAAAATTATTTAGTTTTATGATTTATCTTTATACTAAAATAATTTACACCTGAAACACTGCAATTACTATTTTATTCCTCTGAACCACTCTTAATAAAAGTTTAAATCGATTGACTCATCCGAGGTCCAACATATCATCCTTGATACTCTATTATTGCTTATTTATAAAATTTTAAGGAAAGAATACTTAGTTCCAAAGCTTTGGCAACTTAGGTACTAGTACCCACACCATTTGGTGGGAGTACCTCCGTTTTCCTCCTTTTTGACCATGATCCACTTTGAATCGGAAGAAGTTCAAAACATGAAAGTTGTAGATCTGGATGTCCTTTGTATTATGTCAAAATTTCAACTCAATTGGACTGTTGGATCAAAAGTTAGGACAATTCTACAAAAAATAGTCTAGAGTAGATAGTGCCGGTACACTTTTGCTTCTGGTGTTCACGGTACCGGTACTTACGCTGCCCAGAATGCCTGATTTTTCATTTCCGATCTATTCCAAATCCTTCCAACACTAACCCAAACTTATACAACATAAATTTGTTCATCAAATATGGTTGGTATAAGTTTTATTACAAACTATTTCATATATTTATCCAGGTTTTACTATATTAGCATTTAAAAAAAGAAATGATTATTTGTTATGTAATGATTATCTGGTCCAACCAAGCTACTCTCTCCAGCCTCTAATCAGCACGTCGAGGACCTATATGGTCTTACATACAATGCCTCATAAGGAGCCATTCCGATACTTGTCTGATAGCTGTTATTATATGCAAATTCCACCAACAGCAAGTGATCACTCCAACTCCCTTTGAAGTCCAACACGCAAGCTCATAACATGTCCTCCAAAATCTGTGTCACCCTCTTGGATTGGCCATCTGTTTGGGGATGAAAGGCAGTGGTAAAGTGTAACTCTGTCCCCATAGCTCATTGAAGGCCTTACCAAAATTGTGCCACGAAATAAGAATCATGATCCGAAACAATAGAGCGTGGAACCCCATCTAATCGAATGATCTCACAAATATAAATCTTGCTCAAGGTCTCTAAAGTGTCCGTGGTCTTCATACTCAAGAAGTGAGCGTACTTGGTGAGTCTATCTACAATGACCCATACAACATTATGCCCCCGTGACGCTCATGGAAAACCAGATATGAAATCCATGGTGATGTGATTCCACTTCCATTTTGGAATAGGCAAGGATTGTAGTAATCCTCCGGGTCTTTGATGCTCAATCTTCACCTGCTGACACACTGCGCACCTTGCAATGTACTTAGCCACGTCCTGTTTCATCCTTTTCCACCAATATTGACGCTTCATGTCTCTATACAACTTGGTACTATCTGGATGTATGGAAAATTTGGAACAATGACACTCACCCAACACCTCTTCCCGTACTTGGTCATTGTTCGGTACACATAGTCTTCCACGAAACTGTAACTCATCATGACGTATTTCCCAGTTCTCAATCATCACATTCCTCTCCAATTTAGCCCAGATATCTTCCAACTCTGTATCTAATCGTTGCAGCTCTACAATCCTTTGCCAGAGAAATGGTTGAGCTATAAGATTAAATAAGCATGGTCGAGCTTCCTGCCGATCTACCCGTAGATCAAATCCCTCCAAAGCCTCAATCATCTTCCACTTATGAACCGCAAGAACATTGATTTCACCCCAAGACTTTTTGTTCAGTGCATCTACTACTACATTCGCCTTCCCCAGGTGGTAGTTGAGTGTGAAATCGTAATCTTCTAGATACTCAATCACCTTTTTTGCCGAAGATTCAAGTCTTTCTGGGTGAATATATACTTGAGGCTTTTATGATCAGAAAACACTTGAAACCTTTTCCCATACAAGTAACACCTTCATAACTTAAGCGCAAAAACCACCGCGACAAGTTCTAAGTCGTGGGTGGGATAATTCTTCTCATAAATCTTTAGTTATCTCGAGCCATAAGCAACTACCTTACCTCCTTGCATTAGCACACATCCCCAGCCTTGTAATGAAGCATCGGTATACACATCATATCCTTCTCCACTACTCGGAATAATGAGGACAGGAGCTGTTGTCAACCTTTCCTTTAAGGTGCGAAAGGCTCGTTCACAACCTTGAGTCCACAAGAATCTTTCCCCCTTTTTTGTAAGGCGAGTCATCGGCATCGCGAGCTTTGAGAACCCTTCCACAAACCTCCGGTAGTAGATTGCTAAGCCCAGGAAACTACGTATTTCGGTCACATTCTTTGGTGGTTCCCACTTCATCACTGCTTCAATCTTTGCGGGGTCAACAACTACACCCTGTTCTGACACCACATGGCCAAGGAATTTCATTTCCTTCATCCAGAACTCACATTTACTCCTCTTAGCATACAACTTATGCTCTCTCAATGTCTGTAGCACAATCGAGAGGTGGCGTTCATGTTCCTCTTGTGTCTATGAATAGATTAATATGTCATCAATAAACACAATAAAAAATTGATCTAGATACAGCTAAAATACCCTGTGCATCAAATCTATGAAGGCTGCTGGAGCATTAGTCAATCCAAATGGCATTACCATATATTCAAAATGACCATACCGGGTACGAAAAGCTGTCTTAGGAATATCCTCCTCCTTAATCTGCAATTGATGGTACCTTGTGCAAAGATATATCTTGGAGTAATACTTAGAACCCCTCAACTGATCGAAAAAATTATCAATTCATGGCAATGGGTATTTATTCTTCACTGTCACGCGATTCAACCTTCGGTAGTCCATGTATAACCGAAGTATTTCATCATGCTTCTTCACGAAGAGGACAGAGGCTCCCCAAGGTGAAATGCTTAAATGGATAAACCCAATAGTCAAGAGATAGTCCAACTGCTTCCTCAGCTCCTTTAACTCCAAAGGTGCCATTCGATATGGAGCAATGGATATGGGTTCGGTTCCCGGATAGAGATCAATATTAAACTCAATCTCTTTTTGTGGGGGTAACCTAGGTAGTTCATCTGGAAAAACATCTAGAAAATCTGACACTATCAAAACTACGCTAGATGGGGATTTATCCCGATCATCTCTCATTAAGCTAGCCAAGAAACTCAAGTTGTTTCCCGCCTTAGCTTTCAAGAATCTACTACCCGTAGTAGGAAATGGATGGAAAGAATTTTGATCATTCATGAAACTGAAAACTACTCCTTCCGGTAAGTGAAATGAAATTTGTTAGTGAAAATAATCAATTATCGCATGGAAAGTAGACAACAAGCTCATCCCAAATATTATGTCATACCCCCTCATGTCTAATGCAACCAAATCTACAATTAACTCTTGTTCCCCAATTCGAAGTACACAACCTCTACACATCATTCTAGTATCCAACCATTCCCTCGTTGGCATGTCAACACTCAGGGCATATTCTAGCTTCTCAAATTTTAATCCTAAATTAAGAGCATATGTTGTGCGTATGAATGAATGAGTAGCTCCAAGATCAAATAAAATTCGGGCCCAATAATTATAAAGAAGCACGATACCTTCCACAACTGCATGGGAAACGTCTTCATCTGGTTGGGTCAAAGCAAACACCCTTCCCTGGTTGGCGCCACCTGGGGTTAGAGCTCCTAATGGTCTCTGCTGTGGTGGCTTGTTTGCATTCACTTGTCCTGTTGCTTGATTGGTCTTTGGTGGAAACAATGGGTATTTATTTTTGAAATGCCCAAAATCTCCACATGCAAAATATTGACGTGGGTTAGTGCCTACTCTCTCTGCTACGCCTCCAGCTCCTTGGGTTGTCTGAAATCCCTGTCCAACTGACTGGTCTAGGCGATGTTAAGGTGCCGCTCTCTACCCTCCATTGCTGCTAGCATCGGTCCTGATCGGACCTCCCCTCGAGAAGCTCTATCACCTCTAATTGTCCTCTGGGTCTCTCTCTACTAGTGCAGCTCTATTAACAAGATTCCTATAGTCCGGATCTTAAGAGCCACAAGTTTCTCCGTGATGGCAGGCCTCAAGCCCTGCTTAAAGTGTTTGGCCCTCCTAGCCTCTGTAGCATAACGGGATAGCTCGTCAAACTTCCTCTCATATTCGGCGACCGTCATGCTACCTTGTCGTAAAGCTAGAAATTCGACACTCATCTTGTCTCGGACCGATTCAGGAAAGTACTTGTCTTAAAAGATTTGGTCAAACTCCTCCCAGGTAAGAGCATCTGTGTTCCTCCTTCTCTTCACTGAGTCCCACCAATGGTCTGCCTCCCCCTCTAATAGGTACGTAGCCAAGCCAACCGATAAATCCTCAGCTACTCCCATGCCATCACACATCTTCTTTACCCGACAGATCCATTTATTCACATCCAAGGGGTTAGAGGTTCCTTGAAAAGTGGGTGAGTGTTGTCGTAGAAATTCTCGAAGAACCACCATCCTTCAATTTCCATCCCCTTTGCCCGGTACACAAGCTAATGGATGAACCCCATCATTGTGGTTGTTGTTGCCATTCTGGTGTTGAACCAGAGTGGTTAGCTTTCATAGGCATTGATATATGTCGTTCATAGCATCAGGTGGTGGTGGGTTTGTTTGACCTCCACGTCCACGTCCACGTCCACGTCTATCCTGCACATCAATTCACTATTTAGTTTCCTTGATGTACAAGACATCCTAACCATACTTTTAATCTAAAGTATAAGGCTTGTATAAATTTAAATCAAGAATTTCATTCAACCTATTCCTACTTCTCTAGTGGTAACTCATAACCTACAGCTCCCATGTAAGATCTAAAGCCTAGGTCTTTGATACCAAAATTTGTAACGTCCCAAAAGTCACATTGGACAGTATTACTATCTAAATACCACTCACATCATGAGAACAACTAATAAAATCTATAAAATTTAAAAAATTTCATTTATCATATGCAATATCTACAACATCTTCCCAAAAGAATATGTCAAACCATGACCATAATATCCAAAAGAATATACCAGGCTATGACAATTACTTCCCAAAAGAATCAAATTTAACTTGCAGCGGAATAACAAAATATTAGACTCCACTGAATATCAAAAGGAATTTCCTAGTCTAGCACATAGGAGAGTATAGCCCTATGCATCCACCTCAGGATCCACGTGCCCGTCTAGTGGAACTTCCCAATGTCCCGGTTCCTCAACTCCAAGCTCCTCCTCTAGCACATAATCTGAAAAATATATTATTTGTAGGGGGTGAGCACAAAGCTCTGTAGAAAAATCCTCCCAAAGTCAAAAAAGATTTAGAAAGCATATAAAACAGTCTATCTCATTTTACAAATATCATAGACATAGCTTTTGGGAGAAAACAGGGGTAATTCGATCTCAAGTTTATACAATAGCAATAAATTGAATAAGGAAATAAACAAATTTCCAACAATAAGTCATTTCCATAACCACTATTTTCACCATAAACCATAACCACCATGGATCTCAATCCATTGTTTGCATAATAAACAATAATCAACAATGTATATCTGTATCTCAGGTGTAATGCATGATTCACATGAATAAACACATCGAGAATATTGATGAGCACAAAACATTGCATAGTTATTGGTCTCATTTCATTCTTTTTAACTTAAACTTGCATATTAATTATTTAGAATTTGTTAAAGTTAGGAATAATGTGGAAATTTTTGATGTTGCAGGTAATTATAGCATAAATGATGGCTTTTAGAGCTTTGCAACTAAGTGTGAATGTGTGGTCAAGAGATGGACACATTGAATGAGGATAGGGAGGCTTGGAAGGTGAAGAAACCAAGAAAAATGCAATTTGGATGAAAACCTTCTGGACGGTTTGGCTATAAACCTTCTGGAAGGTTTAGCGCACTAGTTTCCCAAGGTCTGGACATAGTACCGCTATTTTTCCCATGTTTGACCATGATCCACTTCGAATCTGCAAACGTACAAAACCTGAAAGTTGTAGATCTGGATGTCTTCTATTTTGTGTCAAACTTTCAGCTCAATCCAACGGTTGTATCAAATGTTATGGCAATTTTACTAAAAGTGGTCCTAAGCTGTCACCTTCCGAAAGACCTTCCGGAAGATTTACAAAAAACCTTCCAGAAGGTTTTGCACAGAATGCCCTGAACGCTTGAAAATCATGCTCCACTTGCTTGGGGGTCCCACCATTGATTCTTCCACTTGTCCCCTGACATCCCTTACATATTTACATGTCCCCTGCACCCTAGAACGCTTGAAAATCATGCTCCACTTGCTTGGGGGTCCCACCGTTGATTCTTCCACTTGTCCCCTGACATCCCTTACATATTTACATGTCCCCTGCACCCTAGGGAAAGACTTTGGAGGCTTGGCATTGATGAGAATGGGAGAGGAAGGGTGAAGCCTGGGGAATGCAGGCTACGCCTGCCATACCCATCCATTCAACCCCTTATTGATGGGAGGCCTTTCACATAGCTAGAGGGACTCCCCATGGACGAAATTTAAAGGCACACACTCCATATATTTAGCATTCACAAGCTTTGAAAAGGGTGGCTACCTAAGCTTAGGAGTAGTTCAATGAAGAAGATGATGAATAGTGTAATAGAAGCTTATGTTTTTGCATTTTCTTCACTCATTTCATTGCAGTAAGTTGTATCTCTCTTGGAATCTTTATTTCTTGCATTGTAATCTCCTTTATTTCAAGTATATTTCAAGTTTAGTTACATGTTCTTCAATCCACCATTGTTGCTTCCAAGTTTTCTTCATTTCTTGCTTTAAAATGGGTATTGTATTTCTTTCTTAATAGTTCAAGTTTTCTTGCTTTAAGTTAAGTTTCAATCTTCATTTCTTCATTATGTCTCTTTATATTACGCATTTGTTTCTTGCTTTCATGAGTAGCTAGATTTTAAGTTGGTTAATCCAAGGGAGACCTCCTCATGGGTTTTTCATTTTAACTCATTTTCTTTCCTCCTCTTGGTGTACGATGGTTCGGTTTGACTGGGTGAGAGTAGATGTTTTGTGAGTCTTTGATATTTCATA
>CAUOFW020008819.1:0-15637 GCA_963454935.2 Ilex paraguariensis | reverse complement strand
TGCCAAGGATTAGCGGCCAATCTAGATATGTGTGGATAAGGTGGCCAAAAATTGGAGTTTTATATAATTTAATAATCGCTTTTGGCGCAATGTCAAAATAAGTAATTTAAAAGAAAATATGAGGGTTCTTGTGCAAAAAAATTAATGTTGCCCTCAAAATAGATGGTCTATTAAGTAATTGACTGATTGGCATAAGCCCTACAATAATTACATATCATTACTCTTAAATTTAACATTTGACCAATCTAGGAAGTGAAAAAATGACACCAGCTTAAATATGTAGCAATAATTTGTTATATATTTTGACATTTTAGAGAAGTTGTCCATTTAGTTAACTAAAAAAAAATGGGTACTGTGTTTGTTCAATTAGGATTTATGGGTTATTTAAATGGATGTTACAGTATCTATTACACTATAAATAGGTTTGCTTGCACAGAATATTAATTATTCTTGACTATATATCCATAAATCATCCACAATACCTTTTATAATATTGAATTCCTACTGCATATAATACAGAAAATACGTTTTTACTGACATATCATTCCATATAGTTGTTCATATTGTATCGTGCCCGTATCCATGCTTCCTAAGTTAGAAGTCATGTAAACATCCCAATGGTACCTTGAAACAATGATTCATATAGCATACCAAAACATTAAGCCAATTATATATTTCCTGAAATACTAGGTCTACAAAAGTGATGCTATTCTTCATGAGTTTGAAATAACTTTTCACAATTATACCACCCCGCAAACAATAAATTAGGCACTGCTAGAGCTTTTATCAAATCAAGTATAGCAAAAATTTACACATTAACACCCTAAAAAATCTGATGTAATCAAATGTTTGATTACATATGCACAGAGCTATTACATACCCTCACCACTGATTTGTGTCCTGCCTGTTCATTATATCTCTTGCGAAGCAATGCAAGTTTCACACTTAAAGCCAATTCGAGTCAATACCTTATAATTTTCTCAACCTGCTTTGCAATACTATACTCCAGGTCTGCTTCTTTCTGTTTTGTACGTCCAGATTTTGCCATCTTCTTTGATTCCAAGACCCGGGGCAAAACATATAATTGATATTCCTCATGCAAAAGTATATACTGCGCTTATAACATACAAAAATGATCAAATATTTTGGTTCAAAAAATATTTATACTAACAGACCTCTAGAATTCTCTACCAAAGAAAGACCTATAGAACTTACCTCATCCCTAAACAACGCAAGAACTAAATTTTCCCTCAGTACAACCTGAAAAGTGCACCAGAAACAATGTGTCAGGAAAAAAGAAAAGGAAGCAACAGTAATGAAAATAATTTTTTTCCTCCTTTTTGACGTACTATCCAATAGGAAAGATTAGCAAGAATATTCCCCGGTCAAAAAATGCATGCACAAGTAAGGCTGATAGTAGACACACATTCACCAAGACGTAAAAAAAATCAAAATAACAACACGTGTATCAATGATAATAGCACTTAGAATTGGCAAGCATGGAGATGGGGGATGAAGGTGACTTATGCAAAAATATAAGTGTCTAAAGAATTAAGAGGGAAATTCAATCAATTTGGTTGTTGAAGCACGACCACGAATATGGAACATGGATACGACACGAACAGGCTGACATGAAATTTTTTAAAAACATAGGACACGGACACGTTGGTGATAAATTAAATAATATTTATTTATATATAAATATATATGTGTGTGTGTGTGTGTGTTTGTGTATATATAATCATGTGATAAAATAAAAATATTATCATAATAATCTTTTAATTCATCATTTCCCTAAAAATTCATATCATATATCACTGCATAAAAAGTACAATATAAGATGTACCATTACCGATACACATTCAAAATTAACATTCGTGATTCAACAATCAATGACTACTACAACTTTTATTTTCAAAAATGTTCCACTTTGTAACACTAATTTTCATCAATTACCAAAAACCCCAATTTTGTAATCTCATTTTTGCTCACATTACTTTCATATTAAAAGTCTATTACATTTGTATATAAGTTTGTATTCATATCCAAAATTATGTTACATTCACATCCAACGTTCAATGTAATGATTATAATTTCTTATATATTATGATTATAACTCATATCCCTTTAAATTATAAAATAACTCTTAATTATAAAATTATCTAAAATGTTCTCAAAAAATTAAAAAGAAATCTCAAAACATGTTGACTGCGTGTCCAAAACATGCCCTGAAAAAAATTAACATTAAAAAAATCAGACACTCATTTTAATGTGTCCAACACGTGTCCGTGTCCGTGTCCGTGTCTGTGTCTGTGTCTGTGTCTGTGTCCCAGAAGTGTCTGACACTGACACTCTGCCTAGAATGAAGTGTTTGTGCTTCCTAGGGTTGTTCATAAGGATAAAAATGCAATGCATGCCAATGCGACTGAAGAAACCTAGAAAGAAAACTTAAAAAAAAATATGAAATCAAAATATCAGTTACAAGATATTGTATTTTTCTTTCCATTTTTACTTTTTTGTTTCATAGGGAGATGGGAAAAAAATACACATATATGTGATTTTGGGCTCAGTTTCCAAGTCTATGACAAACTGAGAGTCTTTTGGTTCTTGTTAGCTCTGTTAGTGTGTTGTTTTTGTAAGTTCTAAGTTCTAAACATCTCAAACTGCTCTGTCTATTCAAGGTTTACCTAGTCATGTTTCTTTTACTCTTTTCAACAAGGTATTAGAGCCAGCATATGATCCCAGGAGCTATGGGTTATGGGCCCACAACACCCACAACATTTGCTCATCAAAGTGTCATAGCATGTTTCTCACCTTCTCCATTTACCCCATGGATAATAATAAAATATGGAGCTTCTGCGCACAAATTGTAGGACTACTTATTTACTAATTCAAACTATGGGACTACTAAAGCATATATTATTTTAGCTAATGATAGTGGCATAACTCATCCCACTCCATCTCTTAGTCTATTTTGAGTACCTTGTGTGCCTAAATTCTTCTAGGAAGCACTGACACTTAATTTTGGGCAAGGTGTCGGTGTCGGACACATACACGCTTGAACACGTTAAAATGAGTGTCAAATTTTTTTCAAGACATGCAGTTGACACGTTCCGGACACGTTTTGAGATTTATTTTTAATTTTTTTGAGAATTTTTCAAATAATTTTATAATTAAGAATTATTTTATAATCGTAATGGGATATAAGTGACAATCATAATATAAAAGAAGTTACAATCATTACATTTTGGATACAAATACAAAGTTATATATAAATGGAATAAACTTCTAATGTGAAATTAACGTAAAAAAAATGGGGTTACAAAATTGGGGCTTTTGAAAATTGATGAAAATTAGTAACTATTTTATTTTATCACATGATTATATATATAAATACATATTATTTAACATATAGTCAATGTGTCCGTGTCCTACTTTATTGAAAAATTTCGTGTCGGCGTGTCCCGTATCCGTATCCATATTCGTGTCCGTGTTCGTAATTCTTAGGAATTCCCCTTCAATCTTTTAGCTACTAGCAACCTTACTATATCTCTAACTCTGCATCTTTTTATCCCTCTAATTGTGCTTTTCAGAACTGCAACTCGAAGAAGAAGATTCTCGGAGGTCATGGGAAGGATGATGTTTACTACCTTTCTTACATCTTCCCATGCATGGGTTTTCACCCCATCAATGGTGTAGCGGGCTTGGTCATCCCATAGTTGAGTCTTTGAGGCTTTTGCTTCTATCATTTCATTCTTTGTCAAGTTTGGAATGCGAGGCCTGTCAGTTAGGTGAGGCAAAAAAAATCGTTGTTTCACTCCTTTTGAGTGAGTTCCTACTAACAGTTGATGTGCATCTCGACAGAAGAGTTTATTATGTTTCTCGTAATTTATCTTTTGTTGAATTATTAATCAAGAATGACATGGCAATTTGTAATGAAAAAACATTCAAAAAATGCTTCTATATTTGAATTATTTCATAAACCTATGTTTGGTAGTAATACTCACTTTTACAATCTGATAATGCCTTGGAATATGTTCAAGTACCTATTCGGTCTTATGTTGATTCTCAATGCATTACACCCCAAAGTTCTAGAGGCTATACTCCTCAACATAATAGAGTTGTGCTTTCCAAAAAAACATAATAGATGTGAAATGTGAAATGTGAAATGTGAAATGTGAAATGTGAAAATAGATATTGTTTTGAGATTGCCAAAACCCTTATAATTCAAATACATGATCCCACAGAATTTTGGGGAAAGGTACAACTATTAAATGTGCTTTTCCCTGTTATTCTAGGACTCAAAAAGAAGAAAAATGTTGAAATCGTCATTCTCACTATTATGTTGTTAGTGTTGATGTTACCTTCTTTTAAGTTACATCATTATTCTCAGTTACAAGTGCTTCCTTAGACCTTGTTATCCATCGGTCTTCTTTTATCCCTTTGTCAGTTCCTCCGATTATTGTCTCTGTCCATTCTCCTCCCGTGAGACAAACACTTCCAAGTGCATCATCGATGACCACATTGGGTACAAAATGGAGAGCCGCTTGCAAAACCTCCCTCTTTATACACTTCAACTGACGTACCTGGTCCATCTTTGTTGGATCTTCCCATTACCCTCGACAAAGTAAGTAATTCTTGCACACAACATTCTATTGTCATATTGTTTCTTTTTTTTTCATCTATCCCCCGCAACATCACTTTACTATTAATTTTCCTATGTTTTTTTTCTCGTTTTATACATATTCATTAACTTCTCCTGGTTGGAAAAGTGGTATGGATGAGAAGGCATTTGACTTTGAAAAAATGGCATATGGAGTTAACTTATTTTCCTCTAGAGCACCATGTAGTGAAATGTCTATGGATATAGGGGGTTAAGTATAATCTAAATTGTTTGCTGAGAGGCTCAGAGCTCGATAGGTGCCTAATAGTCATAATTACGCATTTGTTGTTGATTACTTCGAACCTTCTCTCCAATAGCTCATCTCAACTCTGTTTGAGTCTTTTATTGTTTTTGTCGCTAAGAGTTGGACACTTCACTCTTTATGATTTGCTTTATGGTAATCATTAGGAAGAAATGTAAATGGAGCAACCTTTGGGATATGTTGCTCAAGTGTGTCATGGACGATGTGTGGGTTGAAGAAAGTAATTTGTGTGCTTAAATAGTCTCCTAGCATTAGGTGTGATAAATTTGTAGTTGCTACCCATCAGTTGAAAAGAATAATGTCTGATCATTATGTTTTGGTCAAGCATAGTGAGAAGGGTACTATTGTTCTCATGGTCTATGTAGAATGATGATGTTGAAGGTAATACATTTTGATGAAAGATTGGAGAAACAACTTACTTCCAAGGTGTGGAAGTAGCTAGGTCTAAGGAAGGAATATCAAAGGCACGTAGTAAATATGTCCTTAGTCTTCTTGATGGAACTGGCATGATGGGTACCAAACCAGCTGATACTTGGTGTATCCAAACTACCAAGTTAATAGGAAATGAAGAAGATTTTTTTGTTGATTGATGAACATATCTCCGACTAGTGGGTAAAATAATTTATTTGACTGTCACACATCCAAACATTAGGTTTGTTATAGAAGTAGTTAGTCCATTAATGAAGAGTCAAAAGAAGCATCATTGGGAAGAAGTGTACTACATCTTAAGATATTTGAAGGGTGCTCCTACAAAAGGGTTTTGCCCCCTAACACTTGTCACAATGTGGAAGCAGTTGGTTTATGTGATGTTGATTAGGCAAGTGATCATTTAGACCAAAGGTTTGTGCCCAGGTTTTGCACGTGTGTTGGTGGCAACCTTGCTACGTGGAAAAGTAAAACAAAGTATGGTACATCTTCTCTTTTGAAATATATTTTTTCTTTTGTTTTTTTTTCTTTTTTTTTTTTTTGAAGATATTGTCCTCAACATTGTATTTTGTTTTTTCTTTCCTTCTATAATAATATTCATCTTATCAAAAAAAAAAGTACATAGTTGTGCCTCAAATAGCTTTTGAGGTGTTATGGGTTTAATTTTTGTCAAAATAGATAGGGGTATCTAGTTGCAAGATTATGAGAATGTTCTTTGATCTACTATGTATATTGCCGGCAATCTTGTATTTTATTAGAAATCAAACATATTGAAGTTGATTTTTATTTCATTATATATGGTGATACGAAAGTAAATTGTTACATCCTTTATTAGGCCAAGTGTTCAGTTAGAAGACATCCTAACAAGGGCCTTGAGCAAGGGATAATTTTCAGATGTTTGTACCAAACAAAGCATCATTGATGTCTAGGCTCCCGCTTGAGAGGGATTGTCAGAGCCATTAACGTTTTTTTAATTTCTCAATTATTGCTATATATGGACTATCTCCCCATTCAAGGGTGAACTAGTCACTTTTCTATTCCTCGTTTCACCCATTCTTTTTCAGTTTCGAAATGAAAAATAAAGTTCTCATTCATATTCCATAAAGGTAAATTGTGGAGGAGGGAAAAAAGAGGACAATAAAAAGATTCAATGAGAACTAAGGATTCATCAATGGCTATTGAACACCCACTCTCCATTTTTGGCAGTTCTCTTTGCCATGTTGGACATGTTGTCTCCATGTCTGACGCCACCACCATTGTCTTACATCCTATGCAAGGAAAACCAAAATGTCTTCAATACCTATCAATTTCAAGACATTCAGTTGTCCTTGTATTCCTAATCTATCCTGTGTGTAAATGTAACGAGAAGTCTTCTAAGATCAAAATTTTCAGTTGCTCATCATCTCCTGCCGCCCACACACGGGGGTGGGTTTTGATCAGTAATCCTCTTCTTTTTCTGTAGGCTAGATATTCACTAAGCAATAAATACAAAAATAATTTTCAGAACATAGTAAAGTAAAGCTGGAAAGTACCAAAGCAATGTCGATGCTGGTGACTCTAAGAAGCTCGTCAGGGCATACAAGATAGCCAAATAGTACCCATTCCCGATAAGAAGTAACATTTGCCAAGTCTTGAGCTCTCTGTAAAGAAGAAGAAGATTTAATAAAATAAAGAGATAGAGATAGAAAAAATGGAAGAGTTGACAAAATAATGTGTTGTCCTCATAAATGCACAAGTGATTTTGGCAGAGCAATAGTGTTAAGTTGTATCTGTTAAGTTTTATATTCTCTCTTGCACTTATTTTTCACTTCATGGATTATTAGAGTGTAGAAGACAATTTTCTTCTCTCCTTCTCTTCTACTCATGTCATTTTATTTTTTACCTCATTTGACCTAAGCTTTCATTGTATCAGAGCCAAATTGCGATCTGTTGTTCCATTTTGTATTCAGATATCACCATTGTTCTCCTGCAGTTTCTAGCTAAGAAGCATGGACACTGAACAGACATGGACAGGGGGATACAACACGACGCGGAAACGGCATTTCTCTAAACAGTATAAGAGGGGCACGCCAGGATACCTATCGCCGCCAAGGATACTTATAGTTTTATGACCATGGGTTTATTAAATTAGCCCAATACATGATTTTCATATGCAATTAATACAAAAATTTCTTTTCCATAGATATTAGTTCCCAATAGTCCAAATACGTGATACAGTTAAAGGTACGCGGTATGATACTTTTTATGCTAGCTACACGGTGCCATGGGAGTGGACGTAATTGGTACATTATTTTGGGTCGAAATTCACTTCCGAGCTCTTATTCCAATAGTTTTACCATTGTTTGAAATTATATATAAACAAACATCCATACACATTGCATTAATTAATATTTTATTTTATGTTTATGATAAGAGTTTCAAAAGGAGTGGAGGTTGCATATTTCTATTACAAAAAAAAAAAATTTGAATCACAAGATTCGCAACAAATGAAAATATGCTTAAAGTTCATCAAAAGAAAGAAATAAAATGCCGATTATGGTTATAATTAGAGAAATAAAGTACCAATTATGGTTATACTTTGAATAATGAGATATAATTTAGGGTTTTATTGTGTTTTTTTGCTAAAACATCAACTTTTTAGCCATTTTATCCCTTTTTCTGATCTGATTTGGTCCCCTCTTTCAGTTTTATTGCACGAGTAACTTGGTCTTTGTACGGATTCCTTGGAATTTGTGGGTTATTGAACCAATTTTGATATTTTGGGGTGCTCTTCTTATTTGGTGGACATGGGAGACAATAGTAAGACTTTCGGAGGCAGTGAAGCGAATGGGTTGAGTCATGTTGGGACTTTTGTAGATAGCCCATCCGTTCAAATTAGTCCGGTTAAGTTGGATGGCACCAACTATCTGATCTAGTCACGATCTTGTAGTTTGGCTATTACTGTGGGCCTAACAGGTTATACCATATGAACTCTCAAGGATCCTATGACAGGTGGACCAGCACAGCAGTAATGGCGATCAGAGAATGCTTTTGTCATAACTTAGTTGATTAACTCAATGCAACCATCAATTAGTCGCACCTTCGTATTGATGGACACGGCATAGAAGATTTGGTCTACAGTGCACAGACATACTCACAGAAGGGTAATGATGCACAAGCCAATGAACTAAGGAAGAATATTCGTGTGTTAGATTAGAAAGATAAATCTCTTACTGAGTATTATGCAGAATTGAGTAGTTTGTGGCAAGAATTTGACTATTATCAGAGTTTTCAGGTTGTTTGTACTGCAGATGTAGCTACCTTTTAGCAGATGATGGAGAAAGAGCAAGTATATGATTTCCTTGTTGGCCTTAAAATGGAGTATGATCAGATTCGAGTTTAAGTCTTAAATCAATCTCCCTTCCCCACCTTAAGAGAGGCCTATGCCTGTGTTCAGCAAGAGAAAAAAACCAATGTAGTGCTATGGTATACACTCCTAGTCAAGATCGTTCTACTTTACTTGCTACTCCTACTTCACGGGATGGTAAGGCCAGTTAACCCAAGAATAGTGGGAAGACTGGTATTGGTGACTGTGATCTATTAAAATGTGATTACTGTGAGAAAGAGTGTCATACTAGAGGATTGCTAGAAGTCACATGGTCGTTCTACTCGAGGCTATAGAGCTCTTCATGGTGGTACGGTGCGATCTCAGGCTCAAATTTCTGAGATTTCTGAGAGCCCTCCTATTGATACGGTTGCTCTATCCTAGGATGAGATGCACACTCTCAGGTGTCCGATGGCTAAACTTGATACTTCAGCCAGCATAGTTTCTCCCTCTGCATCGGCTTCTTCCAACTTTGCTCACCTTGGTAGTCCAGCATATGCACTCAATGTCTCTTTTTCTCCTTGGATAATTGATTCTGGAGCTACTAACCATATAACAGGTTCCTCTGATCCATTTTATTCTTACTTTCCTTGTTCTGGTAAGGATAAAATAAGAGTTTTTAATGGATCTTTATCTTGTGTCTCTGGAAAAGGTTTTATACAGTGCTCTCCCTCTATTTCTCTTTCACATATTCATGTTTCAAATTTCTCTACTAATTTACTTCCAGTCAGTAGTCTTATTAATTCCCTAAATTGCTCTACCAGAATTTTCCCTACTCATTGTGTGTTTGGGGAACTAGAACCGGGAAAAATGATTGATAATGGTAGAGCATATGGTAGCTTGTATTTATTGGATGTTGTCTCTTCAACTTCATTGTTGCTTGGTCAGGCTCTACAAGTGGATACTACATCTTCTATTCCTCTCTTGCTTCAGTGGCACCGCCATTTAGGGCATCCCTCTTTTGGTGTTCTAGAAGAACTTTTTTCTACTTTAGCTAAATCATGTCTCAGAAGTAGTCTTGTTTGTAATGCTTATGAGTTTGCAAAGCATAAATGTTCATGTTATCCTTTAATTAATAAAAGAAATGATTTTTCTTTTATGCTTATTCATTCCGATGTGTGGGGTCTCTCCTAGGTTGTTTCTCGTTCTGTTTATCGATTGTTTGTTATATTCATTGATTGTTATTCTCGTGTCACTTGGATGTATTTTCTTCAAACCAATAATGAAGTTTTTTCTTGCTTGAAAGTTTTTTATAAGTAGTGACTAACTAGTTTGATAGCACCATTAAAACCCTTATGAGTGATAATAGAACCGAACACATTAATAGTGAATTCCAAGCATACCTTGAAGAGCATGGTATACTTTATCAAACAAGTTGTGTAGGCACTCCTAAATAAAATGGGGTTGTTGAGCACAAAAATCAACATCTTCTTGAAACTGCCCGTGCTCTTATGTTCACTATGAATATTTCAACAACTTTTTGGGGATGTTATTCTTACTGCTGCATATCTTATTAATCGCATGCCCTCTAGTGTTCTTCAATTTAAGGATCCTCTTAAACTTCTCCCCAGGTCTTTCTCTTCTTCCTTGTTTTCTCCCAAGGTATTTGGGTGTACTTGTTTTGTTTACGTCTCTCCTCATTCTCAAGGCAAACTTGACTCCAAGACTATGCTATGTGTCTTTGTTGGATACTCTTCTACTCAGAAAGGTGTTATAATCCTCGATCTCACAAGGAGTATGTTAACTTGGATGTCACATTTCGTGAGACTAAACTCTACTTTGGTTTGTTTCAGTCCTCTCTTTTGGGGAGGGGGGGGGAGACTGATAACGAGGAAGAGAGATTACTATATGATCCATGGAAGGAACTCTCATTTTTTCTCCCTTTGTTGAGAAAGGTTGTTTGTGGTGAGGGGAACAACGACAAGTGTACTGAAGACATGGATCAAAATATCGTTTCGAAATGGTCGAAACGTTTCCGTTTCCAAAGAGACCGAAACGAAACAGTGATGGAATCGAAATTCTAATATTTCGAGATATTCTATAATATTTTTAAATTTATTATAATATTTCAATACATTTGCACAATTGTTTTAGAATGTTTCAAGATATTTTAAGATACTTTGATATATTTCCATTAATATTTTAAAAAAATAATTCTCAAATTTTTTATTTTTTTCATTATGTTTTCGAAACGGGTCGAAACATTTCCGAAATACGTTGAAACGTTTCCGTTTCCTAAGTGATCGAAACAATACACTGAAACGATATTTTGATCCTTGACTGAAGAAGAACATAATACTGGTGGACGATTGGATAGACCTGATCTTAAGATCTATTCTCAGCGTCCGACAAAGCAGACTGTCTATAAGCCACCAAGCCCATTGTCATCCCCAACTTTAGTTTCGGATTCTCCCACAGAAGTTTCAAAAGATAAGTCTGCATCTCTTGTTGTCATAGAGGTTAATGATTCTTCTCTTCCTATTGTTCTTAGAAAGGGTGAGAGATATTGCACTCAACACCCCACTTTCTAACTTTATTTCTTATAACTATTTGTCTTCTTCGTACCTTGTATTTGTTTCGTCTTTGTCTTATGTGTCTGTTCCATAGGGGTAAAAAGAAGTTCTTGCAGATCCTAAGATGAAAGTAGTTATGGTAGAGATAATGAAAACTCTAAGTAAGAATGACATTACGGAATTAACTTCACTTTCAATTGGGAAGAGACCTGTAGGCTGTAAGTGGGTCTTTATTGTTAAACAGAAAGCAAATAGAGCAATTGAAAGATATAAAGTAGGTTGATTGCTAAAGGTTTTACTCAAACTTATGGCATTGATTAATAGGAGTCCTTAGCCCCCGTTGCAAAGACGAATTCTACTCGCACTCTTCTTTCTTATGTTGCTAATCTAGATTGGCCCTTACAACAACTAAATGTAAAGAATGTATTTTTTCATGGGAACTTGGAGGAAAAAGTTTATATAGACATTCCACCAGAATTTTTTTCTCATTCTATTGTTAAAAAAGTTTATAGGTTGAGAAAAGCAGTTTATGGCTTCAAACAGTCTCCTAGAGCTTGGTTTGAGCGATTTCTCAAAGCAATGATGGGGTTTGGATACAAACAAAGTAATGCCGACCACATTATGTTTGTTAAACATAGTAGTGATAAGATTACTTCTCTTATTGTTTATGTGGATGACATAGTGGTTACGAGCAATGATGTGAAGGAGATGTCTCACATGCAATTACGCCTAGCAAAGGAGTTTGACATCAAAGACTTAGGTCCAGTACTTTTTAGGGATTGAGATTGCTAGATCCAATAAGGGCATCTATATATCTCAAAGGAAGTAAGTTCTTGACCTACTTGAGGAGACTGGCATGTAGACCTGCAAACACACCAATTGAGGCTAATCATAAGTTGAGCAGAGGGGTGATCATGTGAACAAAAAAAGGTACCAATCACTAGTAGGGAGATTGATGTACCTAGTTGATACTTGACCAGATATTGCTTATGTAGTAGGAGTTGTTAACTAGTTTATGCATGACCCTCCTATAATGCATCTAGATGTTGGTTAGAAAACTTTGAAGTATCTTAAATTCGCTCCAGGAAAAGGCAAGTTGCTCTCTATCCAGGGTCACTTGAAGTTGGAGGCATTCAGTGATGCATATTGGGGAGGCTTAGTTGATGATAGGAGATCTACCTCTGGATATTGTATCATTATAGGACAGAATTTGGTTACATGGTGTAGTAAAAAACAGTCTATGGTGGCTAGATCCAGTGCTGAAGCAAAATATAGAGCTATGGTTTATGGAGTTTGTGAACTTATGTGGCTTCAGGGCTTGATGCAAGATCTAGGAATTTCTGTTCATGGGGCCTATGAATTTGTATTGAAACAATAAGTCTATTACTGATATTGCACATAATCCAATTCAGTATAAGAGAACCAAAAATATTGAAATTGACAGGCGTTTCATCAAAGAGAAACCAAATAAGGGGGTTATTTGTATGCCATTTGTGAGATCAGGAGATCAATTGGTAGATATTTTTACTAAAGGACTTAGTGTTAAGGTTTTTCATCCTTTTATTTGTAAGTTGGGCATTAGAGATATCTATGGTCCAACTTAAATGAGGAGTGTTAAAAGGTGTCTATGAGAGCTATTTATATACTTCGCGTCTTATTATTATCAATGGGTAGGGCTATTTCCAATCCCCAAATATCCATTTTCACTGTATTTAATTTTTTATTATCAAACTACTAAATTCACCCCTTCTATACCCACCCCATTAGTAACTAAACTCACATCATGCTATACACACCCCCTTTTAAAAAGTAAACTCACATTATATTTTTTCACAATTAGGGTTTCATTCACTATCTCATCTCATACACCCTCAAAAACACTCTTTCAATATAAATTTTTTCAGTGAGATATAGGTTAGTATTACTTATCGATTTAATTCTATATTTGATTTCATGTGCGTTGTATGAACTTTCATTATTTTTGGTGTGTTTTGATATCTCCGCCATGTTTAATAATTTTTTATTTAGAATTTATATGTGTGTGTATATATATTTATGCTTTCAAATTAATATTTTGGTATCTCCTACGATCACTAATTGAATTATTTTAATTTTTTTATTGTTTCGAATATACAATAAGTATTTTGTTATTTTGTTTTGTCTTGTTTCGTCTTTATTTGTTCCTTTTTTGTCTTGTTTAGGTTTTGCATCCGTGCTTGTTATTTTTTTTCTTGTTCGGCTTTGTATCTTATAGTCATTGCTTGTTTTTTAAGTCCTTGCTTAGGTTTTTTTTTTCTCTTGTTTTGGTTTGCATTTTTATTTCTTTTTCTTGTTTCGTATTTTCGTCTTTGCTTTTTCCTTTTTTTTCTTGTTCCGGCTTGCTTGTTTTCTTTACTTATTTCATTTTTTGTTGTTCTTTTTTTTTTGCTTGTTTCATGTTTTGCAGTAGTCTTATTCGTAAATATATTTATGCATTCAAACTAATTGTCTATAGTACCAAAGTAAGTAGACTACTAAACTTTACAATTTTTATTGTTATATAGGACTATGTTTCACCAACAAGTATAGAAGCAATTGAGGTAGACACACTAAGGTTTTTCAAACATTCAAGGTAATTTTTAATTTTGGAACTTAGGACTTAGTTATTCATTTGATTAAGCTTCATTCCAATATGTGGCTTGTGTTTTTAATTTTGTGACCTTGTAGGCATTTAACAGTCGAGATGAACTGTAGGAATGGGTGAAAAAAATTGGGCGTGAAAATGGAATGGTAGAGGTAGTAGCAAGGTCTAATGTCTATGATATGAGAAGGCTCTCTCGTGTGATTCTAGGCCGTGAGAGGGGTGGACAATATGATATTAGAAGACGTAAGCAACAAAAAGATGTTGAAACAAAAAAATGAAACAGTGCAACAAAAAATGTGGATGTCCATTTAAATTGAAGGCAGCACAATTAAACCATGGAGATGTACGGTGAGGGTTAAAAGTGACGAATGGAATTCATAACCACAAATTGATAGAAAATTTGGTAGGTCACTCGTATGTTAATAGATTGAAAAATGATGAACTTGAAATTTTGGAGAGACTGTTGAAGAGCGGTGTTCGTCCACATGACATATTATGTCACCTAAAGAAGAGGGATACAAGCAATGCTTCAACAACAGGCAAGGCTAAAAACAAAGTTAATATTCTTTTTGTAAATCGTAATAATTTTATATGTTCATAAATATTGGGTCACTATTGATTTATATTTTTTGTATATAATTTTATATAGTGAGTCTTCTTTACTTGATACAGCTTATGGATTCGAGGGGAGAGTGGAGATGCTTGATTACGGTTCTAGAACTAAATTGGGTTAACTTATATCATTTGTATTTTTTAGCTTCATAATGAACTTATGACTTTTTTGTTTTCTTCTATTTTGGATCATTTTTTTCTTTTCTCGTCATTTAATGCACCACTGCATAATAATACTCTTAATTTTGATATTTGATATTCAAATTCTATTTATAATATTGCTATTTTACTGGACATTAAATACATGATTCAAAAGGACTAGCAATTAGACAAAAGAAAAAAAAATCTAAGAAATAATAACATGTTTTAGATGAACTTTTAAACAAATAAAATTGTTGATGGGTAGTTAGTTTTCATTTATATATAGGGTGAGAAAGTATGAAGATGAGAATAATTTATGATTCTAGATTTTTTTTTTTTTTATTTGGGTGATGATTATAAATTGAAAGATCCATTAATATGTTAATGGGGCAGACGTAGTCATTAATTGGGTGAATTTAGTCATGAATTGATGGTTACATAATGGGGTGGGCTTAGTTATTAAAAAGGTGTACATAGAATGAGTGAACTTAATTATTAATGGGGTGGACTAGTTACTAATGGGGTGGATATACAAGGAGTGGGCTTAGTAGTTTGATAATAAAAAATTAAATGGGGTGGGAATAGATATTTGTCGGGTGGGAATCACCCCACCCATTATAAAATACATGAGGCTAAGGGAGATAATGTTATATTATATGTATTTCTAGATTAAAGGTAGTTTTGTGCTTTGTGATTATATATAAAAGCTGGTTGTAGCAAGGCGTAGCTATATAACCTAACAAGCTACTCTCTTCTCGTAATCTTTCTCTCCTCTCTCTTTTTCTTCAAACCCTAATTTCCTCATAATCTAACAGATAACCTAATTCTCTCATTTGCTCTCACTATTGACATAAACGTATTCTCTTTCTCTCTACTTTATTCTCATCTCTCTTTCACAATTTAACTGCATACCTATAATCCCAACATACTAGGTCCACCTTTCAATCAAACATTTATAATTGCATAAAGCCCATTGGAGTATCAAACCAAACAAATGGCCCAAGAAACGAGTTTGTCTCTCAAGCCCAACCTG
>CAUOFW020008818.1:0-15640 GCA_963454935.2 Ilex paraguariensis | reverse complement strand
TTTTCATGCATTATTTGCCTTTCATAACTTTAAGAAAGCTCATAGAGAACTACTAGTGAACTTTAAAAAGGAATATAGGAGGTTTTTCTGATCAGCCTAGCTACCTCCTTTTTTGTGTACGATACTAACCATTGTCCTCTGTTAACCTTATTTTTCAACATCTTTTTGCTTTCGAAACCTTCTTTTTATTTTTATTTTTTATGTAAATAACTAAGAAAATTTGAGTATAATAATTTTCAAGTAGTTTGCTAATCTGTTCTAGTTAATGTTTTAGTTTGATTCAATTTTTATGTTTCTATGTGGGCAGGAGATTGTCAATTATATCTGTGACGACGATGATATTAAAGCTATATCATTTGTTGGTTCAAATAATGTAAGTAGATTCTGCTACCGTTTTTTCAGCCGCACCAAGTGGCACTGACATCAGACACACATGCACACAAATTTTAGACTTAGGCAGTATATTATGTTGTGAATTTACACAAGAAACATTCATCCTGTGTGGGTATGTTTACTTTTTTTACATATTCATATCATATCCATAGCCATATGTTATGGTGAGTGAGTGAGGTGCAATTTTTGTTAATGTGAAAAGCATCAACGGTGGTTAAAATTCAATCCACCAAGCGTGAGTTTGTTGGCCCAAATCTAAGGGCAGCCACTCAGTGCAACCCCCCCCTTTTTTTTCTCTCTTTCTTGCTAATGCAATTTGATCCGAACTGATTGCTTTTGGTGAAGTGCTGTGGAAATTGATTGATAACTGTTGAAGTATAAATACTTAAGTTACACCATCTCTAACAATATAAGTTTTTGGAGTGGATGATTGTTTAACATGATATTAGAGTAGGAAATCATATGTTCGAATCTCACTGTCACCCTAATTATTAAAAGATTTCACATGTTAGGCCTAAAAATTAGCAAATAATAAGGGGCATGTTGAAGTATAAATACTTAAGTTACACCGTCGGTAACAACATAAGCTTTTGGAGTAAATGGTTATTTAATAATAACAATAAACATTCTGATGTGTGCCAGCATTCTACACCCCCAAAACCAATATTATTCTACCCGGGATTAGAATCTGGAATGCACATATATGCCAGGGCAGCAGCTAGAGGCAAACGAGTTCAGGTGAATAATTTTTCATTCTCAATAAATATGGCTTGACTTAACCGGCAACTTGATTTTTCTTATATTCGCTTGGTAGTTATCATGGTTTGTATGCCTCAGTCCAATATAGGAGCTAAAAATCATGCGATAGTTATGCCTGACGCGAGTGCGGATGCCACTTTGGATGCTTTGGTTGCTGCTGGTTTTGGTGCTGCAGGACAGAGGTGCATGACTCTAAGCACAACTGTTTTTTGTTGGAGGCTCTATGCCTTGGTATGATATTTATTTAGTTTTTTAACCTCACATTTGTTATATCTGCTTGGTGACTTTATACTTCATTATCTGGGATTGAAATAATATTTCTTATTTCAACTTGTATGTATACCATTTTCTTATTTTAGCTTTTTCACCTTTTTTTCCTTTTTTTTTTTTTGGTATTTTTCTTTTTGGGAGGGGGAGCTAATATCCTGAAGGTTAGGCCTATTTTCTGATCATTCATTTAGTCATTCATTTTACACTCTATATTTTCAATTTGTGCAACTTTAAAGTGATTTTAAAACCATATTGCATGCACCAAATATCTTTATAGAACTTGATATGAGGTGATGGGTGAAGCTTGATGTAGTTTCTCTCTTTGTATCAATTCTTAATTGTGAATGTCTCATGTGAGTTGTTTTGCAACTCATTATGTGTTCTGGATCTGATTCAGTGATGCATGAAATCTTCCATTAACAATGATGCATTATAAATATGTTTTTCAGGGAAGAAGAGCTTGTGGCGCGTGCCAAAGCACTCAAAGTAAATGCAGGAACAGAGGCTGGAGCTGACCTTGGACCAGTTATAAGTAAAGAGGTGCAAACATATCTTAGCAAATTTTCCGTTTGCTATGCCTATTTGAAATTTGAAATTGAACACTATATGTTTATATCCTTGAATTCTGTTATTCTACAATATAACTTGGAGCAATGGAAATCTTTTTTGTTGACAAAAATTATTGGAAGTCATGTGCACTTGCAATCTATGGTTATAGGAGGTGCCAAATTCTGGTTGCTTCACATGTTATGTGGATGTGGTGTCATCCCAGTTGAGTACTTCTTGACATTTGCATTGATTTTTGGTTCCTTGGCATGCTTCTTCAGGTAAAAGATCAAATATGCAAATTAGTTCAAAGTGGCGTTGATAGTGGTGCTCGACTTGTTCTCGATGGAAGAAACACCGTGGTATACCATGCTTTTCTTTACCATTTGATCATGTGCGCGTTGGTTTTTGCTTGAAAATCTTTCTTGTTTGTGTTCTATATTATTAGGAATATACATTAGCGAGAACAAATTTCTTGTATGATTGCCATTAGTTATGAGGACTGTCAACAGATCGGATCTGAATCACATTGGATCTTGATCTGTCCAGATCCAAATCTGATAAAACAATCTGAGTTTGAATTCGATTTGTTTATCCGACGAATTTCAAAATCTTAATCAATATCCTCATTCGTTAGTAATAGGATATCCGATCTGATTACCCGATCCGATTTGAAATTTGAATCCCAACAAAATTTTATAAAAAAATAATAATTTTACCAAATTTAAGTTAACTGTCAACCTAATTTAATCAACTAATGATTCTTTTCAATAATTTTTGCTTAATTTCATATCAGTGTCATTAATAATCTATGTATGTATATATAATAATTTCTCTCAATTAAGTGTGTGTACATATATACACACACACACATATATACATATGTATAAGTCCAAATTCGTTTAAAGAAACTTAATCGGATTCGGGTAACAAATTAAAATATTAAGTTAAAATCCACTTCATTGACATGCCTAGTTATGTGGGCTTAATAAAAGGTGAACATGTTGTAAAAGATGTTATAAAACATGACACACAAACTATAAACAAAGAAAATTTTAAACAAATAAGATTGCTAATAAAAAGTTTGAAAAGCGGTAAAAGAAGTTAAGTATAAAACATATACTAATGCTATTGGGACATAATTGAGGGACATAATTTGGGGATATAATGCATTGTGATCAATGAAGGGATAAAGAATGTATTTAATGATGGGACTCATTGCAACATTAAATGTATTCTACTATCACTCTATTGGTCAAAATGTATTATGTCCCCAAATTATATCCTTAAATTATATCCAAATAATATTTCTCTAAAACATATGATGATTTTTATCTAAGCTAGATACAAAGGATAGATAGAGAAATAAGTATGTTTTCTCAATTAAGGTAAAGAAAAGTTAAAGATGCTAACTATATTAAGTGTTATGAAAAGCGAAGATTGAAGGGTTTTGGTAAAAAATGAGGAAATTAAGGAAAAGTGGAAAAATTATTAAGTGAAAATCATATAGGAAACATAGGGGGTAATGTTACCTAGATTGTGTGTCGCTTTGGTATGTGGTATGATCATGTATAGGCAGTACAACATATTTGTAGGTACGATGAAAGTAGACTTAGCTGGTATAGTATTTTGGGTCCCAATTAATTTTGAAACTTTTATCTAGATCGCTTTTACTATTATACGACATTATATATCATAAAACATTCATAAACACTATGTCAGTTACTATTTATTTTATATTTGTGTTCGATTTTCTATTATCTAAAATAATATATAATTATAAATCTATATACACGTAGTCAATTAATATATAAGTTATGTTTGTGTTGAGCGAATCGATTTAGGGTTAGTATTATAAATTGAGGCCATATATTTTGGTGATTTGAATCGCAAACCCATTTCATTTGGGATCGATGTACTCAGATTGTGGATCGTCAAGAGTTTAATGAATTCTGGTAACTGTGGGGTGAACAATATAATAAGAAAAGGAAAACTAACCCAAATAAGTTTTTTTTGGTAGAATTAGGCTGTTCTAAGTAAAGAATGCCCTAAAAAATACAAATTGAAGAAACTTTAGGACGAATGTCGGATATGTTGAAGTATCTCGGTTAACTAAATTGTTTAATCAAATTATAACAACTAAGAAGATGTCAGATGAGTGCTGGAAGAAGATTTTAGTATCCATATAAAAGCAAAAGGCACATTCAGAGTTGCACAAACTATCGATGTATGAAGTTAGTGAGTCTGAATCATAACATAAAACTTTGGAGAGGATCATCGAGCAATCTTTTTTGTTTTTTAATGAGAACGACAAGACTTGAAAGAACCACATATGAGAATTAATTTGGGTTTCGCTGGGGAGGTCAACAGTAGAAGCTATATACTTAGGAGACTAATGGAAAAATAGAGAGAGAAAAAATAAATGTTGTTATATGGTAATTATGGACTTAGAGAAGACATATAATAGTGTTTCTAAGGACATAATTGATAGTGATCGAAAAGGGATTGGATGAACTTAATTTAATAATTGAATTTTATTATTTATTTTAGTATTATTTTATTAGTTAAGGAATATTTGTTTGACTAGGAATAGTAATTAGAATTTGATTAGGAAATTGTTATATAGTTTTAGTATGATAGGGATTTGAGAATTTGATTATGAAACTCTTTTAGTATTTTAGTAGGAAAGTAGTTTTTATTTTAGTAGGGAACTTGACCTATAAATAATGGTGTAATCCCAACTATTTTTAATTAGAGAGAGTGATATAATAAAAAGTGGTTCTCCGTGGAGAATTTATGTGTTTCTTCACCGAATCCTTGCGAGGATGAGGTAAACCCCTTCCACCTCCTCTTCTTTCTTCTTCTCTTTCTATTCTATGATGTCTAGCTCTTCCCGTTATACATCAATAATATTGCTGGTTTTAAAAAATAAGAGAGTTACCATAGATATATGGATATGATTAAGGATATGTGTGGGTGTAATGACTATAGGTAGAACAAATGCGGGGGAAAGTAGTGAATGCCAAATAACGGTACGCCTACATCAAGGTTTCCCTTTAAGTCCGGTATCTCATTTCCTTAACTATGGATGAATTGACAAGACAAATAGATTGATTGATGACACTAAAGTAGTAGTTAACAACAAACTAGAAGTCTAAAATTTAGATGGTTTGGACATGTTTATAGAAGTCCTAGTAATCCTTCGGTAAAGAAGAGTGATTTAGTACATATGATGGTAACGCAAGGGATAGAGGTACTCCTAAAATAGTTTCTAATGAAATAGTAAAAAAAATATGATAGTCCACTACCTAATGACAAATATGACCTTGATAGACCCCAAATAGTTGAGATTATTGCTTATGTTGATTAGCTTTGAAGGCTGAGCACTATTCCATTCCAGTGCCACTGTGTTATTTCTGTGACTCTGCACAAGTTATTGTCACAATGTTGTGCTCTATCATTTATCCAGCCTTTGTGAAGCATGATGTGTTTTATTGTTGTCGTGGACTGTATTTTTTCTGGTGTAATCAATTTCTTGTTGTAAATTGATACCTTACCTAACTAAGGATCTTGTCACGGGGCGATTCACTGGGAAATCAAGCTCCAGAATCTGATTTTTCCCCTTATTACAATTCATTGAGCGACCTATTGTGAATTATAATCAAACTCATCAAAGGGAGCTTGACACCTTGGACCTCGTTAGAGAGAGCTCCAATCTCTATATTTATGATTAAAATTAGGCTTAGGGTTTTTATTAATTCTAGAGTCCTTTAAATAGGACTAGTCTCCTTAAAAATATAGGAAACCTATAAGTTAGGCTCCTTATAACCGAAATCACGGAAAGACCTAATTAGGAGATAAGTCTCCAACTAAGCAACAATAACGTTAAAAAACAAAATAACAAAACAAAACCTAAGCCATATAATTCCAGTTACTTATTTGCCACGCCTTCTATAAGAGCAGCCCACAAAGGAGTCTATAACATCACCCTCCCCCTGTTGAAAGAGCTTGTCCACAAGGTCAAAGTCCGGGTAAGCATGCTGGAAATGTTCAGGGCTCTCCCAAGTGGCATCAGCAACGTCAGTATCCACCCAATGCACTAGAAGTTCCCAAGTGCCTCTTTTAAGGCGAGCCCGCAATACTGAAGCCGGGGTGGGAATGACACAACCATCTTTTACGGGAGGAGGCAATTGTGGAATGGAGAATGGAGGTCGTCCTTTGTAAGGCTTAAGAAGGGAAACATGGAAGATGTTGTGAAGCTTTGATTCAACTGGTAGTTGAAGCTTGTATGCTACGGTTCCAATGGGCGGCAAAATGGAAAATGGACCATAGAATTTCTAGGATAGCTTGTGGCGGGCTGTAGTAGAGACAGAGTGCTGACGATATGGCTGTAGGCAGAGCCAAACTAGATCCCTACAGCATATTGCACATCTCGATGGCCATTGTCATAGAACTCCTTCATACAACTTTGGGCCAGTTGCAATTTAGCCTATGTCTCTGTCAAAACTTGATCACGAGTAAGCAAGGCCTGATCAACGACTTCAACTCTAGAGGACCCAGGTATATAAGAAAGGAGACGAGGTGGTTCACGCCATAGACAACCTTGAAAGGTGTACTCTGGAGGCCAGTATGAAGTGATGTGTTATAGCAATATTCAGCCCATGGAAGCCACTCAATCCAGCTTTTAGGCTTATCCCCAATGAAGCAACGAAGATATATTTCAATGGTGCGATTCACAACCTCTGTTTGTCCATCCGTTTGTGGGTGGTAAGTTGAGGAAAAGGCAAGCTTTGTACCACTGAGACAGAAGAGTTCCTGCCAAAAATTGCTTGTGAAAACAACATCCCGATCACACGTAATGGTCTCCGGAATCCCATGAAGACAGACAATCTGCTCCACAAAAACATGGGCAACTTTGGTGGCAATATACGGGTGAGCCAGAGGAATAAATGTTGGGATTTCTCACGATTTAAATCCACTAACAAACACACACAATAGAAGAACAAATAAAGAATATAAAGCAATAAGAAACAAGAAAGAACAAGACACAGATTTTACGTGGTTCGGCAATTTGCCTACGTCCACGAAGCTGCAGGGATTTCACTATTGAGAGAGTTGAATACAGAGAGCGGCTGTACCATCCACAATTAACCCTAATCACCAAAACAACAGGGTTTATATGTCCTACGCACTGGGCTGTATAACGGGCCCAAAAAAAAAATTTTCCTCGGGGGCGTTGCCCCCGAACCCCCACGAGACTTGTCCATGAGCGCTACGGCTTGGGCCTATCGGCCCAAGCCTTCGCTCCATGGACTAAGCCTCAGAAAATTTTCCATTAAAAACCACACAACATTATTTCGGAGTCGGGTCATCATCCGGATCACATATACAAACTAGACTCCATAAAAATAAACCAACAATAAAGTGGGCGTATTTTGAGAATCTGTCCACAACCACAAAAAGAATTGACCTATGGCAACCCATCGGTAAAGTCCATGGAAACATCCGCCCAAATTTGAGTGGGAAGGGCTATGGGTTAAAGTAACCCAGCTGGGCTCAAATTTTCTGATTTGTGGTGTTGGCAAATTGGGCAAGAGGACACATAATCAACAATGGTTGACTTCATCCCTTTCCAATAAAAATCTCCTTTGACGCGATGTAGAGTCTTCTGGATCCCCTCATGTGCACTATCATGATAACTAGACAAAACTGAAGCAATCAAAGGAGAAGAGGGCAACAAATAAATACAATTTTTATAAAGAATCAGCCCTTCATGAATAGACCAACTAGAATCCTTTTCCCCCTTCGAAACATGTAAAGATAACTCTTGTAAGGAAGAATCAGCAGTGACTTCCTCACGGACAACAACTAGAAGCAAAAACCGAGGGTGGCTGATTGCACTTAACACCTTTTCATCATTGGAGCGCCATGATAGAGCATCAGCAGCCCGGTTTAAATAGCCAGCCCTATATTCGACAGTAAAATCAAACCCCAAAAGTTTGCTAATCCAGTGTTGTTGGGGAGAAGTTGTGATCCGTTGCTCTAATAAAAATTCCAAGTTGTAATGATCGGTGTGGATAAGAAAGGCTCTTCCCCACAAATAAGGTTGCCAATGTTGCACTACCTTTGCCAACCCGATCAATTCCCGTTCATAGGCAGCAAGTTTTTGGTGCCTTTCAGCCAATTGGTGATTGAAAAATGCAATAGCGTGGTTGTTTTGTTGAACAGCCCCGATACCTCCTCCGGAGGCATCACATTCAACCACAAACAATTGATCAAAATCTGGTAATTGCAATACCGGAGCAACAACCAATGCTTGCTTCAATTTATCAAAAGAGAGCTCGGCGCTCTCATCCTAATGGAAGGAGTTTCTTCGTAACATACTACTTAATGGTGCTGCCAACTGCCCATAATCCTTAATGAATTTGCGGTAATAACCGGCCAGCCCCAAGAATCCGCGCAAGGCTGTCACTGATTGTGGTTTTGGCCATGCTGTTACCGCTTGAATTTTTGTCGAATCCACTGTTACACCTGTTGCAGAAATAATGTGCCCAAGGTATGCAACTTGGGTCTCCCCGAAAGCACATTTAGACTTCTTCAAGTACAGATGGTGAGCACGCAATAATTCAAAAGTAACACGCAAGTAAAGCAAATGATTGGTCCAAGAATGGCTGTAAATTAAGATATCATCAAAGAAAACCAATATAAACTTGCGTAAGTGAGGACGAAATACGTCATTCATGAGTGCTTGAAATGTAGAGGGGGCGTTGGACAAGCCAAAGGGCATGACCAAGAACTCAAATTGCCCATGATGTGTCCGAAAAGCTGTCTTCTCTACATCCGAGTCATGCATCCTCACTTGATGGTACCCTAATTTCAGATCCAATTTAGTGAAGTACTTGGACCCATGCAATTCATCAAGTAGCTCGTCTACCACCGGAACGGGGAATTTATCTTTAACCGTTTTAGCATTGAGCTCGCGATAGTCTACACAAAACCGCCAAGTTTCATCATGCTTCTTAACCAGTAAAACCGGCGGAGATAAGGGAGATTTGCTTGGTCGAATGATCCCTTGTTGAAGCATCTCAACACACTACTTTTCGATTTTGCCCTTCTGCAAATATGGGTATCGATAAGGCCTAACTACCACCGGTCCCGTTCCGGGTTGTAAACAGATTTGGTGGCCACAATGGCGGAGAGGAGGTAGGCCAGATGGCTCCTGGAACAGATTAGTAAACTCGGCTAGAAGCTGGTCTAATTCCTCCTGATGAGAATGGGGTCTGTTAAGCAGGTGAAGCTGCTAGCTATGGTGGGGCTGCATTCCATGTAATATAATTCTATTGCCCCGGAATGTGAAACTCATGGTCAGAGATACAAAGTCCCAAAGGATGGGTCCCAGAGTTTGCAACCATTTGATTCCTAATACCAAATCAAAACTAGCCAGGGGAAGAAAAAAAAAATCAGCAGTACAAGGACACTTTCTGCTGATTATCATCAAGTGAAAAAGTTATCGCATTACAAATTCCCGCACTGTGGACACTTTCTCCATTTGCTACTGAGACACTGGCCCCTGTTTTAGGCTGGGCATTGATTCCGAGGCTTTTTGCAGTTGTTAAACTGATGAAATTGTGCGTACTCCCCGAATCTACCAAATCTTGTAAATTCTAATTGTGCAAGGCAGCCTTCACTTGCATGGTGCATGTCCCTTTTTGACCCGTGATTGCATGCAGAGAGATCTCCGGTTCCCCATCGATAACAGCTGTTGGTTCCATCTCATCTGAATCTGTCAATTCAAGCTAGAAAAGCCTTTTACATTGATGCCCAGCTGAGTATGTCTCATCGCAGTTGTAACAAAGGCCCTTAACTCTTCTTTCCACCATCTTTGCCCTTGATAACTTCTTGACGAATGGCGTGTTCAAGGGTTTGACCTCCGTTTGTCCTCCACCAGCAGCAGTGGTAGTACTTTTAGGTGGCGTAGTTACTGCTGGTAGTGCCCCGGAGGTGGCGCCAGTTTTACTGTTTAACCATGAACCCTTCTTTGGCTCGGCTTCTTTCAGAATACGATGTTTGGACTCAAAGACTCTTGCTAAATTCATCGCGTTAGCCAAATCAGGTGGGGCGTGAAGCTCCATCAAACTTGTTGGCTCTTGCCAATCTTTCCTGAAATTGCCTCTGATAGTCCTCTACGGACCCGGTCTGTTTCAAGTTCACCAGTTTTCCCAACGAATTGCTTCTGGTTGGCGGTCCAAACCTCAGGGAACAATAGTCCTTGAATCCGGCCCAGTTGATTATGGGTTGTTCAAATTCTAACTGATGGTACTATAGCTACGCTTCGCCTAGCATATGGAAGGCAGCCAATCCCACCTTATCCCCTTCCTGTGTATGTTGATTGGCGAAGAACTTCTCACACCGATGCAACCATCTTAAAGGATCTGAAGAGCTGTCAAAAGTTGGGAAGTCCAACTTGGTGTAGCAGGGAACAACGTCGTTTCCGGGCTATGGTGTTGCACCTTGCAACCGATTTCCTGCGTGACGCACTTGGGGTGGCTACTCTTGTGGGTTGTTGTAGCTTGCAGTTCCTTCGGACTCAATTCTTATGCTTCGATTAAACCCAACCAGTATCTCCTTGAATTGCGATGACAACTCCTGTAGGTGACTGCCCAATCGTTGTTCAATCTCCGTTGCCCGTGCTTCGTTTGCGATTTGTGCCTCTTGTAACATCAATCGCAGATCCTCTTTTGTGGCAGAGTCGCCCATCATGCTTGACTTTGATACCATCCCTAACCAAGGATCTTGTCATGGGGTGATTCACTAGGAAATCAAGTTCCAGAATCTGCTTCTTCTCTTTATTACAATTCTTTGAGCGACCTATTGTGAATTATAATCAAACTCATCAAAGAGAGCTTGGCACCTTGGACCTCGTTAGAGAAAGCTCGAATCTCTATATTTATGATTAAAATTCGGCTTAGGGTTTTTATTAATTCTAGAGTCCTTTAAATAGGACTAGTCTCCTTAAAAATATAGGAAACCTATAAGTCAGGCTCCTTATAACCGAAATCAGGAAAAGACCTAATTAGGAGATAAGTCTCCAACTAAGCAACAATAACGTTAAAAACAAAATAACAAAACATAACCTAAACTATATAATTCCAGCTACTTATTTGCCATGCCTTCTATAAGAGGGACCCACAAAGGAGTCTATAACACAAACCCTTTTTTTTTCTTTCTTTCTTTTTTTTCATAGGCAGGGGTTTGGGAGGAGTAGTGGTTCTATTTGTGTGGTCTGGCCGATTCACTTGCTTAGGAGTAGTTTTTTCTTCCCTTTCCTTATTTATAATTGAAATGTATCTGCCTACCTCTAGATTAAGGAGACAGAAAACTGTTGGTGCTTGCCTTGTAACTCCCCGATTTCCCCGAATGTGTTACATGATAAATTAATTCACAGATTCCACCCAGCATATCTCCAAATAAAAATACTAGAGCTTTAATTACCTTAATAAAAATTAAATTAGTAATAAAATTTCCAAATACAAATTGAGCTCACAATTTATTACAAAAATTATCATCTCCAGCTCTTCCAATATTCAAATCATGATCTATGCTCTATAATCCTCATGAAAAAATTAATCAAGTGAGAAAGTATACAATACGACGGAAAATAATATGATCAGCGATAAAAGTGTGAATCATCGGATGTCAAACAACTCAATTGATAAGCAATTGCAGAATCATGAATCAAATACAATATATCGCCTTTTACTTTGTTCATCTTGGTAACATGACAAGTGACACTTAGGCATAAATCCGAACTCGTACCGATCAATCACATGCAAGGTCACAACCACACCTTGTAGGGCTACATTCACGTTTCACAAAATATGTGTCAAGTGCACTTTGTACATTTACCAATCAATCCCAAAGTAATTAGCCAAATACAAGCTAACTTAATAAATAAAACATACAAAATTTTATGACAATCAAAAATAGCGAATAAAAGGAATATGAATTTCGAAAAAATCAATGGAATATCTTTGTAAAGAGATTTATAGATAGAAGTATATTGTATATTATCCCGTACTTTAAACCAAAAAATTATGCCAATGGATTTAATTAGTACCATCTAGGAGCAACATACAAAAATTTCATCTTGATCAGGGTTCGTTTCACTGTTGATTTTGACACCACGTATTTCTCTTTTCTCTCCTTTTTCTGTCTTTGGTGTGGCTAACTAGTGAGGGAAAGGGTTGAATTTATAGGAAAAAGGAAGCAGGTGGTGGCACCTTAGATGCCAAGAATCTCTCCTAGCATGACACTTGTCATATATGCAACGTGACAAGTGTCCAACACTTGTCACCCACACCCGCCCAAGGCTTTGTCATGCTTATCATGTGTCATCTCCATATTAATACACACAAACACCACTTTTATCACGTTTCCTATGACACACCAAAGTTTACACTTATTACACCTCGCTTACTGCCGGTTTTTAGCATCACTTTTTTTTTTTCTGATATGAAACATATCCAATATTGCAGTCATCGGCTCGTCTTTACATAAGGAATCCATGTATGTATTTGTAATCTCCAAAAATAAATTATTTTGATTACATAAACTTTTAACATTTCTCAAAATTTAATTCCCAATTGTAACTCTTATTTTATAAAAATTTGGGATTTTACATGCCCTGATAAACTTATCCTGAATTGAGCTTGCTTATGTAGGTTCCAAGATATGAGCGTGGAAATTTTGTGGGTCCTACTATCTTATGTGATGTTACAACCAGCATGGACTGCTACAAGGTATCTCTTTTCATGCCTTCTATAGCTATATGATTGATGGATCAAAAAAGATGACTGTTAATGTTGAAAAGAAGAGTTGACCATAGACCTTCGAATATTCTTGGTCTAATATTCTATTGGGCCATGCAGGAGGAAATGCTTGGACCAGTTCTTCTTTGTATGCAGGTACTGCTAAAATTAGTAAACATTGTTTCCTCTATGATTATATCAGTTGCTTAAGCAGTACATTATTAACGTATATTTATTTGGACCATTAACAGGCTGACTGTCTTGAAGAAGCCATAACTATTGTCAATAGGAACAAGTAATTGCCTTCACTCTTATTTCTTTTGAATTTTTAATGTCAGATTTGGATGTCTATTCAAGTTTCTTTTCTCATGCAGTTTCTGTTGCTTTATTGTAATTTGTAAATGACTTTTTCGGATAAGATATTTTGAAATGATTCTAGTATTTCTCCCTACTAGTAATCAAGAGATATCATGATATTCCCCACCTTTTTTCTGTATATTTGAATGTTGTTCTGGTCATGAATTCTTTCTCTACCCCAAGGACTATTTTAGAAGTTCTGGACATATACTCAGATATTAAATTTCAGGAAACGTAATCAATCATATGTTTACATGTTTCCTTCTAGCAATATGTTGAAATCACACTCATTTTGCCTTTGACAAATCAAAACTCTTTGAATTACTTTTCTGCCTTGTTATTCCTGGTCTCCTGTTGTTTCAGATATGGATTTGGAGCTTCCATATTCACTACATCTGGTATTGCTGCTAGGAAGTTCCAGAATGAAGTTGAGGCTGGGCTGGTAAGCCAACTCATCTCATCTGGCAAGAATTGCTTGAACTTGTTTATGTTCAACTGCATGATTTGGATTTTCTCTGACATGATCAAGGGTGACTCAGGTTGGCATAAATGTTCCTGTTCCAATTCCATTGCCATTTTCCTCATTCAATGGTTCCAAGGCATCTTTTGCTGGTGATCTGAATTTCTGCGGTATGTCATCTTCTCTCTCTTTACACAAACACACACCCAATACGTGTACACAGTTGCTTTACCGACCGTTATTCCCTTCCTCTTTTTAATGGCAACGTAAATAGCTTCTTTACTTTATTCTGAATTGCAGGGAAGGCAGGTGTGCAATTTTACACTCAAATTAAAACAGTAGCACAACAATGGAAGGACTTACCAAGCCGAAGAACGTCACTACATCTCCCTCCAACCTCTGAGGCAGAAATAACAAGTCGAGTAGGATCCCTGGTGCAGCATCGAACATCTGAGAGTGATTTACCGAGCCATGAATTATCACCAGCCATGCCTTCAGCATCCGAGAGAGATTTAGCTAGCCAGAATACACCCCTGCCCTTGTCTCCTGCATCAGAAGGGGACTTGCAAGACCCTGGATTGTCACCTTCTATTCATCCAACCACCGATAGTGACTTCCTGAGCCAGGATGGGTCGCTGAACATTCCTTCAACATCTGAAAGGGATTCAATGAACCATGAAATGTCGCTATCTGCACCTCCAACTGCAAGGGATGTGCCAGGCCAAGTGACACTCCCTGTGCCTCCAACATCTGAGAGGATGCTAGTATCTCAAACATCCAAGTGGGATCGCACTCGACCCTTGACATCCCAAATGACTGAAACTCTTTTGTCAACCTCTGACAGAATTTATATGCCTCCAACTTCTCAGAGGATTGATAACATGGCTTCAACATCTCAGAGGATGAACGCTGCTGTTTCTTTGACTTCTGAGAGTTTATACATTCCTGCACCTCCGAGGAATGATGTCGTAGATCCAGTATCTCTCAGGAATGATGGTATGGGGTCAATTTCGCAAAGGACAGATGCTAATATTTATCCAACTACTGAGAAGGTATACTTGCCTACGATGTCTCACATGAATGAAAATATTGGTCCAACATCTCAAAGGACTGACGCTACCATGCACCTGAATACCGAGAGGTTATACGTGCTGACATCTCACAGGGGTGACAATATGAGCTTGATGTCTTTGAGGAATGACAATTCTATGCATCCAGCTTCAGAGAGGATGTACATGTCAACATCGTACAGGAGTGACATGATGCCTTCTCAAAGGAATGATGCTATGCCCCCAACTTCTGAGAAGATGTATATGCCTGCAGCAATTCAGAGGAATGATGGTATGGTATCAACGTCGGAGAGGTTCCCTTCAACCTCCCAAAGGACGTATGTTCACACCCCAATGGCATCTATCGATGAATATGCTGATGATGGAGTGTCGCCGACTTTGCCTCCATCTCAGAGATTGTAGGATTTGCTCTCCCCTGAATATTTTTATATTTTTGGGATCTTTGTTGTTTTATTACCACATTTTCTAACTTATTTCCGAGATACTATTGTTTCTATAAAAACGTGGTTTAAACTCATGTTTTTTAATTTAAAATAAAAACTTAAGTTTAAAATATGCTTTCATGTGAACAATAGAAAGTTGGTTTTGTGTTCTTTTATTTTTATTTTTATTTTTATTTTTGGTCATGAAATTGATATGCAAATAGATTATTTTACATATCTATTACGGAGTACTCCTTCCGTTCCTAAATATCTGTAGTTTTACACAATTTTTTTTGTTCTATAATATCTATCGCTTAATGAAACTAAAACATAATTAATATTTTTTCTTTCAAATTTACCCTTAACTTTTTAATGCATTAGATTTGGTGGAGGATAAGTGCTTTTCATATTCTTTTTCTTCGTAATACATATTGAATAAGAGTATTTTAATTTTGTGTAATTATTTTTTACTCATATTTGAGTTATTTAAAACTTTCTTAATCTCTGTACAAAAACTTTAAATGACAGATATTTAGGAACGGAGTGAGTATTTTT
>CAUOFW020008817.1:0-15644 GCA_963454935.2 Ilex paraguariensis | reverse complement strand
AGATAGGCACTACTTTAAAGTAATGATTATTTTGATGATTGCTCTTTCACGTGCGTTGACTTTTCTTAAACTCTTTAATTTTGAATTGGACTCGGGGCATAAGTTAAGTCCGACTTGTCTTTTTGATGATTTGACATATCTTTGCAAATATTCTATTTGAGTGAAATTTTATGGTAAAATAGCTAAATTTTAAAATTTTTGTGTATTTTAGCTAATTTCTTAGATGTGCTCTTATAAGTGCAGCCAACCTCCTGATCCAAAAAATCAAAAATCAAATTACCCATTTTTATCATTATTCCTATCTTATAAAACAATCAAATTACTACTAAAACTCAATATGCTTCATTTTCTCACACTTTTCTTCTTTTGTTTTTTTTACAAAATTTTAATTTTCTTCATTATCATAACTCCAATCAATAATTAAGGGTGTCAATGGGTCGGGTTAGCCCAAAATACTCGCTATTGGCCTAAAAAAATAAGTTCAAAATTTGATAGGCCCAATAGTTGACTAACCCAAATTCGAGCCCAATATCCTCCAATAAATGGCTTGGGCCTACCCCCAAGTCCATTACCTGGCCCATTGGCTCACCCCAAAAACCCAGTCAAAAAACCCACCCGCTCGGCTCAGTTCGCCTCCCATCCACCCACTTTGTTTGGAAAAAAAAATTGACAATTCAGAAGTTAGGTAGCATACACGCTTTAAATGTTAGAGTTGTGCAAATAATAAATAAATGGGTAGATGTAAACTTAGTTGTGATGTGTTCATTGTATTATGATGTAGTTTCTCTCTTATTTATAAATAAAATTATTTATTATTTACTTTTTGTGTATTTTGACTCTACTTTTAATTCAAAAATGTAATTTTAAAAATACTAAATTGAAAACTTTTTAAATAAAGATGTATATATAAAAAACACATACATGCCCATTGAGTGGCGGGTTGGGTTGCGCCTACCCCTACTTGAAACTTAGCCTGGCCGTCAGATAACTCACCTAGATAAGGGCTTGGGCCTATCCTACAAAGGCCCAGCCCAACTCAAAAAAACTTTCATGGGCCTAGTTTAACCCAGCCCTGTGTACACCCTTATCAATAACTAACACCTATATCTTTTTAAATTTCCCCGCTAACCATCAATAACTAACACCTATATCTCTATGCAATTACTTAACTACTCTATCTCAAATTCTTTTTCCTCTTCACATGTCACATTTTTCAGATATAATAAACCCACAACCTGAATATACATTTTAGATGAATACATTTGAATTTTATACTTGCCCCATGCATCGCATAGTGTTAACACTATATATACTAGCGGTCCACCCCGTACGATGCATAGAATTATGATTTGTGTCTTTTGTTATTTTTTATTTATCCATTTTTTTATTTTATCACTTGAGAAGTTAGATAAACATTGTAGAAAGTTCTTACGTGAAAGAATTGATTTTTTTGAATAAAGTTTTTAAAAAATAGTTGTTAGTTATTAAGAAGTTAAGAGATAGTTACAAATGGCAAGTAGCAGCGTTTGATTTGAGAGAACCTTAAGTTTTGAATTAAAAATTTAAAATTATGAGAAATTAGAAAATGATGAGGAAAGACTTCTCAAACTCTCTCACCTCTCAATTGTTTGTTATCTATAATATAAAACATGACAGACTTTAATAAGTCCATCTGACAATCTCAAATAGACTCATTCAATGGTCATCAGTATCCCTCTCAAAACTATTCACATTACATCGTTCTTTTAGGCATGAGTTACCCCTAGTCTATAATATAAACTAGGGTGGCTTCAACAAGTTCATCATACGGTCTTAAATTCATTAATTGATCCAATGACACATAATTCATCACAACAAAAAAATTATTCCACCCAAAACTTAAAGCATGTCTCCCAAGTCTGTCAAAAGCCCACCAGCCTTTCTCTCTCTTTCTCTCTCCACACTCCCTGCGACTTCTCTCTCTTTGCCATGGCTCAGCCACCACTAATGAACCCACCAATGAAGACAAAACACCCATGTTAGCTCCTTTATCTCTATCTCCAGTCGGGTTCTCTCTCTGTCTCACCTCTTTTTCTTCATCTCACGCACACAACACACACAAATCTCACCTCTCTTTCTTCAACTTTCTCACCAATCAAGCACACACACACAAACCCACAACACACAAATCATACACACACACACATAGATCACACACTCACATAACACACACAACAACACACAAACACACACACACACAAAAACAGAGCAAACACACAAACCCTACAACAGCGCACACACACAAACACACAATCAACCCAATTGGATGTTTAATTTGGGACACACAATAATTGGGTGTTAATTTGGGTTTTTTTGTCTTAGGGTTTTCAAATTGGGTGTTAAATAGGGTTTGTGAAATTTTAAAATAGTGTTTTTTAGGAAATATATCCCCATTTTTGGATTTTTTCTTTGATGAAATTTCAAATTGGATTTTTTTATTTATCAAATTGGTGTCCCCCTTAAGGTTCAACTCTCTTTCTTCTGTTTTCCCTTCTTAGGTTCCAATGTCATTATAAAATTGCTTGGGTATTTGTGAAGGATTTGACAAATATAAAATTGGATGGTAAATCAACAGTTTGGTTATGTTATGATGTTTCACTTAAAAGCAATTGTGTAATGGTTTGATTTTGGCCCCTATGGTGTTTCTTTTTAATGGGATCTTCTTCTTTTTTTCCCTCTAAATTGGATATGTTGGTTTCTGCATTATTTGTGGCACTGTGAACAAAGTCAACATAGATGGATATGACCAAACTAAAGCGTAAGTAAGGCTAGAGTCGGCATATATGTTACTTTTACTCACTATAATGTAGACTATATATGTTCGACCAACCAATGTGTCACATGTTTTGTGCTTTCCTTTTATATGTGCATAACTTTATTTTTTTTTTGGTGGTTGGTTTTTGATGCAAGCTATATGGGTTAGGCATATAAGTTCTTTTATGGGTTAGGCATATGAGTCATAGCACTTTGCTTATTGGCTTATTTGCTATTAGATGTTTTTATGTCTACAAGTTAGAATGATTCAAAAGGATAATATAGGTGTGGTGATTTGCCACGAGTATGGATTCAATCATATCCGTATATTTGAGGTAGTATTTACCTCCCATCCATTTGTCAATCAATTTTTTTTTGTTCTTAACTTGTGTTTCTTACATTATATACATTGGTTGTTTATAAAAGGAGGAAAAAAAGGTCAAATGCAATTGCGATTGCCAAATCTAAGGGAAAATAAAAGGCTATCTCTTCTACCAAAGGAACAAAAAATTTATTTTGTCAAGTGCTATGACTCTTCATTATATCTTTTTCTCTATGGTTTTATGCGTATAAAGATATTTATGATTATTATAATTATGAAGTTGGTAAATGGTTGGGTAAATAGTTGTTGTGAGGGAACACTGTGATATAATGGTGAGTTCGGTAAATAGTTTGAACTTTATAGCACCGAGGTAAATAATTTGAGCCTTATGAATTTAAATTTGGAGTTTGTAAACCTTATAGCACTTTAATTTAGCATTTTCATGTAATGGGGGTTTCAATGCATCAGACACACACACTTTGCTCACATACACCTAGTCCACACATACATCACTGGCATACACAACACAACCCATAACACACATATTACATACACAACACACAGAGTACTCACATCGCACACACACATTGTATTTGCACTCATTTCTACACAAACCCCTTCAGTCCTTGGCAAAAACCCCAAATATGTTCGACCAAATGCCCCAAGGTCCTTCGTTTTCCTATATGTTTAGTCTTGATTTATTCTTCACTTTTCTCAAGTAAATTATGCTTGGGGTGTTTTACAGGTTTTTGTTATTTATTCTAGCAAGGTGGGTGGATTCCTATCTTTCTTACGCTATAATATTAAGGTGCGATGACATTATTAACGTGGGCCTTTAAGTTGATGCGTGAAATATTGCAATTGCGTCAACCTCTCCTAGTCTCAGGTAACTCTCTCTCCCCCTATTTCTCTCATACAAAACAACACACACACAAATAGGGTTCTTTCTTTGTGGTGTTGTATTAGGTGTGGTCTTTTGAGAATAATCTAGTGGAATGTTTTTCATATCTTTGGTTTGAAGAATTAATACCATTTTGGAGATTACAGTTTGAACACACACACACAGATAGTTTGTTATTTTTTTTCATTTGAGTATATGCTTACATCTTTATTAATTTTCACTTTTTGGGCTTTCTCCCAAAATGTTTGAAAAAATTACTGACAGTGATTTGATTTCCTGATTTTATGTAGCTTGTAGGTAGGTTGATGTTTACAACTATTGCTTCCTTGGATTTTGATTTTTTTAAGACTAATTTATAGTTTAGTACTTTGTTTTTTATTAAAGGAGTAGCACACCAATTATTGTAAGCTCCTTTTGCTTCATTACCAATTTAACCATTGATTAGTTCAATATTTAATTCCATTTTGTTGGTTTTTTAAAAACTATTTTGTTTTTCAATTGAGTTATTAGTTGGTGGCATCCATTGTTAATCCTACTTTTTAGCTCTAATGTCATGTGGTTGATTATCTTAATGTTAGATCTCTCTATGAATAATGTCATCCATTTTTCAATTTTGATCCCTCTATGATTATTGTAGTCAGTTGGTTTAGTTGAATATTAGACCTCCTTATTTGCCAATTCACAATTATCTCTAATATAAAATAAGGCGGCTTCAACAAGCCCATCCAATGGTCTCAATAAACTCATCCAACGTCCACCAATATTCTTTTTTCTCTCCCCTCTCTCTTTCTCTCTTTGTGGTACTCCATCTTCAGCAACACCATCATCGCCAACACCTAAAAGACACCGCCATCACCATAGCCACACCCCCCTCCCATTTATCCCTCTTCTTTGTCTCTGTCTCTCTCACTCTTTCTCTCTCTCTCTCTCTCTCACACACACAAGCTTTCCCCTTTCGACGACACTCCAGTGAACCTCTCTAGGTTTAGTCTCCTTTCTCCCCCTCTTTTCTTTCCTTCTCTCTTACTTCTCAACGACACCCTTCGCCCACACACTCACACACAAACCCATCAACCACACACTCACACGCACAAATAATTTGAAAATTAGGGCTTCTAATTAGAGTAAATTGATGTTGTTAATTTGTAGTTAATATGGTCTCAAGTTGTTCAACAAAATTCCTCAAAAGGTTCTTGACTTAAGGTGGGGGTCTTACGAGTGTGGGATAAAAGTAATTTGAGAGATTGGTTTGGTGGTGGTAAGGTTTGATGTGCATATAGAGGTGGATGGTTGATGGTAGGTGGTTGTGTTAATGGTTATGGTTATTGGTTGTATCAATTATGTGGTTTGGTGGGTCTATCATGGTGGTGTTGGGTATATGGTGTAACTGTGTAAAACATTCATGATTATGGGTAATGGGTTCTACTATGGGTGGTGATGGTGTTGGTTAATGGCTATAGGTAGGGGGTTGTGCCGATGGTTTTATGTTATTTTGGTGGTTTTAGAGATATGGTGTAACTGTCAAGCCCCTTTCCCCAAAATACTCCCCTTTTTATTCTTTCTTTGGTTGATGCCCCCTTTCTCAAAATGATTGTATTGCTTCTGAGAGTGCTAAGTTGAATTAAAATTTCTGTACTGAAATTTTTTTGGTGATTTTTTTTTTAATTTATTTGCTTAAAATGTTAATTTGGTGGATTATGTTTTGTGTATTTGGTTGGATTGGGTCCTGTGATCGTGCGTTCACGTAGTATTTGAGGTTTGTTAATTTAGTCGGAAGATTCATAAAGGTTTTTTTTTTTGTTTTGTTTTTCATTTATATTTGTCATGTTTAGAATTTTTAATTTCTTTGAATTCTGCTATTGGTTGGTCTTTTATAATTATAAATTTGTTAGCATTGTTTTGGGGTCTTTTTATAAACTTCATCATTTAATTAATGTTCAAATTGTGCAATTATTGAATACCTCATTTTTTCCCTTTTGTTTGTGTTTTGCACAATTTTGGGAACATTAGATTTGTGTAGATTGGGTATGACAAGTAACTATTTTGATTGTTTTGAGTTATCAATACTATGTGCTTTGGTCAATGTTGTTTATTTTCAAGAAGTAGACGTTTTGTTTTATTCCACATTAGGTCATTAAGTTGAATATTCTGGTTCTTTCACTCCTTTAGATTGAACTTCTTGAAAAAGGAATTGGAACCATATTGAGTTTAATTTCTAATTTTTGAATTGAGTTGGTGACCGGGTGGACTGATTATTATTCTTAGTATGGTTATTGACAATCTTATTTTTCTTTCTTACGTGGAATGGTGTCTACAGTTTTGTGAAAGGTATTACATGCTACCACATTTTGCTTTTGAGTTATATAGACATGAGTCTAAGCAGAGTTTTATTTTAGATGTAAATGAATATATAATGAGGTGATTCTACATTTGATTTTATGCTTAGAAGAGTATATTTAGATGTTTTTTTTATTTGGGTTGTGATTATAACCTACATTAATTTTGTATATAGCTTGATATGTTTTTGGTGTCCTCTTTTTACGAAAGATTTTGTCCAAATTTTTTAAAAGAACAAAAAATTTTTACTTTGAATAAATATTGATGATTGTTTTGTTTAGCATACCATAGTGCCTTTGGAGACGGACATTTCCTGTAATAGCATAGGCTTGCAAATCCCTTTGAGTTGATTTTTGGGTAAATCTTTCTAGGCACTATTTTGAGTTCTAATTAAGTATATAGTTTCAAACATATTAATTTTTTGTATTTACGATTAATATTCAATTTTTTAAAATTACACAGTGTCTTAAATCACGAGTTGTCGCTATATACACATAAAGAAAGGGAGTCCCACAGTCTATTCTTCTCTTTCTTTAAAACCCACATATGTGATATGTTTGTTTGTGTATGTATAGAGAGAAAAAGAAGACCTACATAATTGTTTGTTGTCTCTAAAATCTATATATCTATATAATAAATTAGCTAGCAAGTTAAATTTTATCACACATATATTTCCCCCCAAAACCATCTGATCACACCTATGTTTCTTCTTTTTTTTTGTCTGTATAATTTTGACAAGGAAATGAAGATTCATAAAAGAGCTTGGGGGAAAAATATAGAGATGGTGGTTGTTATATATGTTTATTGATTTCAAAATAGTTGATAATGAGTGGTTTTATGAATGTTTTCAAATTTGTTTAGTGTTATATTTATTGTGTGTTGATTAGTTTTGATAAAAGTGACCGAATGATAATTAGTTATGAGTGAGTATTACATTGTGCATGGTGAGTCTTATAATTGGTTTAGATCATCTTTTCTTTAAATACAAGCTTTTCTCAATAATAAATAACTTTGTACCAATTACTATTGTTTTTAGAAATGATTATGAAATATAGAGATGGTGTACACAGGTTGATATCAATTTTTTTTTAAAAAAATTATGGGTTAAGTTTGGTTTTAGATTGTTTAATTGGATAAAAAAAAATAAGGAAACATAAATTTTTATAAATTAAGTAAAAATGAAACGTAAACTGTGCTCAATTTTTTTTTTTTGTATTACATAGGGCTTTTAGATACATGTCATTAATCCTTTTTTTTTTTTAGTGTTGAATCTTGGTTCTCTCATTTATGAGTCGCAAATTAGTTGGCTACACTAGTTCGATTGTTTTTCGAGCAGGTTATTGATCAATTGAGATGTGTTGAAAATGGAATTTAGGAATAGGATTTTGAATAAGCACTCGAGGTTAGAGTTGATTGTGGTTGTGCCGAAATCGAAGTCCCGAGACAGTAATTCTCTCACAGTTTTGCATATTGTATTTTGATTGTAGTGGGCTACTTGAATTTTCAATTTATAAGAATTTTTTATACTGATTTGGGAGGGTGATTGTAGTACTGGGTGCATTGAGATAGTAGCGTTGGTGTGGCACCATTGTGACCTATCTGCATGGTGTATGCATAGACAAAATAGGAGGAGGTGAAAGAGTGAAGGACATTAGTCCTTTGATCCTAATCGTTGATGGCGTCACCTATCTATATTAATCCAATAACCACATCAGGGATAATTTAGACGTCTCTAAACGTTAGGGGGAAGGGGAAAATCAAGTGATGACAAAATTATCTTAGCTCTAAAAAATTAATCCCACATTAAAATGTACAAGCGATCTACAAAACATTCATATCAACAGAAGGGTGTATGTAGTTATGTTTTGTAAATCATAAGTTGGCAATTCTTTTGGTCACAAACGATAATTGCCCACTTAGTCATTTCATTGCTAATTCAATATAATTATATCTTTATCTCATTTTATAACTTTTTGCCAAGAACGAGTAATTTTCAATTAGCAGGATGTTAATGTCGGTTTGAGAATTTAGTAGGGTGTTAATGTCTTCAATTCAACATTTTCTTCATGTAAGATGGTTAAGATGTATATTTAGTTAGCCGTCATGATACTGGTAGTTATAGTAGTACATGACTATTGATTATAGCTATCACATGTAATATTTGGATTTGGATTATTGATTTATTTGTGAACATAGGTTTATTTATTATTTTTCTTGGGTTGTAAGATGAATTTCATTTGAGTCGGTGCATAATTGACTTGGATGTGATGCAATAACAAAGTTAAAAATTATAATTGCGTTTGAGTTTGTAGATGTGGTTTGATTATTGATGGAGTACAATATATAGACAAAACAATGAGTCGTTAATTCTAATTTATTAAGAAAATGGTGTTTGAGTTTGTAGATGTGGTTTGCTTACTTTACTTAACGACACTTTGTTGGAGATTTATTTCAATTTGGTTTGTGAAGAAGGACATCCAACCAAATATTTGTTATTGTTTTGTTTGTTTTAATAGACATTCTCTCGTATCTCTCTCGCTCTCTCACACACATGCAACCCTCCCCCCTCCCCCCTAGAACACACACAAGACATAGACCCAGAAAACACATAGACACGCACATTCTTCTCTCTCTACGCTACCCACCAACCCATTGCCCCGAAAAAAATACCCATCTCACCCACACACACACAAAACACACAACTCTCTTCCTCTCTGCACAACCCACCCCCCTAAAAAATACCCATCGCACACACATATACTCCCTTTCCTTCACCCACGTACTCTTGGATTTTGTGAACTTGGTTTGATTAGGTTCAATTTAAATATGTGAATTTGGTTTGATTATATTCAATTTTATTATGTGGTCATTATATTTAAGTTCGTTGAAGTTTTGAGGATTTGAATTGGTTATCTAAAAGTTGGATGATTTAGTTGGAGTGCTGGTATCACCAATGGGTGTCAGCATGTGGTGTATGTTGGAAATGTCTTAATTTTTTTTTTCCGTTGCAAAATGTTCACATACTTATTGTGTACATGTCCTTCTCCCCAAAAATGGGTCAAACTGCACAACAAACATTGTGTACCCTGAAGTTTTATTGTAACCTGTGGTATTCTACGATAAGTAAATGGTATAATTTTTTTGCAAGTTTAATTCTACCAATGACAATCATTTTAATAATGCTATTTTAAATTTACAATTGAATTTAATCTTTGTAGAATTGGAATTAAGAAGTGCGCGAGTTAAATAGAATAAAATCAACCAAGCTTTCCAAATAGGGATTTATGAATAAGGTAACTAATTTTATTGTTGTTTTAAATTATGTTGTGTATTGATTTTATTTTTTTTGTGAATATTAGGTTGTTAACATTCTCCCAACTGGAGGATGCAGATATGTGTTGATATAAGGACATTGAGGACCGTGATAAAGAGAAAGTTTGAAAATATTAATGATGAATGATCCATTTTGATAAACTAGATTAAAGATTGACCCATTTTTGTAAGTGTACAATATAATTACGTTTGGTGATCATTCTTTCATCTTATGGTTAATGTTGTTGTGATGGATGGTAAAAATAGTTGTGTTTATAGAGGATTGTGTTTAATATTCTCGGGAGATGTTCTGTCTAAATTTTTATTTCTCCCATTTTGCAAGTGTACATTGTATATTTTAATTCAAATATATAATCCAAGGGTAGAATATTTTTAATTGGTCAAACACTGATTTTTGCTGATTTATAAAGGTAGAGTTGATTTAGAAGTAGTTTATGTTATTTTATTGTGTCATAGAAGTTGCTTGAGACTAATAAATTTAATGGATTGTTTATAAACTTTTGAAAAAAAGGTTGTACTACACTCTTTTATGTTTGGATTGTCACATATTCATATATTGCTATGATGTAGTTGATGTAGTTAGTATAGTTTTGAGTTGCTCTGGATACATAAAAGGTGCATGTTTATTTTTTAACCACTTCCATTTTACTTGGTCTTTTGTATGGGCAATATAGATTGTTGTAAGTCTTCATTTAGTATAGACAATACAATTTGGTTGGATTGGTGCAATATAACATGTGGGTGTTCACAGTTTGTTTTATGATTTTATAGATGGTGGATCGTGTAATTACTGTTTTACAAAGTGTCTAATATAGATTGATAGTTTCTTGCAGTTCTATTTGTAAGAAAAATTTGGTCTAAATTTTTTAAATGAACACAAAAAAATGGTTGATTAAATATTGACGATTTTTTGTTTAGCATAATATAGTGCTTGAGGCACATACATTTCTTCTAATTGTATTTTTTATGATGAATGAAAAGAAAGCATTCTGACTTACTTTAGTTCACCAAAGTCCTGATATTAAGTTAGATAAGTGAATGTTGGTTCTTAAACCGATCATGCTTATTAGGTACTACTGTTAATTCTAATTAGGTATGTAGTTTCAAGAATATGAATTTTATGCGTTTTTCGTTTAAGTTTATGAGACTTTGATCATTAAAGTTGATTTTTCTCAAAATCTCTCATCCTTAATTGGATTGTTTTATAGTATAGTAAAATATATAGATATATGTGCAGAGGATGTGAATTCAGTTATTACAGTTGGATGAATGAACAAAGCATAGAAGCAAACTTAGGCGATGGTTCAAGTGCTGACACGAGGTGTCGTTGGGTTGTTGCATCTTGACGCCACTCACAAATATTAATAACTGACTACTTCTTTTCATGTCAACAGAAAGGTCAATCAAGTTGATCCACTGGATGACTACCAGATAGATTGAAGAGATTAGTTCCAAATGGGGATCATTTCACCCCTCCAGAATTGGCTAAAATATTAGTGATAGTAAGATAGTAGCTAGCTATTTAGTTTTTGTTATTATGTTCTTCACATCTCGAGTATTTAGATTTGTGTTTCTGTCGAAATTTACCACTTCTGCTTACACGGTTTGTGTGATAGAGTGGTGATGGGATACTAATTAATCTTGTTACCAAGAGTTTAATGACACCTTAATCAAGTAATTCTTTTTCACATTTTTTTGTCTAACACATATTAATCACAAATTTATGCGAGACCCACGGCATTAGTAGGTGATTCATTGATGCATTTTAGGTGAATTGGATTGGGAATAACCTAAATCTGCACGCAATGTAAAAATCAGTGTGCGCTAGGTGTTTATGGCATCAAATGACATGTCAACACATATTCATGTTTTTAAGCAAGTAAAAACTCCAACATTTGGCATCACTTACTGTCTCTTAATCAAGTAGTGATCGCATTACTACTAGGTTTATGAAATGAAGCATATTATAGCCATATTGGGTTAGACACAAGTGGTGGCCCGTATACTATGGCTGTGCCATTTGTTATCTTGGAACTCCTTGATTTTCAGAGTTACCATGTGAGTTTCTGTTTGTTCAAGTTGCAATTATTTGAAGTGATTAAGTGTTTTTTTTAACAGAGCTGATCTCTATGGAAGCTATTAATAAATCACAATTTATGGTGATCCTAAAGCAATCGATGTGAGTTTTTGGAAAGAAATTGATTACACTATCAACCCCAGCTTTTTGACTGTCACTGAGATTTCAACTTTCATGCATTTATACTTCATGATATTTTGCTTTCATTTATTGTGGAAACATTTAATTTACGGATTTATAGAGGCAATAAACTGTGTTTGTAATGGTGGAAATGTAATTTTACAAATATAGAAGCAATAAACACCCTTAACCACTTGTTTTTGTAGGCAAATGTATCGTTCAATATTCGGGCGTAACATAACAAATTATCATAAAAAAATAACCAAAAAAGTTAAGAAACAAAAACTTTTAAAAGAAGAAATCAGTGTTTCTTACCATTTTTTACGACACATGGATACAACAGTAGAGTAGGATCTAGTTTGATAGTATCTCGTGGGTCGCACAAATGACCTTATGCCGAGTTCAAGAGATTCAGAAGATCAGTGTATGTGTAGAGAGTAAACATCGTAATAACTACTCAAAGATTAAGATTATTTTTAATTGTACCTATCCTTAGCTATAACTACTCTCTTCGAAGGATGAAGTCACTTTTCTCTTCACGCCATCGCCTCAATTAAGATTTTGTGTCTATAAATTGTAAGCTCTCTACATCTCTCTACACATTCTTTACACAACTATCTCTCTTGTAGTTACTCAACCTCTTTTAGAGCTTACTTGTATTTTCCCATCAACTACTTTATCAATAAAATCATCTGGCTGCCTTCAAAGTAAAGTAGATCACCTTGACCGAACCACTCTATATGTGTGTGTTGTCTATGTTGATCTCACATTTATATTTATTATATTTATTATCCATATTAATTACTCAACTGTTGATTGTGCATAAATTCATTTTTGTGCATCATCATCTGAAAAATATTATTATAAACAATGGTTTTATAGCACTTCTACTTTAAACAAAAAGGAAATAAAAAAAATGAAGGGCATTTTGCGGAGGATGTGGTCCCGCAAATGTCTGGTTTAGGGATGACAGTGGACTGCAGATGTCTGGATTAGGATGTGGTCCCGCAAGTGTCCCGCTTAAAAAATTTTCGTTCATCCCTGGTCCACTCCCATTAATGGGTATAGTTTTCATCCCCATCCCCATTCCCAAGTAAATTTGTAAACCCCACCCCTGCCTCGTCCCTTGCCTTTACCTCTGCCCTCACCCCGTCTGCCTAACTCGTCCAAGCCCAAGTCAATATAATCTAAAATTTTAAATAAATCTAATATTCTAAATAATGCAACATAATTATAGAATATCATAACATAATTAAAAGTTTGTCATTTATGTTATATTATGTTAATTAAAACCTTGACTACAACATAATCCAACATAATATAATTAAAAATTTGTATCCTTGTAAATCCAACACAATATCATGCAACACAATATAATATAACGTAACATAATCCAACATGAAAAATATAAAAATACAAAGATTTACACTTTTACAAGTCAAAACCATGAAAAAAAATCAAAAAAAAAAAATTCTAAAAGAAAAAATCATTCAATAATATATAGATTTGTATTTCACAGCAACATATATATATATATATATATAAAATAATAATAATAATAACGGATAAAGCGGGGCTGGACGGGGTGAGGGTAAGTGTTAGTTCATCTCCGCCTTCATCCCTACACGGGTTTATACAGGTATTTTCATATACGTTCACTGTTCTATACATATGGTCTATCCTCGGTTTAAACGGGACAGACTTGAACAAATACCTATTTTTATCCGGTCCACTCCCATTCCTAGTTTAGATTGGCGTCTATAGAACCCCAACGAGAGCTAGTCAATGAAACACACATTGGACAACCTCTCGCATTCGTGGCACTTCTTTATAAGGGCTTGGTAAACCACACAAGCATTCCTTCCGGGAGCTATATAACATTTGGAGCTATACAACATTCAACAATGGTGGGAAAAAGATTATTTCTTAGGTTTATTTTCTTGGTTCTTCTGGTTCTCTTCCAAGAGGAGTATTGCAAGGCTAGAGCCTATCTCGGCCCCAGTTTTGTTCATATAAGCGGGACCCATTTCTTGATGAATGGGAAGCCGTTATTCCTAAATGGCTTCAATGCTTATTGGTTGATGTACATGGCATCTGACGCGTCTACGAGGATGAAGGTAACAACTACATTTCAACAAGCTTCCAAATATGGGATGAATGTTGCCAGAACTTGGGCTTTCAGTGATGGTGGTTACAAACCCCTACAGTACTCTCCTGGTTCCTACAATGAGAACATGTTCAAGGTAATCTAACCAGATTAATTTACTGATTCCCTGATTTTCTCTTTATACATATTTGATCTTTAGTTTCTTGAAGTATTATACACGGGAATCAGAGAAATTTTGTTCTTAAAGACCGTTCGTTCAATTTATGTTAAACTAGTTTTCTTCAATTTGTATTCATTTTTGTTTCTTTTTTTTTTTTTTTTTTGGGGGGGGGGGATTTTGATCAGGGATTGGATTTTGTGGTGTCAGAAGCTAGGAAGTACGGAGTTTACTTGATACTTAGCTTGGTGAATAATTATGAAGCTTTTGGGGGAAAAAGACAGTATGTCCAGTGGGCAAGGGACCAAGGTCAACACTTGAACAACGATGATGACTTTTATACCAACCCCGTTGTTAAAGGGTACTACAAAAATCATGTGAAGGTAAATATCACGTATCTCCTCTAATTTATTATCTTTTTAATGCTTAGGAAGAATGACATATGTCTGAATTTAAGTCACATCAGTTTTCTTTTTATTTTTCTTTTGGGAGGAGAAGGGGAAGGGGAGGGGGAACATCAGTTTTCTTTTAGTGCGTTATCTTTCTCTTAATTATATTTACCAGAAGGAGCACAAGAGGCAGTGATTTCTTATATAAATGTATTATACAGTTAAGTCTCGCAGTCGCAATTTGTTACGAACTTGCAGTTCACATCTGATACTTTTAATTATCTCTTAAATTATATCAAAAAATTGATGCGGACATCGGGATGCAGGCCATGCTCACAAGAGTCAACTCGATAACTGGGGTGCCATATAAAGATGATCCCACCATTTTTGCATGGGAGCTAATGAACGAGCCTCGTTGCCAAAGTGACCTATCTGGACGAGCTATTCAGGTTCTTTCCCGTCTAAATTATATCAGATTTTTTAAATTTAAATAATATTACTTCTCTCATAAACTTGGGCAAAGATTAATATCTTCACTACATGGAAACAAGATACTTTTTAAATATTTTTTAACTATCATTTCAATTGATAGATATGAGATTCGAATCAGTAACTTTCATTCCCTCAAATTTGTGTAAACCATCTCACTCAAATAGACCTGTAGGTCTAAAACAAAAAGAAGAATACTAAATTTCTTGATTAAAGATTAATTCATTCAATATTTCGTTTTTTAAAGGACAAATTTTCACATTTAAATTATGTGTTTAGATATCCAAATACCCCACCCCGTCCATCTCAAGTCTTCTTTTTGAATAACACACACGGTCACAACATTGACTTTGTTTCGTACCGAGGGTAGGAGCCAAGACTTATGTAGTGGGGGCAACTTCTAACTCATTATTAAACTAAAATAATAATGCTAAAACTATTTAATTTTATCGCAAACATAGTGATCTGTCAATATTTGGTTTCAATCTTAGGATATTGTTGTGATCGTGCAGCAATTATGATGAATAGTAAGGAATCAAACAATTAAGAAAGCAGGAGAAAATAACACACAGAGATTTACGTGGTTCGGCAATGTGCCTACATCCACGAGAGCGAGCGG
>CAUOFW020008816.1:0-15651 GCA_963454935.2 Ilex paraguariensis | reverse complement strand
GTCCTTCGAGGTAATCGAGAGGGTGGGTACAGTGGCTTACAGGTTGGGTTACGCTAAATCTATCAGGTGTTCACGCTGTATTTCATGTCTTCATGCTCTAGAAATACACCCTAGATCCGACTCATGTGGTGGATTGGGGCGAGCTTGCGGTTGATGCTGATGGGACCTTTGAGGAGGGACCAGTGCGCATCATGGATAGCTAGGATTAGGTTTTGCGAGGCAAGACTGTGAGGCTAGTGAAGGTGCTATGGTAGCACCGAGGAGTGGAGGAGGCAACGTGGGAGCGCGAGGACACTATTCGTACCGGTTATCATTTGTTATTTGAGGATGAAGGTACACTTTTATAGTCTTGTAGTATTGCATGACTGTAGCATATGCATGTGGTTGAATATGCATGTGTGTGTGAATTTCGGGGACGAAATTCTTTTAAGGGGGAAAGAATGTAAAACCAGGCAAAATTTGAACTTTTTCTGACAAAGGGCAGAATAATAATTTGTCACTATTATGTGGGTTTAAAATGCATATTTTTAGAGAGATCGGATGAAGCAATGGACTTCACCGTTGGATTCGTATCGCGAAATTGAGTTACCATGTCAATTTTCGTCGAATTTTGAGATAGTCAGATTTACACATTTTTGAGACAATTGAGTGACGAATGAACTTTCAAAGGTCCCCAAAAATGAAAAATTATAAAATTTTCTTATAATTGAGTAAAATTTCAAATAACATTAATTTGAATAAAATCGGAAATTAATGAAGTCGTTCTGAGTTAAAAAAAGACCCGGAAGTGATAAACGAGCAGGACAATGTGGACCACACAATTAAAAGTATAAATAGGGGCTTAAATATCTGAAAATCAGATATTTTCCCATTTGTTCAGCACACCATACGTTGGAAGAGATAAAAGGGAGAGAAGAGGGAAAAATCAAGATTTCTAGCTTTCTCCTTCGATTCCCAGAGTTCCGTCGGTTGGAATTTGTCGGACCAAGAGTTAAAGTTGGTCTACGCGACGAGGGCTATGCGTACGTATCAAGAACGAGGAATTTCACCGAAGATCCAAAAGGGGAGATTTGAAAAATCAAGGTTTTGGGATTGGTTTGGTGTTTTTGAAGTCTCTACACTTCAATCTACGCTCCAAGAGGTAGGGTTTCTCCTACCTAGGTTTATTTCTTACCTAGGTTGTCCTATAGAATGGGTAAGGGTATATAATGACCTAGGTCAATTGACTAGGACTATTGAAATGAGGAAATGGGTATGGAATTGTCCTAGACTAATTCCTAGTTTGGGTTTGGCATAGGGAACTCATTATGATATCCCTTGAAGCTTGATTTTGATATGTGGATGTGTTTATGTAAACTCTTGAAAATTGGGTTTATTTGGGCATGCTATGTGTTTATAATGTGCCTTGTGATTTAAGTGTGTTATTGACATGGATTATGTAGTAGCATACTTGAGAATTAATTGATACAAATGTTGATATATTGATATTGTGATAAATAGTGGTAATTATATGCATTGATTTAAATTACAATGATACATGCTGAGATGTGTGGTTTAATTTGCTCATATGACATTCATTACATATGGGACATGAAATGTGGTTAAATTGACTCATTGACATTCATTACATTGAGCATGATGTTAGTAGTGCAATGGTTCATTACGTTGCATATGCACGGAGAACACATTGCATTTCCTGAGTGTGAGTGTATGGTTGAATCAGTCACCATGCTTGGTGTTTGATGAGTGGGCTCGGGAAAGTGGGGTTGAATATCCTACTGAGTCGTATGGTTGCATACATGAAAAACTTGTGTCGGGTATAGCAAGAAGGGATAGATTCCCCCTCGGGTGTAAGGCCCGACTATTGGTTCATACACTCCGATGGTGCAAGTTCAAAAAATGTATCGGTGTGTGGAGTCGGCAGTGCAACACCTAAAGTCCACTACCCAAATAAAGACATTTGGTTTTGGTTATATAAATGATTCATTTGATGAGAAATATCCAAAAATGAATTGGCTTTTATGAACAGATGGGTTTTGTTTCAAAATAATCTTTGGATGTATTTAATCAAAGATAAATATTTTACACACATGCATTGCGTATTGTTGTGGAAGCCAGAGTGGGCTTGGGTGAGAATGCATGAGTGATTCTCATCTCATATCATAACATGACATGGTAGGGATTTCATCTTGAATAGCATGTTCTTGAATGAAAATGAAGTTATGTTAGGGATTGTTGAATGAGATCATTGCATATGCACTTAGGTGGGGAGTAGCCTCTGTAGGAAATGTTGCATTGGGCGTTGGCTCACCCTATACGGGAAACATTTCCGGTGCGGGGTTAATACCGGTGGAGGACTCGCATTCGGGGCCTCGAGGTTGAAGAAAAGCCGGATTGTGGCTCTTGGAAACAAGTTTTTGTAAAACTTTGGTTAAATGTCGTTTTGACATGTAAATTTTGTAAATGCATGTAATAGAACTTGTATGCATTGTGTATAATGTAGAAAACTTCATTATACAAGCTTGGGATGGATTTGGGAAAGTTTGGGATGAATTGGAAATGAAAAACGGATAAAACATAAAATTCTGGGCAAAACCTACCGGTAGCTAACAGGCAGTACCTGTCCAGCAGGCAAAACCTACTGGTAGCTAACAGGTAGTACCTATCTAGTACGAAAAATCTACCGGTAGCTTACAGGTAAAACTTTTACCGGTTGGTCTAACAAACACCTACCGGTAGCTCTTCCAAAAATCTGAAAATTTAAAATTATTTTTGCCAACTTTTTGAGCTTTGTTTTCTTTAGTTCCAATGATACAAATGGACATTAGTCCTAATTCCCGCACAAACCCTAATTGACCTTAATTACTAGTTTTTGGTTATTTTATCTTATTAATTTGACTTATTAACTATTCTGATTTATATACTAATTAAAGTTAATCACACTCCCCAACTTAGACTTTACTAGTCACTAGTAAATTATAAAAATAATTACAAGCAGAGGTAAAATCATTTTCATAGATTTTTTCACAATTTCATTTAGTAGATGTAATAAACCTTTAAACCCTTAGGTGATTCCTAGTGAGCAAGTTTTGTCTTGTAAATGTTTCTAATGAAGCTACCTTCAAACTTCTGTAATTAGGAATTAATAATTCATATTTTTTACAAGTACAATTAAATCAATATTTCGTCTTTCTTGTCAAGATACTTCCTTCCCTGATCACTATAAGAGTAACATATATTAGTTGTAACATTATCTATATATTTTTATAAAAAATTTTGTGTGTGTAATGATTTTTCTTTATTTTCAAAAATCACTTGAGAAATGTTACCCTCTTTCATGGTAGTTTTGATGTCAGTACTTTTCTGAAATACACTCAGCAAAAAGAACACATTTGTTATAGTGACTATTCTCATAATCTACATGTGATTGAAATATAGTTAACAAGGCAAATAATTTCACATGTAGTTAATTAAAAGAGCAGTTATTCGAATAAAATTAGAATTTGACATAATCTCATAAAAGAATATTAACACTATATTAAATATACTATTAACATTTTTCTTTTTAGAAATACAAATATATGATTTATGGAATAAGAAAGGACTTTAGTAAGGTTGTAATGTGGACATGGGTCTAAGGTGTATAAAAAAAAAAAGGGTCTAAGGTGTATGAAATGACGTCATTGGATTCAAAATGCTATCTTTTAGTATTATGGCACCCCTCATTCTATTTTTCTGGGACTTTGCATGTTTATTCTTTTATTTTTTTTCCATTTTTCACTTTCTTGACTCTTTTCTTTCTTTCTATTTTCTTTTAAAAATTTCTTTTCTTTGACTGGGATCCTTCTTTTGCTTTTCTTTGTTCTTTTCTACCTTTCTTCTTCTTCTGTCTTTCAGTATTCTGCTGTTTTAAAAGAGGGTGCAAGAAAATTAGATAGCAAGGTAGGTTTAATATATTTTTATTTGGCTCAGGTGTTTCTTGGGTTTTAAGAAAAGAATTTGTATTTGTTAGGCTCAATCACGACTGATTAAGGATATAATTTTGTAAAAGAAAATGGTCAAAGCTCAACATTTAATCAAAGATGACCTAAGATCATTTTCTAGAAATCATATATCTGTATAATTTCGACATGAAAGTTAAGGATAATGCTAATAATACAATTTAATAAGTGCTAATCAAAGCAAAGTTAATGAGATTATTTAAGGAAAATTTACTACTGAATCGAAGATTTGTATTTGAGCAGATGTAGAATATCTCTCTAAGAAAGATTGGTACAAAATCTGCAATAGGTTTTACATCTCCACAATATATGCAAAAACTGTAATATTTCACAAGATTTTTAACAATAAAGAAATCTAATTGTGCTTTTAAGAATAAGATTAAACAAAAATATTAAGATAATACACAACTAAAATATGAAAATTCCACGTGATTAGATTGAGATTATTCTTGCAAGGCATTAAAATATTAACTTAATTTAATCGTGAATTGTATGAACTATTTTTCCTAGCTTAAAAGCACAAGTTTCTAACTTTAATAAAAACAAACTTAAACACACATGAGTTTAAAACAAACAAGTTCAATACATACATAGGTTGAAAATAGATAAGTTCAAAAGCAAACAAGTGCAAAAATAAATTAAAGTTCAAGTGCATAAATAAAAATGCATAATTAAAAAGCTGAGTGAAAGATAGAAAGGTTTTTATGTAGAATCTCCAATTTTTAGGAAGTAAAAGGTCTTCTTCCAAAAAACGCTCTCTCAGTAGTCTCAAGATTTCAATTTTTTTTCCCATAAAAACACTAAACACAAATATAAGTAAATTCACACATAAGAAAATTGACACCCATACTCCGCAACTTAAATTAAACATTGTTTTGAATATATAAAATATTGAAAACAAAGACATGCTAATCAAGTGTGGAAGTAAGATATATCCATAGTACAAAACCTAATTTGTAAAACAAACAAAGAACCTATACAAACGAAATGAAAACACTAAAGAGAAATTATAAGTACAATATACAAGAAGTGCATAGGGGATAGGTCAATCAGGCTTAAGTTCCCAAGGAGAGTTTCTTACATTCCCTGATCCTTCCTGCGAAAGGTTTAACAAATTAGCATAAAATTGCACATCAAGATCTCCACTATCAACAACAAAATTAATCAGACAGACTTCTATAGGGTCAGAATAAAAAGAGGCGTTAGCTTTCTCCTCTGCAATCTCATTAATTTCATCTACCTCACAAATTTCTTCTTCCTCTCTAGGTTGTTTTGCATTGTTAAAAATATTTAATTCCAAGATCATGTTTCCGAATGAAAGTTTCATGATTCCATTTCTACAATTAATCAACACATTTGATGTAGCTAAGAACGGTTGACCTAAAATAATAGGTATGTATGAAGATGCATGAAAAATTGGTTGTGTATCTATTACAATAAAATTTGCTGGGAAATAGAATTGATCGACTTGGATGATAACATTTTTCACAATCCCTCGTGGAGTTTTTATTGATCGGTCTACTAATTGTAGTATAAAACTAGTAGGTTTTAGTTTACTTAATCCTAATTGTGTATACACTGAATATGACATTAAATTACAACTAACTCCAAGATCTAGCAATACTTCTTCAATTTGGAAATTTTTAATGATGCATGAGACTATTGAACTTCTTGGATCTTTGTACTTAAGAAGAGTATTATGTTGTATTATAGTACTGACTTGTTTAGTGAGAAATGTTTTCTTTGGTACATTTGTTTTTCTTTTTATTGTGCAAAGATCTTTAAAAACTTTGCATAAGCTGAAACTCTTTTTTATAGCATCTAACAAAGGAATGTTAATCTTGACTTGTTTAAACAACTCAAAAATTTCAGATTGATCTTTTTCAAATGTAGGTTTCTTAACCCTTTGAGGAAAAGGTAAAGGAATATAACATGATCTTTTTCATTTTGTATTTCTAGTTGTTTTTCAATTGAAGGTTTAGGTTCAAGTGGTTCATTAACAGGAATTGACTTACGTATTTTCTTTGAAATTTTAGATTTAATAGTTTTATCAATGATTTTACCACTTCTTAAAGTTGTGATTGCTTGTACTTGACTTGGAGAAGGTTCAAAAGATACAACATTAGCTTGTTTTTGACTTTGCGGAGGTTTTGGTTGAGATGAGAATTTTCCCTTTTCTGGCATACTAAGGGACTGAGTCAACTTAGCTAGATGACTTTTGATATCTTCAATACTCTGAGAAGTTTGGGTTTTAAAATCATTAAAAACTTGAGTTGTTTGAGTGTTAAAACTCATTTGACTTTGAATAAATTGATTCATAGTATCTTCCAGAGTTCTTCTTTGTGGGGGTTGATAGGGTTGATATTGTTGTTGATTTTGTGACTGTGGTGGACCTTGTGTTTGATTTGTAGGTTGTGTATTTCTCCAACTAAAATTTAGAAGATTCCTCCATCCTAGATTGTAAGTTTTAGAATATGGATTCAAATAAGACTTATTATAAGTTCGAACAACATTAGATTGTTCAATGAAAACTTCCTTGAATGCAGGTATAGTTGGACATTCCACTGCAGGATGTCCTGACAACGCACAAATTTCACATATTTAATCAGTAGTTGAAACAACAAACACTTGTTTTTTTTTAATTTCTAAAGTTTGTAGTTTTCAAGATAGACTAGCCATTTTAGCTCTTAAATCATCATCTTCTTTTAACACATATTTTCCTCTTTCGGATGTAGATGGCTTAGTTTCTACTATATTTGAAGAAGTTGAGTCCCACATCTAGGAACTCTTAGAAATAGTATCAAAAAATTGAAATGCTTCTTTACGATTTTTACTCATAAATTCCCCATGCGCCATCATTTCAACAAATTGTGGCATCGCAGGTGGAAGAACATCATTGAAAACACCAATTAAAGTCCAATTTTCAAATGCATGATGTGGACAAGCTTGGAGAAGATCTTTAAATCTTTCCTAACATTGATAAAAAAATTTACCTTCTTTTACAGAAAAGTTCATTATTTGATGTCTTAATGTATTAGTACGATGCACAAGATTTTTTTTTTAAAGAACTCAGCTTTTAAAGCTTGCTAGTTTGTGATTGAATTAGCTCTTAAAGAACTAAGCCACTGTTTTGCTTTATCTTTCAAAGAAAATGGAAAAAGTTTCAATCTAACCATTTTAGAATTATCTTGCAAAGTTCCACAAACTTCTTCAAATTCTTTCATATGAACATAAGGATTTTCAGTTTCCATACCATGAAATTGAGGTAATAACTGTATTGTTCCTTGTTTAATATTAAAGTTTGGAGCATCTGTTGGAAAAGTAGAAATGATGGGACATTAGTTCATGTAGGATGTAAATATTCTCTTAATGGTCGAATATTTTGAACTACTTCTTGTTTTCTAGGTTGTTCTTCCCTAGGTACGTTTCTAGTCATACTTAATTCGAATGATTCTGGTGTACATGGAGATGATGAAGATGAAGATGAAGATGAAGATGAAGATGAAGACGAAGGAGATGATTGATTTACAAACCCTATAGATGAATGTACAGACATAAACTATTAAAGAAAGCACACTTTATATACATATAATATAAATAAACAACTTTTGTATTTATTTAATTTCAAATTATCGTAACTCCCCGGCAATGGCTCCAAAAACTTGATTTGCACTTTTTCGTGATCAAATTTATATGTATACACCCAAGTATAAGTGGTCAAATTGTAGTTTTATCAGTTTTAAGTCCAATTATTGATCCCACGAAAAGTGTGTGTAATTAGGAAATAAAATAAAAATAGTGAAATTGTTATTTGAGATAGGATAGCATGTGTTAGCTCGTGATGTGAGCTTAGATTGATAACTAGTCTAGTTAAACATTTATTTGCAGATAGATTAAGACAATAAGAAAAAGTATCCATCAGTCTAATGCTTCCATATGCGTTATATTGGTCAAGTACTGGAAATGCTACCTTTCAGCAATTAACTTCCATCTTACTGACAAGTCAACTGATAGGTCTGATGTATATAAGCCATTACACAACAACTTCTTAGCTTAGCTGGTGGTATCCATGACAATTGATTAATCCAAGCAAACTAGAAGGACAAATCATTCATAAGGAATACTTGAATTATTTAATTGACTCCATAATATTAGGTGCGTACTTAATAAACCATAACACAGCCACTTCTTTGGTTAACTGGTGGTAATAAGTCATAACACAACAACTTTTTATATTAACTTGTTATAGATGTTTCATTTGACTAATTTGAGTGAACTAGAAGGACAAGCCATTCATAAAGAATACTTGAATTATTCAATAGATCATCTGTGATATGTATATACTAGTTAAATATCCTCAGTGTTCTGGTGGAGGATAAACTATACCGATAGGAATGCCGTAGATATTTGACTGGTAATATTATCATTTATACTAGTTAAACGATCTTAGTAATCCAGAAGGACAAGCCATTCATGAGGATCACTTAGGCCATTAATCTGATAGTTACATATAGTAGTTAAACAACCCAGATAATCCAGAAGGACACGCCATTCATGAGAATCATTTAGGTTTTGTACCATGCATTAGTAGAACATCTTCAGTGGTTTGGTGGAGGATAAACCATATCGATAGGAACACCGTATATATTTAACCGGCAGGTTCATGATGTAGTGATGACATAATTCCAGGCACAACATTGAAATTACATACATCTCTGTATCATGCATGAAGCAAATAATACATACACACACACACATATATATATATATATATATATATATAACATCAACATTTCCAGAAGTTAACCAATATTGTACATATGTTTACCTCTCATTGGAGGATATATGTAATTACTCATGCCCCATTGCTACAGACAAGCAAGGAGTGCGAGCAATTTTCATTACAACTGAAATTAAAATACAAATCCTAACATGTCTTTCACAAGGAATGACTGAAACACAACCACTTTTATTATTGGTTACGACAAAAAAAGTGGAGGTAGTTCAATTATCTGAATAGAAAGATATAACAAAAATGTAAAAATACAGGATTTGGACTGAAGTGTATGACGAACCGGATTGTAATTTTTCTTTCTCTCTTTCTTTTTCTCTTTCACTTTTTGCTTTTTCTCTCTTGAACTTCTCTGGGGCTCTTGGTGTCTGGCCTCCTAAAAATGGAGGCTTGCATGTGTTTATATAGAGGAGGAAGCAAGCAGGAGGAATTAGGATAAGTTCAGCCACTAATGGGCACTGTCCGGACGCCAACACCACCGTCTGGACGGTGGGACCTTGCTGGAATATCAACTTGCATGCATGCTGGCTCTTGTTTTATTGAAATTACACTTCCTTCCTTTATTGTTTCAATCCTTCATATTTTGCTCCTTGCATTTTTTAGTAATTCTACATCAAACACACATAAAACCCTAATTCCCGCACAAACCCTAATTGACCTTAATTACTAGTTTTTGGTTATTTTATCTTATTAATTTGGCTTATTAACTATTTTGATTTATATACTAATTAAGGTTAATCAACCTACAAGGTTATTTCTAAGCTATTAACAAATAGGCTATGACCTCACCTTGACCAGTTTATCTCTCTAAACCAAACTCCTTTCGTCCCAGGAAGGAACATAACGAAAAATGTTATCTTGACCTAGGAGTTAGTTCATATATTGAAAAGAAAAAAAGAAAGGGAGGATTGATGCTATTAAAACTTGACATAGCCAAAGCCTTTGATAAGGTGGAATGGCCTTTGTGACTTAATATACTATCATTACTTGGATTCTCCTCCCACTTCACAAGCTTGATTGAGCACTGCATCACCACTACAACCTACTCTGTATTGATCAATAGAGGACCTATAGGGAATTGTAAACCACAAAGGGGCTTAAAATAAGGGGACCCTCTTCCACCCTTTCTTTTCATATTATGCAGTGAAATTTTTTCCAGGTTATTGCACAAGGGAATATCAAAGGAATTAAAATTGCAAGAAATTGCTACCCCATCTCCCATCGAATTTTTGCAATCCTATACAATCATGCATCAACACCTTTGAATTATGGTCAGGAAAAACTATAAATTGAGAGAAATCTAAAGCTTTCTACAATTCTAACCTGCATAGATCAACAATCTCTGCTGTGAAGTCTATCTTATGTCTGAAAAAGGGCACAATGGACACCATTTACTTGGAGCTACCATTACATATTGGCAAGTGTGGAAGTCCAAATTACTATTGTTTGTAGGTAGAGCAACTCTTATCAAATCGACTGCATTAGCATTACCTGTATATGCTATGCAATCCTTTTTACTTTCAAAAGATATATGCTCTAAAATTGACTCAAAAATTAGAGGATTTTGGTGGGGAAGCACTAGTGAACAAAGTCTTGGGGGTTCCTATGTAGGCCCAATCAGGTTGGAGGGATTGGTTTCAGAAAAGACTTACGATACTGACAAAGTCTTAATGCTAAATTGGGTTGGCAACTCATTTCACAAACCTCCAAACCATGGACATCCCAACTCACTCGGAAATACTGCTCTAGTAATTCCTTTTTGTACTCACAAAAACAATCCCATGATTCACCAATATGGAAGCAAATTATAGTGTAAACCCATCATTCAAAATGGTGCTTGTTTCATTGTAGGACATAGGAAATCAATCAATATATGGACTATCCCTAGTTCCTAATCTCCCATCTTTTCGAGTACAAATCCAATAGGACTGTGATAATCCCCCATCACTGGTATTAGACCTGATAAACCAACAGAGCCATAAGTGGAACCAAGAATTTCTTGCTCAACTTTTTAGTCCAAAAACTAGGTAAGCTATCTTTAACATCCAGCTGCCAGTCTTTAACAGAGCGGACCAACTATCTTGGATACCATCCAGACAAGGTATATTCTCCACTAGATCGACATACCATAAGTTGCTACCTACAAAAAACATATTGGAAGATGTTTTGGGCTATAAGATCCTCGAAAAACATAAGGTGCTCTTGTGGAGAATAACAATAGAATGTTTTCCAAACAAAACACTCCTATCCACAAGAATTCCTAGTGCTGACACCTTGTGCCCTCTTTGTATGCAAAATGAATAAACTAAAGTACATTTGGGCCCAATTGTTATGGTTTAGTCACTAGGGGTTGCACACTAATATCCACTTGCAGTTATCTATCCAGTAATGGATACAATGCCTCATCCATCCTAATACTCTACTAGGCCCAAACTTATCTAATTATGCCAAACTAAAGTTTTTGGAGCAGTTTTAGCAAACTCACTTTGGACTTGGAGAAACAAAATCATATTTAGAGAGGGGAAGATTAATCCACATAGCATCCAAAGTGAAATCTCCCAAGCTTACTATGACTTCAGTGAAGTGCTATTCCTACTTGCAACATGCAAGCTACAACCACAGCCTAAGGAAGCTTCCTCACAACACTCATGGATTCCCCCAGTAGATGGAGAAATGAAGATGAATTTAGATGTATCCATGGAAAAGATAAATCCATTGCAGCAATAATTTCCAAAAATAGCCAAGGAATGGTGATGGCAGCTAAAGTTACCTAGTATCATGAATTTGGCCCCTTGATAGCTAAAGCTTTGGCAATCGGAGATGCAGCAATCTGGGCACATCAAAGAAACTAGAACTATGTTACAATAGAGAGTGACTCCCAAATAATGGTGCATGCTGCAACATTAGGCTATCTCACATCCCTCTGGAGCATACATCTAGTCATCCACGACATAAAGCACTTGTTGAAGCAACACGTTGACTTGAGAATACACCATGCTTATAGGGATTGTAGCACTGTTACACATGAGCTAGCAAGATGAGGCTTGAAATCTAGTTTGAATGTTTTTTAGGAGTTGAAGAGCTACCCCTTATAGTTAACAAAAGAGTAGAGGTGGACATAGTGAAAACCACCTAATTTGTTCTCTTTGTTAGTTAATTACTCTTCTTGTCTCTATACTTGAATTCTCTAATAGTAAAAAAAAAAAAACAAAGACAGTCCACCCTTTACTTTTGGCCTAAACACAATCTCCTAGCTAATTAAATGATCCTTCTTACCCTTCTCCTTCCCTCCCCACAAGAAATGTCTCATTGTCCCCTCAATTCTATTTGCCGGCCCACAAGGTATCTTGAAGAGAGACAAAAAGTATAGGAATACTTACCAACATAGACTGAACCAAATTTAATCTACATCCTCCAGAGTTAAAAGTCTTTTTCCACAAATCTAAATCTTTTCCCAAAATTTTGAATGTCAGGGTACCAAAAAGATGAAGTCATAAGGTTTCTACCTAAATACTTAAGAGGCCATCCAAGAGCCATTGCTAACCTAGAAATCTTATCTTGGCTAGAATTTATTCCAACAATCAAGGTTTTTTCCATGTTTACTATAAGACCAAAAATTAAACCAAATGCATCAATAATTTTCTTAAAATTCAAAAATTTCTCCTCATCCTTTGAGAAAAAGAAAACATTGTTATCTGTAAATTGCACGTGTGACACCGATATCCTATCACTCCCAACCACAAACCCCTCAACCAAATTATACTCTACCCTCATCACGTCTATTTAAACCATCCACTACTAAGGTAAACAAAAAAGGTGATAAATGATCACCCTGCCTAAGTCCCCTCGATGCCTTAAACCTAACCCACGGGCTACCATTAAAAATGACTAAAAAATTCATGGATTATAAACACCATTTAATCTACATTCTCCATCTTTATCCAAATCCTTTAGATTCCAAAACAAAATCCAAGAATTTCCAATCTCCATGGTCATAGGCCTTCTTGAAATCAAACACAATACCTTCTGTCCCTCTAATTCTATAATTCTCCACCACCTCATTGGTCACAAGACCCACATCCAAAATCTGTCTTCATTTGATAAAAGCACCTTGAAATAATTTCACATAAACACTCTCTAATCCTTAATGACAACACTTTAGTAGTGATCTTATGCAAACTTGTTATCAAGCTTATAGGCCTAAAATCCTTAAACTTCAATTAATCGTCTTGTTTTTTGAATCAAGCATATGAAAGTAAAATTTGTAGTTGCATTGATCAAGGCTTCTTTAAAATTTTATCAAGTCTTTTTTAACGACATCCTAACATCCTTGGAACAAAGTTATAGTAAAACCAGCTGACCCAGGAGCTTTCTCTTTACTTCATGCAAACGTTGTTATTTAACTTTCTATATCTCGAAAGGTCTCTCCATACACATCATTCTTTTCTTATGCATAGGACACCAATCAAGATCCTCCAATCGAGGTTTAGAAAACTCCCCATCTGAATAGAGTTTAGAAAAGAAATCCAATTATCTCTCTCAATAGCGTCCTCATCCTCAATAAACACACCATTCTCACTTTCCAACTTATCGATGATTTTCTTTTTCATATTCCCATTTTCCACTCAATGAAAAAACTTGGTATTATTATCCCCTTCCTTTACCCAATTAACTCTTGATTTTTGCTTCCAACTAAACTTTTCTTTGAACACCACCTCTTCAAACTTATTCCTTATGCCATATTTCGTTTCTCAAGCTCTAATCTAAACCATTACTCCCTTCAATCTTATCAAAATCATTAATCTTCTCCAAAATCCTCTTTTTTATGACATTGATATCACCAAACTCTTCTTTATTCCACACCTTCAATTTATGCTTTAAAGATTTGAGTTTTTTCATAACTTATAACCCTAGTCATTAAAACTTCCTTCCCCCCACCACTCCCTAACATTCTCCCTAAAACTATTATGCTCTAACCACATAATCTCAAATCCAAAAGGACATGGATCCCACCTTACAAATGAGTTATCAAGAATAATAGGGTAATGATCTGACGCCACTCTAGGCAAAGCCGCCACCTGTCTAGCTCCCAAAAAAAAAAATCCTCCCGTCCACCCGAGAACAAAAATGTATCTAACCTTTTACAAACAATCCTACTCCTAAAATTTGACAAAGTGAAAATGTCATTAACCAAAGGAGGATCTCTAAGTCCAGTCTCCCTAACAAGAATTAAATTCCCTCATGCTTCTAGTAACTCTTTCCCCATTCAATTTCTTTGAGAATATCTAAAAACATTGAAATCTCCTCCAATACACCATCGAGGAGTACACACTCCAAGTAGCCTTGCCAACACTTCCCATAACAACTTCCTATCCCTAGGTTTGTTAGGTCCATATATACCAGTAAGCCACCAATCCCTTCCCTCCCTCATATTTGACCCAAACTATACATTCCTTACCTTACCCTTTAAGCTTTTTCACACTCATTCCCATTCCCCTTTACCTTTCCTTTCTTCCGAGTGGGAACAAATGACAATTCCATCTACCTTAAAAATCCGTAAGGATAATCCACTTTTTGTCATAAAAAAATACCCCTATTCTAGTCAACATTAGTTTTCCCATACTCACCTTCCATCTCCATATTCAAAACCCATCCCATATCACACCCTACCTCGAATATAATACACATGTGATCTATTCCAGGAGAGTGGATCCCAATTACCAACCGATAACCTATCACACTATGCATGATATTAAATAATCCATAACACAGTCAATGACCAACATATTCACATACTTGCATAACTCATATATACAAAGATAAATTCAAATATTTACATAAAAAACCCTACTCAACCCTTTCTCAAATTATTTTAACTTGACATCTAACAATTGTATAAATTTACATGTTCAAATGTTTACAAAATATGATATCATGTCCCCAAATTTACATTCCTCGACTCTCTAGAACACAACAGTGGACTTCATTCTTCTCCTAGTTCCCCGAAAGCACAAACTGGAGGGGGGGGTGCACAACACAATCAATTGAATGTATATTTTCATTTTACAGATCATAACAAAAGCATACTTCACACACTAGCATTCTAATTTTTAAGTATCAACAAATAACGTTGACATACCATCACACACAACTTTTGTATATTCACATATATTTGCCACTAAGGCCAAAACTTAGCCATTAAGGCTTTATCTGATATCTAGGCTCATTTCACCACTAAGGCACAATAATGCCACTAAGGTCCCACACATTCGCCACAGAGGCATAATAATGCCACTAAGGCTAAACAATTGCCCTTCTTGGGCTATGTTAGCTAATAAGATCTCTGCATATCAATAAGGCTTTAAGCCTTCACATAATCATTGACATCAATAACAAAATATTAATAAATTACACTTTGACCCACTATATTAATGAAATGGAATGTTATGTATGTTCGGGTCTCATCTTCCATCTCCCTCATGGCAGACAATGACCCTATTGGACACAACTTGTGAATTTTCTAGAGCAAAATTAACCATGGAATTTCCATTATCAAAAACATGTTGGACTAAAGCATAATTGTAGTTGTAAAATTTGATTTTTGATTTACTTTGAGCCTAAATTAAAGTGGAATCCACTCATTATTTCAAGTAAACTTTAGTGGGTTTGTACTCTACTTTGTGAGGAGAATAAGGTAGTATATTCACTTACTTAAATCGAGTAAGAGATGAATGAAAAAATAGGCTCCAATGTAGCCCTCTTGAAAGTGAATATGAAGGTTAAGACAATGTGGGATTTGACACCAATTTCATATTGGTTGGGCAAGAAATTTTACATGTCCATATATATATACTAAGA